>BDSI01000082.1:0-564680 GCA_003117195.1 Eudorina sp. 2006-703-Eu-15
AAGGCAGATACATGTTATGTCCGTTAGTTGGTAGTGACTGGTTGATTTAATGAGCCCCGCTTGCACAGCCCCGTTCTATAAAATCTTTGTCGGTCCAAGTCCGCCCCTATGCATGTGGTGGATGGTATGCCATTGTTACAGAGATAGACCGACATTTAATTTCGTGTCAGTCAGGATCAAGCAACGGACCCGGCCCACATACCGGAAGCTGCTGCCCGAGACACCGTTACGGCGCTCAACAGCACGCCAATCGACAGCAGCACTGCCGCGGTTGTGGTGGTAGCGGCAGGCCTCATCATGGCTGAGACCTTGGCTTGCTTGCGGCAGTGGACGTTGTTTGCTCGCAGCAGCGGGTATATGCTATGGTAAGCAAGCGGCCGATGCACAGGTATGTTTGCAACCTAGATGTTGTTCTCCGAGTGTAAGATAGAAATCTCTATTAATTTCGTGTCCTGCCAAGCTGCTGCTTCTTGCTTGTGAAGAATGAATGATGTTGATGATTGATTTAGCAAGACAGCCTATCTATAAATATACATTACGGCGGAGGCCCGCTGACGTACATTGTGCCGGTTTCTTGGCAACCAGCACGACGGCACCAAGCAAGCCGCCTCGACCGAGGCGACCACGGTAGCCAGCCAGGTACGTATATCAGTCTGGGATGGGCTGAACGCATGCCTTGCTTCGTTGTGCATACGACTCTATATACTATATCCAACAGATTACGAGGTACATCTGTGTGCATAAATCGAACTTGCAATAACACTTCGTTTGCGCTAGTGCGATCCGTCGGCGGCTGCGTTGCCGTTGGTCTGTGATGAGACATGTTGTCCTATCGATCCATAAAGGATAGCTAGCTGGCTAGATAGGTCATGTCAATTAATACAATGCTTACTCGTAAATTAATTATGCAACGACACACACATAGCTAATATACATCTATATATTTATATATTAAGATATTTGTATTCGTTGGTTCCTTATCGAAGGGTTTATTTGATATGCGCCAGCAAAACCCCGGCGTGTATTACAATCAATGCATGTATGGGGGGTTGCGAGGTCTTTTGGGCACAGCGAACCCTTTTCTGCCAATACGTGTGGCCATTATTTCGTTCTCTTGCAAAGAGAAGTCAGGCATGTGGCACCCGCATTTAAAAAACTGATTCTGGTTATATGCGTGAACATTTCAACATTGCTTGACTAGCTAATAAGTAGTGCGCACGCAGGCATTATCACCATTCGCAGCACGCACACACCTGATCCCGCTGATCCTACGTTCTTGCTTGTGCGCGCTGAACAACAAGGCCGACAATATATCGCCGTTGGTCTGCTGCACATGTGACCGTATACACAGCCTGTCGGATATATAGCGCGATTATTCACGGCGTTGGCGATGGCGATGGATGAGTTCATTATAATATATATATATATATTATATGTAATGCTAATTTGTATTTGATATACTGTTATGCTGTCACATAATTAATGTTATTCTTTTAACTATAATTTATATTGCTATTATTGTTGTTGCTGCTGCTGCGTGCTGCTGTTGTTCCAACCTCCACAAACATTCCGCTGTGATGTCGGTGCGGGGAGATCTCGCTCGTTGCTCGCTATGTTGCCGGGGCGTCAAGCAAGAGTTAATCCTAGTACGCATACAGGCACCAACGCCCCATTAATCTTTCTGCAGAGTCCACCTTCCATGCTCATAATTCAATCTTCGAGTGCATCGAGCGGTTTTATTATTAGACTGAGGGACGCCTCTCTCGTGGGTAGCTTTGTGATTAAATGACAGCCCACGCACAGCAGGCTTCATATCCTTCTTGGGCAGCGACAAAGGTGCATGTGTATCCGGCCGCGATAATAAGTGTATGGTGAAGCATGGCAAACTCTATGTATGCAGTATGCAGCCGAAATTTGATCGTCCCAGTGATATATTGTCTCACGTTCGAGCGAGCCGCCCTCTGAGCACCTGATGATCGCGCAACCGGCAGCATGCACGCAGCTAGATAGCCGTGGCGACTGTGTTACAGCTAAGGCAGCACTTGTCACCACATGCAAGCTCAACTGCCTAGCCTGACAAGCCTACAACGAAGGTCCGAAGATAATAAGCTAGCTAGTATGCATCATACGTCACCAGCCACTGACCCGTCTATCTATTTGTCCGAATACATGGGCAAACATGATAGCCCTCATTTTACAGACGCATGCAGCCACGTTGTAGACATGCTACGGTGCGGTGCGTGTCTACAGCAGCAGGCGTTTGCGGCACACGAAGCGCACGTCCTGCTCGCAGCCCTGCAACTGCAGGCTGCCATCGGCGGCCATGAGCGGGCACAGGGCGTCGGTGGGCTTGCGTTGGAGCCAGCAGGTGTAATCGTTGTCGGCGCACAGCACGGTCACGGCAGCGAAGCCGCTGGCGTCCCAGTACGGCACCAGGCCCCAGCCGGCGCCCAGGCCCTTGCAGAAGGCATCCGCGCCCGCGTACGAGGTGCGCTTTGTGGCGTCCGTGGTGTACATGCGGTACTCGTAGCCGTCCTTGGTCAGGTACAGCACGCGGGCTCGATGGATGGGGGCGGGGACGATGGCGACGGGGGCGACGGGCGGCGGGGATGCTGACACTGGCAGAGCGTTGCGGCACACGAAGCGCACGTCCTGCTCGCAGCCCTGCAACTGCAGGCTGCCATCGGCGGCCATGAGCGGGCACAGGGCGTCGGTGGGCTTGCGTTGGAGCCAGCAGGTGTAATCGTTGTCGGCGCATAGCTCGGTCACGGCAGCGAAGCCGCTGGCGTCCCAGTATGGCACCAGGCCCCAGCCGGCGCCCAGGCCCTTGCAGAAGGCGTCCGCGCCTGCGTACGAGGTGCGCTTTGTGGCGTCCGTGGTGTACATGCGGTACTCGTAGCCGTCCTTGGTCAGGTACAGTACGCCGGGCTCGATGGATGGGGGCGGGGGCGATGGCGACGGGGCGACGGCGGCGGGGATGCTGACACTGGCAGAGCGTTGCGGCACACGAAGCGCACGTCCTGCTCGCAGCCCTGCAACTGCAGGCTGCCATCGGCGGCCATGAGCGGGCACAGGGCGTCGGTGGGCTTGCGTTGGAGCCAGCAGGTGTAATCGTTGTCGGCGCACAGCACGGTCACGGCAGCGAAGCCGCTGGCGTCCCAGTACGGCACCAGGCCCCAGCCGGCGCCCAGGCCCTTGCAGAAGGCGTCCGCGCCTGCGTACGAGGTGCGCTTTGTGGCGTCCGTGGTGTACATGCGGTACTCGTAGCCGTCCTTGGTCAGGTACAGCACGCCGGGCTCGGGGATGGCGGCGGGGGCGAGGCCGCTGGCAAGCGAGCGAGGGAGGAACATACAACGGGAGCCGTACAATAATGTTAATTGCTGTTCGTGGCACGAAGCACGGCGGAGAGGTCTATTTCACATATAGAATCAGCAGCAGCTTGAAAAGAAGAAAAATGAAATGGAGTGACCGCAAGGCAGATACATGTTATGTCCGGTTAGTTGGTAGTGACTGGTTGATTTAATGAGCCCCGCTTGCACAGCCCCGTTCTATAAAATCTTTGTCGGGTCCAAGTCCGCCCCTATGCATGTGGTGGATGGTATGCCATTGTTACAGAGATAGACCGACATTTAATTTCGTGTCAGTGCAGGATCAAGCAACGGACCCGGCCACATACCGGAAGCTGCTGCCCGAGACACCGTTACGGCGCTCAACAGCACGCCAATCGACAGCAGCACTGCCGCGGTTGTGGTGGTAGCGGCAGACCTCATCATGGCTGAGACCTTGGCTTGCTTGCGGCAGTGGACGTTGCTTGCTCGCAGCAGCGGGGGTATATGCTATGGTAAGCAAGCGGCCGATGCACAGGTATGTTTGCAACCTAGATGTTGTTCTCCGAGTGTAAGAAATCTCTATTAAGTTCGTGTCCTGCCAAGCTGCTGCTTCTTGCTTGTGAAGAATGATGTTGATGATTGATTTAGCAAGACAGCCTATCTATAAATATACATTACGGCGGAGGCCCGCTGACGTACATTGTGCCGGTTTCTTGGCAACCAGCACGACGGCACCAAGCAAGCCGCCTCGACCGAGGCGACCACGGTAGCCAGCCAGGTACGTATATCAGTCTGGGATGGGCTGAACGCATGCCTTGCTTCGTTGTGCATACGACTCTATATACTATATCCAACAGATTACGAGGTACATCTGTGTGCATAAATCGAACTTGCAATAACACTTCGTTTGCGCTAGTGCGATCCGTCGGCGGCTGCGTTGCGTTGGTCTGTGATGAGACATGTTGTCCTATCGATCCATAAAGGATAGCTAGCTGGCTAGATAGGTCATGTCAATTAATACAATGCTTATTCGTAAATTAATTATGCAACGACACACACATAGCTAATATACATCTATATATTTATATATTAATACATTTGTATTCGTTGGTTCCTTATCGAAGGGTTTATTTGATATGCGCCAGCAAAAGCCCGGCGTGTATTACAATCAATGCATGGGGGGGTTGCGAGGTCTTTTGGCACAGCGAACCCTTTTCTGCCAATACGTGTGTGCCATTATTTCGTTCTCTTGCAAAGAGAAGTCAGGCATGTGGGCACCCGCATTAAAAAAACTGATTCTGGTTCTATGCGTGAACATTTCAACATTGCTTGACTAGCTAATAAGTAGTGCGCACGCAGGCATTATCACCATTCGCAGCACGCACACACCTGATCCGCTGATCCTACGTTCTTGCTTGTGCGCGCTGAACAACAAGGCCGACAATACATCGCCGTTGGTCTGCTGCACATGTGACCGTATACACAGCCTGTCGGATATATAGCGCGATTATTCACGGCGGCGTTGGCGATGGCGATGAATGAGTTCATTATATATATATATATATTATATGTAATGCTAATTTGTATTTGATATACTGTTATGCTGTCACATAATTAATGTTATTCTTTTAACTATAATTTATATTGCTATTGTTGTTGTTGCTGCTGCGTGCTGCTGTTGTTCCAACCTCCACAAACATTCACAAACATTCCGCGGTGTTGTCGGTGCGGGGAGATGTCGCTCGTTGCTCGCTATGTTGCCGGGGCGTCAAGCAAGAGTTAATCCTAGTACGCATACAGGCACCAATGATATACTGTTATGCTGTCACATAATTAATGTTATTCTTTTAACTATAATTTATATTGCTATTGTTGTTGTTGCTGCTGCTGCGTGCTGCTGTTGTTCCAACCTCCACAAACATTCCGCTGTGATGTCGGTGCGGGGAGATCTCGCTCGTTGCTCGCTATGTTGCCGGGGCGTCAAGCAAGAGTTAATCCTAGTACGCATACAGGCACCAACGCCCCATTAATCTTTCTGCAGAGTCCACCTTCCATGCTCATAATTCAATCTTCGAGTGCATCGAGCGGTTTTATTATTAGACTGAGGGACGCCTCTCTCGTGGGTAGCTTTGTGATTAAATGACAGCCCACGCACAGCAGGCTTCATATCCTTCTTGGGCAGCGACAAAGGTGCATGTGTATCCGGCCGCGATAATAAGTGTATGGTGAAGCATGGCAAACTCTATGTATGCAGTATGCAGCCGAAATTTGATCGTCCCAGTGATATATTGTCTCACGTTCGAGCGAGCCGCCCTCTGAGCACCTGATGATCGCGCAACCGGCAGCATGCACGCAGCTAGATAGCCGTGCGACTGTGTTACAGCTAAGGCCAGCACTTGTCACCACATGCAAGCTCAACTGCCTAGCCTGACAAGCCTACAACGAAGGTCCGAAAATAATAAGCTAGCTAGTATGCATCATACGTCACCAGCCACTGACCCGTCTATCTATTTGTCCGAATACATGGGCAAACATGATAGCCCTCATTTTACAGACGCATGCAGCCACGTTGTAGACATGCTACGGTGCGGTGCGTGTCTACAGCAGCAGGCGTTTGCGGCACACGAAGCGCACGTCCTGCTCGCAGCCCTGCAACTGCAGGCTGCCATCGGCGGCCATGAGCGGGCACAGGGCGTCGGTAGGCTTGCGTTGGAGCCAGCAGGTGTAATCGTTGTCGGCGCACAGCACGGTCACGGCAGCGAAGCCGCTGGCGTCCCAGTACGGCACCAGGCCCCAGCCGGCGCCCAGGCCCTTGCAGAAGGCATCCGCGCCCGCGTACGAGGTGCGCTTTGTGGCGTCCGTGGTGTACATGCGGTACTCGTAGCCGTCCTTGGTCAGGTACAGCACGCCGGGCTCGATGGATGGGGGCGGGGACGATGGCGACGGGGGCGACGGCGGCGGGGATGCTGACACTGGCAGAGCGTTGCGGCACACGAAGCGCACGTCCTGCTCGCAGCCCTGCAACTGCAGGCTGCCATCGGCGGCCATGAGCGGGCACAGGGCGTCGGTGGGCTTGCGTTGGAGCCAGCAGGTGTAATCGTTGTCGGCGCATAGCTCGGTCACGGCAGCGAAGCCGCTGGCGTCCCAGTATGGCACCAGGCCCCAGCCGGCGCCCAGGCCCTTGCAGAAGGCGTCCGCGCCTGCGTACGAGGTGCGCTTTGTGGCGTCCGTGGTGTACATGCGGTACTCGTAGCCGTCCTTGGTCAGGTACAGTACGCCGGGCTCGATGGATGGGGGCGGGGGCGATGGCGACGGGGGCGACGGCGGCGGGGATGCTGACACTGGCAGAGCGTTGCGGCACACGAAGCGCACGTCCTGCTCGCAGCCCTGCAACTGCAGGCTGCCATCGGCGGCCATGAGCGGGCACAGGGCGTCGGTGGGCTTGCGTTGGAGCCAGCAGGTGTAATCGTTGTCGGCGCACAGCACGGTCACGGCAGCGAAGCCGCTGGCGTCCCAGTACGGCACCAGGCCCCAGCCGGCGCCCAGGCCCTTGCAGAAGGCGTCCGCGCCTGCGTACGAGGTGCGCTTTGTGGCGTCCGTGGTGTACATGCGGTACTCGTAGCCGTCCTTGGTCAGGTACAGCACGCCGGGCTCGATGGATGGCGGCGGGGGCGAGGCCGCTGGCAAGCGAGCGAGGGAGGAACATACAACGGGAGCCGTACAATAATGTTAATTGCTGTTCGTGGCACGAAGCACGGCGGAGAGGTCTATTTCACATATAGAATCAGCAGCAGCTTGAAAAGAAGAAAAATGAAATGGGAGTGACCGCAAGGCAGATACATGTTATGTCCGGTTAGTTGGTAGTGACTGGTTGATTTAATGAGCCCCGCTTGCACAGCCCCGTTCTATAAAATCTTTGTCGGGTCCAAGTCCGCCCCTATGCATGTGGTGGATGGTATGCCATTGTTACAGAGATAGACCGACATTTAATTTCGTGTCAGTGCAGGATCAAGCAACGGACCCGGCCACATACCGGAAGCTGCTGCCCGAGACACCGTTACGGCGCTCAACAGCACGCCAATCGACAGCAGCACTGCCGCGGTTGTGGTGGTAGCGGCAGACCTCATCATGGCTGAGACCTTGGCTTGCTTGCGGCAGTGGACGTTGCTTGCTCGCAGCAGCGGGGGTATATGCTATGGTAAGCAAGCGGCCGATGCACAGGTATGTTTGCAACCTAGATGTTGTTCTCCGAGTGTAAGATAGAAATCTCTATTAATTTCGTGTCCTGCCAAGCTGCTGCTTCTTGCTTGTGAAGAATGATGTTGATGATTGATTTAGCAAGACAGCCTATCTATAAATATACATTACGGCGGAGGCCCGCTGACGTACATTGTGCCGGTTTCTTGGCAACCAGCACGACGGCACCAAGCAAGCCGCCTCGACCGAGGCGACCACGGTAGCCAGCCAGGTACGTATATCAGTCTGGGATGGGCTGAACGCATGCCTTGCTTCGTTGTGCATACGACTCTATATACTATATCCAACAGATTACGAGGTACATCTGTGTGCATAAATCGAACTTGCAATAACACTTCGTTTGCGCTAGTGCGATCCGTCGGCGGCTGCGTTGCCGTTGGTCTGTGATGAGACATGTTGTCCTATCGATCCATAAAGGATAGCTAGCTGGCTAGATAGGTCATGTCAATTAATACAATGCTTACTCGTAAATTAATTATGCAACGACACACACATAGCTAATATACATCTATATATTTATATATTAAGATATTTGTATTCGTTGGTTCCTTATCGAAGGGTTTATTTGATATGCGCCAGCAAAAGCCCGGCGTGTATTACAATCAATGCATGTATGGGGGGTTGCGAGGTCTTTTGGGCACAGCGAACCCTTTTCTGCCAATACGTGTGTGCCATTATTTCGTTCTCTTGCAAAGAGAAGTCAGGCATGTGGGCACCCGCATTAAAAAAACTGATTCTGGTTCTATGCGTGAACATTTCAACATTGCTTGACTAGCTAATAAGTAGTGCGCACGCAGGCATTATCACCATTCGCAGCACGCACACACCTGATCCCGCTGATCCTACGTTCTTGCTTGTGCGCGCTGAACAACAAGGCCGACAATACATCGCCGTTGGTCTGCTGCACATGTGACCGTATACACAGCCTGTCGGATATATAGCGCGATTATTCACGGCGGCGTTGGCGATGGAGATGAATGAGTTCATTATATATATATATATATATTATATGTAATGCTAATTTGTATTTGATATACTGTTATGCTGTCACATAATTAATGTTATTCTTTTAACTATAATTTATATTGCTATTGTTGTTGTTGCTGCTGCGTGCTGCTGTTGTTCCAACCTCCACAAACATTCACAAACATTCCGCGGTGTTGTCGGTGCGGGGAGATGTCGCTCGTTGCTCGCTATGTTGCCGGGGCGTCAAGCAAGAGTTAATCCTAGTACGCATACAGGCACCAATGATATACTGTTATGCTGTCACATAATTAATGTTATTCTTTTAACTATAATTTATATTGCTATTGTTGTTGTTGCTGCTGCTGCGTGCTGCTGTTGTTCCAACCTCCACAAACATTCCGCTGTGATGTCGGTGCGGGGAGATCTCGCTCGTTGCTCGCTATGTTGCCGGGGCGTCAAGCAAGAGTTAATCCTAGTACGCATACAGGCACCAACGCCCCATTAATCTTTCTGCAGAGTCCACCTTCCATGCTCATAATTCAATCTTCGAGTGCATCGAGCGGTTTTATTATTAGACTGAGGGACGCCTCTCTCGTGGGTAGCTTTGTGATTAAATGACAGCCCACGCACAGCAGGCTTCATATCCTTCTTGGGCAGCGACAAAGGTGCATGTGTATCCGGCCGCGATAATAAGTGTATGGTGAAGCATGGCAAACTCTATGTATGCAGTATGCAGCCGAAATTTGATCGTCCCAGTGATATATTGTCTCACGTTCGAGCGAGCCGCCCTCTGAGCACCTGATGATCGCGCAACCGGCAGCATGCACGCAGCTAGATAGCCGTGCGACTGTGTTACAGCTAAGGCCAGCACTTGTCACCACATGCAAGCTCAACTGCCTAGCCTGACAAGCCTACAACGAAGGTCCGAAAATAATAAGCTAGCTAGTATGCATCATACGTCACCAGCCACTGACCCGTCTATCTATTTGTCCGAATACATGGGCAAACATGATAGCCCTCATTTTACAGACGCATGCAGCCACGTTGTAGACATGCTACGGTGCGGTGCGTGTCTACAGCAGCAGGCGTTTGCGGCACACGAAGCGCACGTCCTGCTCGCAGCCCTGCAACTGCAGGCTGCCATCGGCGGCCATGAGCGGGCACAGGGCGTCGGTGGGCTTGCGTTGGAGCCAGCAGGTGTAATCGTTGTCGGCGCATAGCTCGGTCACGGCAGCGAAGCCGCTGGCGTCCCAGTATGGCACCAGGCCCCAGCCGGCGCCCAGGCCCTTGCAGAAGGCGTCCGCGCCCGCGTACGAGGTGCGCTTTGTGGCGTCCGTGGTGTACATGCGGTACTCGTAGCCGTCCTTGGTCAGGTACAGCACGCCGGGCTCGATGGATGGCGGCGTGGGCGATGGCGGCGGGGGCGACGGCGGCGGGGATGCTGACACTGGCAGAGCGTTGCGGCACACGAAGCGCACGTCCTGCTCGCAGCCCTGCAACTGCAGGCTGCCATCGGCGGCCATGAGCGGGCACAGGGCGTCGGTGGGCTTGCGTTGGAGCCAGCAGGTGTAATCGTTGTCGGCGCATAGCTCGGTCACGGCAGCGAAGCCGCTGGCGTCCCAGTATGGCACCAGGCCCCAGCCGGCGCCCAGGCCCTTGCAGAAGGCGTCCGCGCCTGCGTACGAGGTGCGCTTTGTGGCGTCCGTGGTGTACATGCGGTACTCGTAGCCGTCCTTGGTCAGGTACAGCACGCCGGGCTCGATGGATGGCGGCGGGGGCGATGGCGGCGGGGGCGACGGCGGCGGGGATGCTGACATTGGCAGAGCGTTGCGGCACACGAAGCGCACGTCCTGCTCGCAGCCCTGCAACTGCAGGCTGCCATCGGCGGCCATGAGCGGGCACAGGGTGTCCGTTGGCTCCCGTTGCGACTGGAGCCAGCAGGTGTAATCATTACTAGCGCACAGCACGGTCACGGCAGCGATTCCGCTTGCGTCCCAGTACGGCACCAGGCCCCAGCCGGCGCCCAGGCCCTTGCAGAAGGCGTCCGCGCCCGCGTACGAGGTGCGCTTTGTGGCGTCCGTGGTGTACATGCGGTACTCGTAGCCGTCCTTGGTCAGGTACAGCACGCCGGGCTCGATGGATAGCGGCGTGGGCGATGGCGGCGGGGGCGACGGCGGCGGGGATGCTGACACTGGCAGAGCGTTGCGGCACACGAAGCGCACGTCCTGCTCGCAGCCCTGCAACTGCAGGCTGCCATCGGCGGCCATGAGCGGGCACAGGGCGTCGGTGGGCTTGCGTTGGAGCCAGCAGGTGTAATCGTTGTCGGCGCATAGCTCGGTCACGGCAGCGAAGCCGCTGGCGTCCCAGTACGGCACCAGGCCCCAGCCGGCGCCCAGGCCCTTGCAGAAGGCGTCCGCGCCTGCGTACGAGGTGCGCTTTGTGGCGTCCGTGGTGTACATGCGGTACTCGTAGCCGTCCTTGGTCAGGTACAGCACGCCGGGCTCGATGGATGGCGGCGGGGGCGATGGCGGCGGGGGCGACGGCGGCGGGGATGCTGACATTGGCAGAGCGTTGCGGCACACGAAGCGCACGTCCTGCTCGCAGCCCTGCAACTGCAGGCTGCCATCGGCGGCCATGAGCGGGCACAGGGTGTCCGTTGGCTCCCGTTGCGACTGGAGCCAGCAGGTGTAATCATTACTAGCGCACAGCACGGTCACGGCAGCGATTCCGCTTGCGTCCCAGTACGGCACCAGGCCCCAGCCGGCGCCCAGGCCCTTGCAGAAGGCGTCCGCGCCCGCGTACGAGGTGCGCTTTGTGGCGTCCGTGGTGTACATGCGGTACTCGTAGCCGTCCTTGGTCAGGTACAGCACGCCGGGCTCGGGGGATGGGGGCGGGGGCGAGGCCGCTGGCAAGCGAGCGAAGGAGGAACATACAACGGGAGCCGTACAATAATGGTAATTGCTGTTCGTGGCACGAAGCACGGCGGAGAGGTCTATTTCACATATAGAATCAGCAGCAGCTTGAAAAGAAGAAAAATAAAATGGGAGTGACCGCAAGGCAGATACATGTTATGTCCGGTTAGTTGCTAGTGACTGGTTGATTTAATGAGCCCCGCTTGCATAGGCCGGTTCTATAAAATCTTTGTCGGGTCCAAGTCCGCCCCTATGCATGTGGTGGATGGTATGCCATTGTTACAAAGACAGACCGACATTTATTTGCGTGTCAGAGTGCAGGATCAAGCAACGGACCCGGCCACATACCGGAAGCTGCTGCCCGAGACACCGTTACGGCGCTCAACAGCACGCCAATCGACAGCAGCACTGCCGCGGTTGTGGTGGTAGCGGCAGGCCTCATCATGGCTGAGATTTTGGCTTGCTTGCGGCAGTGCACGTTGCTTGCTTGCTCTCTCGTGGCAGCTGCAGCAGCGCGTGTGTATAATGTATATGCTATGGAAGCAAGCGGCCGATGCACAGGTCTATCTGCAACTGGCATTCTGTCCAGAGTTCGAATCCCCGTCCCCTCACCCCGTGTGATTACCTTTTACTCTGTTGGATATAGTATATAGAATCGTATGCACAACGAAGCAAGGCATGCGTTCATCCCATCCCAGACTGATATATGTACCTGGCTGGCTACCGTGGTCGCCTCGATCGAGGCGGCTTGCTTGGTGCCGTCGTGCTGGTGTCCAAGAAACCGGCACAATGTACGTCAGCGGACCTCCGCCGTAATGCATATTTATAGATAGGCTGTCTTGCTAAATAAATCATCAACATCATTCTACACAAGCAAGAAGCAGCAGCTTGGCACGCAGGACACGAAATAGATTTCTTACGCTCGGAATACAATAACAGCAATTCAATTAATTAAACGTTACAAGGTGGACCCGTATCCCAACGGGCCCAGATAGCTCGTAGGTGCCTCGTCTCATCAACGTCTACCAAGGACTGCGCACCCATCCTCCATCACCCGCGGGGGGTCACGCAGCCATACCGGCAACCACACCAGGTTACCAGCGTGCCAGGATTGCCTCTCCTGGATCCCGCGCCAGACCCACCGAATAACGTGGCGGGTAGGGAGCCAGGATCCGAATTGGGAGGGGTCACTGCTGGAACCGTCAATATGGACGAGGCTGCCTTAGCACTACTCTGACATACAGCCAGGTCATGACCTGGCTGTATGTGGCTCCTTTGGTTGATCAACCAAAGGAGCCACAACCCTGACATGTCATACGGCCGGGTTGCTAGCTGGCCAATGGGGCAGCTGCCTTGACATTGTAAAGCGCAAAGGCTTACCGGATGAGTGCGGATCACTCTGCTCTGAATTTGGTGCCCACCCTGCACGGATTGCCGTTCGGGCTTACAGACATGCCGACCGGCCGGGTTGGCAAACGGAGCCGCCACCCTGACATGCCATACAGCCGGACGGGCCAATGGGGCCATACCCGTGACATGCCATACGGTTGGACTGGCCAACGGAGGCGCCGCCCTGACATGCCATACGGCCGGGCTGGCCAACGGACGGAGCTGCCGCCCTGACATGCCATACGGCCGGGATGGCCAATGGGGACACACCCCCGCCTGACATGCGATACGGCCGGGCTGGCCAACGGAGCCCCCGCCCTAACATGCCATACGGCCGGGCTGGCCAACGGAGCCCCCGCCCGACATGCCATACGGCCGGGCTGGCCAACGGAGCCCCCGCCCTGACATGCCATACGGCCGGGCAGGCGAATAGAGCAGCCCCGCTGGTATGCCGTACCAACGAGCTGGCAAATGGAGCCCCCGCCCTGACATGCCATACGGCCGGGCTGGCCAACGGACGGAGCCGCCCTGACATGCGGCATGACTTCACTTTTACCCTGAAAAACAAGGCAAACAAGCCTTATGTCGCGATTTTCTCCGTCACCATTACCGCCGGTTTCACCGGAATGTACCAGCGAATTATCGCTTTTTTACCGGTAAAAAAACGGTAATTCGCTGGTACCCGGACGCTGGTACAAAGCGGTAATTTGTCCCACGAAGTTCCCTAGGCTATCCCTCTTTTGCCGTATGTATCCGGCAAAATCGGGTATTAAGTTGCACCTCTGTGGATCGCATGATGACATATATACTCACACGCCACGCACGCTGCTGCGGGTTGGGTAGCGGCTCGTGCGATAGATACGATGGTGCGTGTGTGGATGTATGTTTTATCAAAACCGAACTCGGAATAAGGCTTCCTTTGCGCTAGTGTCGTCCGTCACCGCGCGCCTGCGTTGCCCTTGATCTGTGATGAAACATGTATACATGAGACTTCTTGTACTTACTATCCATCCGCAGCATATAGGATAACTAGATAGGCCATGCCAAGTAATAATCTATGACCGAGCAATGATTATTTACAAATTAACTATGACACATGCATATCTAGTATATATAATATATATGAGCTCGCGAAATTCCTCTTTCAGTCGCCCTCTCCGCGACTTGCCCTCACTCGCGACCGTACGACCTCGCCGCCGCGTACTCTCTGTCAGACGACGACAAATACACAGAAATCTTTGGTTTTATTTATTTCGTTTCACTCAGGAAACCTACAGTTTAAATCCCGCCTATTGTAGGTGGAGGGATGTCTTTTTGTACGTACTGCAGGCAGGCATCAATGCACCAATAATTCTTTTTCGTTCATGCAAATAGACATCTGTCCTGCATGTTCGCTCGTAATTTGATCTTAACCGTTGAGCGATTTTTATTGTATTTGTTTGAATCAACTTTGCCTCGGTATCACGCACATGACGGTCGACGTTCAGCGGCAGGTAGGTAGGGTAGGTGTCATATCCATTTCATTGCTGTACAATCATTCTACGGTTTTTGGCGGGGCCCCAGCGCGAAGCGCGTTCGGGGGGCCCCGCCCCCTAGGATTGCCCATGTCCGTGTGCCGTGTGCCGTGTGTCCGTGGGTAACGGCAAAACGTTCATTATCCGCTAAACTAATTCGCAATGTTTGTCATATTATTTGTCCTCTATTGGTATTCTTGGTTTGGCTGGAAAAAATTCTTTGCGCACAAACGGTCAAAGTAAAGCTCCGTGGTCTCCATGGACCCGAGTCAACATCCACCCAACGCCTCTCGCGCTCATGTTTGTTGCAACAGGTGCCGCGTGATGAATACTTGGATTAAGAATGGGCACGCGTGCTAAATTGAACGTCCATAGTGTTCTGATGTTTGAACATCAAGATGCAACCAACATCAAGATTTACCTTTCTGTGTTGCCAGATGAATACAATTCAACAATATGTATTGAATCAAAGTTTCAAAATGCAAAGGGATAGAATACCGAGTACCAACAAGTTCTCCAGTTCCGAAGGCCGAAGTCCGGGTCTCACCGCGGCCTATGTAACTATTGATGGCAAACTTTAGAGGTTCACGTCTGCTGCGGGCGTGCAACTGAAGGGCTGCATGCTTGCCGACGGACCAAACAACTACAGCTTCAAAGAAAAACAAGAATGCTTCAAGCTTACTTTTTGATATCTGCTTGACAGACGGATGTGGTAGTGCAGAGGCGTTTAGCGTTACGATAATAATGCAGATGCGATGAGGCGGCGCGTAGGTTTCGGGGCTACCCTACCTGCTTTACCTTGCTCAATCTATGCACGCCGCCGATCCACCTTCAACATCAACGACACCCTCAATGGCACCCTTTCACTCTCTCACACTCTTGCGCGGTAACAGAGTTTCCGTTGTAAAGCAAGCGGCCTGTACGGATTGTAGGGGGCTCCGCCCTTTTTCCGGCTTCAAAAAGCCGACCCCCTACTTGTTTATTTCTCGTGAGGCAAGATGCACAATGCTTGTCCAGGTGATGGCATTACATGAAACAAAATCGCCATTTATACACTGTTCCCGTCGGTCCTTGCCATTCGTGCTATCTATCTGTTCGCCATCCTCTTTATCGATCGACAGTCACCACGCAGAGCCAACAAATAAATAAAGGGCTACACCTAATCAAACTTGTTAGCCAGGTGTCAGGCAGCAGGGCAAGAGCAGCCACTGTACTGCTGTCTACGCAATGGCGGGCAGGTTGGTCACATAACACCTGTTAATTCGCTCTATCTCCGTCAGGTTCGCACCGACAACAAATATATTTAATTGCACTACAATGTCTGTATCGCTTCCGTTCGATGATCACGTAACGAGCAGCAAGTAGATAGCCCTGCGCTGCCCGCCAAGGCCAGAAGATACAACCACGCGCAAATTCAGCTGTCTATCTTTTGTCTGGAGTTAGAGACGCCTGTAAAACTACTACCTGAACGTGCCTAAAGGCGTTTGCGGCACACGAAGCGCACGTCCTGCTCGCAGCCCTGCAACTGCAGGCTGCCATCGGCTGCCATGAGCGGGCACAGGGTGTCGGTCGGCTTGCGTTGGAGCCAGCAGGTGTAATCGTTGTCGGCGCACAGCACGGTCACAGCGGCGAAGCCGCTGGCATCCCAGTACGGCACCAGGCCCCAGCCGGAGCCCAGGCCCTTGCAGAAGGCGTCCGCGCCCGCGTACGAGGTGCGCTTGATGGCGTCCGTGGTGTACATGCGGTACTCGTAGCCGTCCTTGGTCAGGTACAGCACGCCGGGCTCGCGGGATGGGGGCGGGGGCGATGGCGCCGGTGGCGATGGCGGCGGGGGCGATGGCGGCGGGGGCGATGGCGGGCGCGGGGGCGGGGACGCAGACACCGGCAGAGCGTTGCGGCACACGAAGCGCACGTCCTGCTCGCAGCCCTGCAACTGCAGGCTGCCATCGGCTGCCATGAGCGGGCACAGGGTGTCGGTCGGCTTGCGTTGGAGCCAGCAGGTGTAATCGTTGTCGGCGCACAGCACGGTCACAGCGGCGAAGCCGCTGGCATCCCAGTACGGCACCAGGCCCCAGCCGGAGCCCAGGCCCTTGCAGAAGGCGTCCGCGCCCGCGTACGAGGTGCGCTTGGTGGCGTCCGTGGTGTACATGCGGTACTCGTAGCCGTCCTTGGTCAGGTCAGCACGCCGGGCTCGCGGGATGGGGGCGGGGGCGATGGCGCCGGTGGCGATGGGGGCGGGGGCGATGGCGGCGGGGGCGATGGCGGGCGCGGGGGCGGGGACGCAGACACTGGCAGAGCGTTGCGGCACACGAAGCGCACGTCCTGCTCGCAGCCCTGCAATTGCAGGCTGCCATCGGCTGCCATGAGCGGGCACAGCGTGTCGGTCGGCTTGCGTTGGAGCCAGCAGGTGTAATCGTTGTCGGCGCACAGCACGGTCACAGCGGCGAAGCCGCTGGCATCCCAGTACGGCACCAGGCCCCAGCCGGAGCCCAGGCCCTTGCAGAAGGCGTCCGCGCCCGCGTACGAGGTGCGCTTGGTGGCGTCCGTGGTGTACATGCGGTACTCGTAGCCGTCCTTGGTCAGGTACAGCACGCCGGGCTCGCGGGATGGGGGCGGGGGCGATGGCGCCGGTGGCGATGGCGGCGGGGGCGATGGCGGCGGGGGCGATGGCGGGCGCGGGGGCGGGGACGCAGACACCGGCAGAGCGTTGCGGCACACGAAGCGCACGTCCTGCTCGCAGCCCTGCAACTGCAGGCTGCCATCGGCTGCCATGAGCGGGCACAGGGTGTCGGTCGGCTTGCGTTGGAGCCAGCAGGTGTAATCGTTGTCGGCGCACAGCTCGGTCACAGCGGCGAAGCCGCTGGCATCCCAGTACGGCACCAGGCCCCAGCCGGCGCCCAGGCCCTTGCAGAAGGCGTCCGCGCCCGCGTACGAGGTGCGCTTGGTGGCGTCCGTGGTGTACATGCGGTACTCGTAGCCGTCCTTGGTCAGGTACAGCACGCCGGGCTCGCGGGATGGGGGCGGGGGCGAGGCCGCTGGCAAGCGAGCGAGGGAGGAACATGCAACGGGAGCCGTACAATGTTACTATTAACTGCTGTTCGTGGCATGAAGCACGACGGTGAGCTAGGTCTCATAGCTAGGATCAGCAGCTTGAGAAGATTAAACAACTGGGTTTGACCGCCGCAAGGCAGATAGATGTTCAATGTCCGTAGATGGTTGATGTACTAATTGGGCCCCGCTTGCACAGCCCGGTTCTATACTATTTTTGTCGGGCTCAAGTCCGCCCCTATGCATGTGGTGAATGTTATGCCATTGGTACAGAGATAGACCGACATTTATTTGCGTGTCAGAGTGCAGGATCAAACAACGGACCCGGCCACATACCGGAAGCTGCTGCCCGAGACACCGGTACGGCGCTCAACAGCACGCCAATCGACAGCAGCACTGCCGCGGTTGTGGTGGTGGCGGCAGGCCCCATATCGGCTGGATGGGACCTTCGCTCGAATACGGCAGTACAAGTTGCACCCGGCTGCCGCAGCGGGGCTGTAAGCGTTGGAGAGGCCGAAATCCGTCCGTCAACATTTATGCAGCAGGTACGCAGCTATTCAACCCTAGTTTTACGACGCACACTACCAGCACGCACACATCATCAGTCAGGCATGCAGCGCATCTTATATCAGTATTATCGGTAATGTATGGCGACGGTCGGTCTGCTGACGTACAGTACGTACGGCGGTTGGCAACCAACACGAGTTACATGGCGGTGCCATCGCCAGCGAGGTCGGCTAGCCAGGCAAGCAACGCTCGAGGCAGGCGTGCGTACGTACGGTGCCGTCCGAGATAGACGTATGCGGCACGTGATCACATATGTGATGCATCGCGCCCGCGCAGGAGATCCGCATCCGCCAGCTCGGCAGGGATACAATGCAAGTCTCGGATGGGCCGAATGGACGCACGCACACCTTGCTTGCTTCGTGCCGCATAGTATGCGGCGGCTCCATCCAACAAATGGAAGGTAGGCGAATTGTCGCCGAAATACGTATACAACAGTGTGTGATGCAGCAGCTGTTGTTGTCACCGATATCCTGCCTAGACCCATGATATGGGGTCCGCTGCACATCATTAATTTCACACAGCCGCCACCATACATACAAGAGTTGCCTTCTCATGCGTTTCATCTTTCATGTCGCACAGGTTTTGGTATTTTTGCATCAGCGAGTACAGGTAAATCCCTAACAATACCAATAATACATACAATAATAACAATGAATGACTTAACAATAATCATAACAATATAGTAGTAATACATATAGTAAATATTATTATTATTAGGATGTTACAGCGGACCCCTATACTATAGTAAATATAGTATATAAATAATGTAACGATACACGCACATATGTACGACGGCACCACACCCATGCGTGGGTCGATACCGTGCAGGAGCGTGCACGGGTGGAGGGTTGGTCTGTCGGGCCCAGGTCTGGCTCGTCTTACTTGGGACGCGGCCTGAGTGCTGGAAGATAGAGTCGTTTGCGCGGCTGTGGTATTGTATGTATGTACTTGGTCTGTAAAGTGGTGGAAAGTGAAACTAAACAGCAGAGTAAGTTGTGGTAGGTAAATGGCGCCTTGCTTTTGATCGAGCCCTCTTATTACTGGGTAGCTCTTGCGCCACCGACAGCGGCACGCCAGCAGCTCTACCTGAGGGCGGGTGCGTGTGGAGCAATCCATATTATTACCGGGCGTGCTTTATTTCTTTGCTCTAGCGATCTCCAACTTCGGTTTCACCAGTTCCATCTGGGCCTGCCTATATTACTCAAGCACGCGGTGGCTGATGTATGGTCATGCATCATCAGCATCCATTCTGTGAGTGGCGCGCGGATGTCCCCGGCCGGGCTCGCTCTATTTGCCGTGGGTGATATTGCTGCGTGCATTTGCTTGGCGACTAGTTGTCATCAATGGGGAAGCCTGGGGATTTATTCAGGATTGTTTGGTAACCGAAACGGGCATGGGTGCAGCGCCTTCGTTCTGACGTGCCTGTGGGCTGCTGTGCGGCGGTCGATCGGGTTGTGGTCTTGAATCTCTGCTGCCGCCATGCGTCTGGATGGGCTGCGTAATGCAAGATGGGGTGGCTTTTCTCGTGTCGATTTTAAGGTGTTTGGCCCGTGGTGGGGTCTGGAGCCCAGTCGCACTGTAGCTATTACTCCATGTGTGTGCGTGGAGGAGCGACGGCACTCCATCCCCATGACAGCAGACGCAATGCAAACCTTGGACCTTACAACATGACGTATGTCGATTGACATTTTGATTGGATGTATTCGCCGTATTTAGTCCTGGGAGGCCTCCATGGCCTTGTCCATGTTTGTACTACATATGCACGGCAATCACGGCAACGGATTCCAACCGTTTTTGTCTCGGAACGAAAATGTTCTGCAGAGCTTCTTACGAAAGACCTACTTCTCATAGGGATTCCTGTGTGCCGTAAGCACGTATCTTCAATTATAAAAATTGCAGGTGCCTTGACGTATACGCTTTACGTTACGTTGAAAGGAATTCCTTCACGGTATTGCTGTAGTCTAGATAGTAAGTAGCAGTTGACTTGCATTTGATACCAGTGCTTGTCGGTCAAGCATGGCGGCTTTTGTACCTGTGAACCCAAAGCCTTTCTTGCAAGACCTGACGGGCAAGCAAGTCATCGTCAAGCTTAAATGGGGCATGGAGTACAAAGGATACCTCGTCTCAACGGACTCATACATGAACCTCCAGCTCGCCAGCACGGAGGAATACATTGACGGCCAGTTCACGGGACAGCTTGGAGAAGTATTGATTCGCTGCAACAATGTCCTTTATCTACGTGGAGTACCTGAAGAGGACGAACCGATGGCATAGCAAATTGGCGATCGCGGGCATATTATTGCCATCTTCGGATCGGTCTCCATCGGTGTCATAGTCGTATTGGAAAACTTCCGCATCGTCTAGAGGCTACCGCAGAATGTGTTAACCGACCGGCACGAGAGCTACACGCAGTGGTTCTTCTGTTTGGCTGTGGTTATTTACATGAGGTGCTCTAGGGCGCGTTTGGGGTATCGCGTTATGAGGTCGTAACGTCAGCTGCCAGAGTGTCACGTTCTGAACCGCGGGGTGTTGACGGGTCTCGGACGTCCTCGTGCAGATCAGCTATTACGCTGCCGAAGTAGTCCAGGTGCAGTTTGCGGTCCTGCAACCGTTCTTTCCGTAGTTGCAAGTCTGGGCGTATGCTTCCACGTGGAGAGATTGGTTGGTTTCGGTGTCCCTGTCGTACATTGAAACGTCCGTCGCCTGCAGCTGAGACCCAGCTTGTGGCCGACACGGCACACCAAGCTACACGCACTGAGCCGTTGTAACGCTGGTGTGCATATGTAACAGACTGGACTGGATGGCTTGTGTGTATTACAGCCAGTGCGCGCGCAATGGACAGCACCGGACACCGGACTCGGAAGCTTTGCGCCACTCCAGGGGACCTCCTCATGAGATTTGCATTCAAACAGCAGTCTTCCCTTGCCAGTCTGCCAGTTCTACAACGCTTAAACACGACAGCCACCCACGGTAGCTAAGGGCCGGGCTGGGCTGGACACTCCTCGGTACGAGCACATCCTCCGCTCATCGTTGGCTCCGTCGAACCAGGTGCACTGCTTTCAGTCGGACGCCGCAGCCGGTGTTGTTGACCCAGCAGAATTCCGGCCAGAGGGCCACGTCGAGCACCTCGCTCGAGGCGACATCCTGTTGTGAGGGGGTTGCAAATGGGCGGCCGCGAGGCACGAGGTTTGGACCGTCGGAATCAGGGCAGGCACGGGCTTAAGCCTTGCGGATGCGTGAGTTTGTTGGATTGCTGGATTGATGTTACCCTCGAAGCAACGAATCCTGATGGTATGTGCCTTGATACTAGCGCCGAAACCTCTCAGATGTCACCTGCCAAGAATTCCGCACTCCACACACGAGCACGTTCCCGTGCGCGTACCGTATTCCCGGGCACCTCCCTTCCCCAACACATGGTTTCCTACCGGCAGATGCGCCATCACACGCGATAAGTTGTCCTCCTTGATCCGCTCAAGCTCGGTCTGGCCGCTGAGGGACGGCGGGGCCTGCCCCGGCACGTACGACTCCAGCGGCGGCCACGACAGGGACTTGTACGACGCCTGTTTCTTGTCGTACGACGCCAGCGTGGCGAGCGGCTCCCAGCGCAGCTGACCTGATGCAGGGCCACGTGACATCTGCGCGTGCAGCTGCGCCGTCATAACCTACGCACGGGGTGGAGGGGTGTGTGTGTGTGTTTAGAGAAGAAACCCGCCCGACCCCGGTGTGTGTATGTGTGTGGAAGCGAGGGGTGGAAACGAAGGGGGGAGCGGAGGGTGCGGAGCGGGTGAGACTGCACGCAGCAGGACCCTGGGACATAGGAGCGACACGGCAGCATGTCTGTGGCCTCCGCGGCAATACCGTAACATTTGCCCCGCCCCAGCCTGCAATGGCCCCCTGACCATAACTGCACCCCGGGCCGGCGTGCTGGGTAAGGCAGAAGACAAAAGCGCGGCCCGACAGACCATCAAGGCAAGGAATCCTCAATCCTGCGCAGCTAGCTGATTCGTGCCCATGGCATGTCCCGGCCTCTCGGAACCCCTCCCCCCCCGTGCGGAACACCTTGAGGGTCCTCAATTGCCGACACGCAGCAGCTGGCATTGAACCCAGCCCTACGGAGCCACCAGACGCCCCCTCCCCCCCTTTTCGCGGGTGCGTTACCTTCGTCGATGTCGCAAGCCGGCCGCCCCCCCCTCCCCGATGGCGATAGCGACGCACGGCAGGGTTATGTCAACGCACTCAACATGTGCGTCCGCCGGTGCGCGTCGAGTGCAACCCGGTCGCCCCGTGAATGACCCCTCCCCCGGCCCCCCTCCCCCGGCCGCGCCAGGCGCGGCCGAATGGCACCCCGGCTGCCGTACCTTGCGGCCGCTCCTTTCGTTGCCGTCGGGCTTGCCGCACGAGTACATCCTGGCGGCCCTCCCCGCGTCGCCCCGCGCCTCCAGGGAGGCCTGCGGGGCGGGCAGGTACGGACAGGCGGGCAGGTCAGGTCGAGAGGGCGGGCAGCGTCCTGCCTGAGGAAGCAGGAAGGCAACCCTATCACGGCCGAAAAACCGTGAAAGCCGCACCGGGCATCGCACCGCGCCGCGCCGTAATGTGAACCCCGGACGGGCCGTCCCGGATCTCTCGCCGTGTTACGACGTCGGCTCTGCCGTCGGAAACCCCATTGGAGGTGGCGCGTTGCAAACGCTGCGCAGACGCGGTTGTCTGCAGGGCGCTCCAGGCCAATCGTGTACGACAGGCGTACGACGTACCCCTCATCGCACGCGTCGCACCACATCATGCTCAACAACTCGTTCCTAACTCAAGTCATCCCCGACGCCGACGCCCCCAAACCACTTCGTGTCTGGGTTTGGGTCTGGGATTCAAACCCTAAACTGCTTCACCCACGTGTCGAGCTAAGTTGTCAAGGAGGTTGACCAGCTCCGAGACCTCCTCGGCTGCGGTGGCGCCCTCGCCGCCGCTGCCCGCCTTGCCCGTAGCCGCCGCCGCCAGGCCCATCTCCCACTTGGGGGTGTGGTCGGGCTTGTAGCCGTAGCTGCGACAGGGACGGGGGCGGGGGTTACCATCCACAACCAAACCCAGCGGGGGGGCGTGTTGGGAAGAGGCGAGGGGAGCGACTGTGTGCGCGCCTGACAAAAGTACGGTACCCGGATCCGGAGCACGGCGGGTGATGAGCGATCCGGATCTGGATCCCGGAACCAGCTCACAGCCAGCGGTGCACGAGGAGAGGAGCTGGGCAATGAGCCACGGGGACTTGGCTCTGCCAGTCCCCCGACCTTCGGTAATACGCTGCAACAACAGTCATCCGACTTACCGTTAAGTCATAACCGTCACAAGATGGACCCGTAGTCCCAAAAGTGCGCTCCAACGATTAATTAGTTACGGTTTGCGGTCGTCGCCCGACCATCTCGCCCAGTTACCTTACCACGCCAGGGCCGTGGCCTCCTCCCCCGTTCCGTTCCGCCGCACCTGGCCTTGGTCATGTACCGCAGCTTGACGCCCCGCAGCAGCACCACAATCGGCACCAGGGAGGGCTGCGGCGGCGGCGCCGCACCGCCCGCGCCGCCGCCGCCGCCATCGTCGCCACAGGTCGCCGGCAGCGCGGCGGGCAGCTGGCCCAGCACCTCAAAGAACCAGAAGCCCTCAGCCCCGCCCCGCGGCTTGCGCAGGTGGATGCGGTCACCCTCCGCGAGCGCGCGCAGCTGCGCCGGGCTGAGCACCATGCAGGTGGCGGCGGCGGCGGCAGCGGAGGCGGCAGCCGCGGGGGCGGCGGAGGCGGCAGCCGCCGCCGGCTGCGGTTGGGGCCGTGACGATGACGTCGGCGGCCGCAGCACCATCCCCGCCGCCGCCTCGACGTGTCGTACGAGGCCGTCCGCGCGCGCAGCGAGGCTCACCAATCCCAGGCGGCGCATCGGGCCTGTGTACGGCAGCCGTGTACAGCAGATGCTCACAGAACATGCCATGCCGTCATGTAACCTTCGCGTATGGCAGCTCGTATTGCAATCCACGGCGGCTGTGGCGATGTGGCTTGGCGACGGTCCGTCGTGGGGCTAAGTTGCCTTCGAGCAGGAGGGGCGCGTTCTGGTGGTTCGACGGGCGCTGTGGTTCTTGCTTTTGCGCTTGCCACCCCTGTTCTTGCTATTGCCCTTGCTACAGGTTGAAACTGCCCCCTCCGGTACCGCTTCGTCGCTGAAGCTGGCCGCACGCACCTGCTGCGGTTCTCGTGGTGCTTCGAGCGCTGCAGAGCCGAGCAAGGTGCTGCACTGTGGGTCGGCCCCATCGCTCAAACAGTTTCACCGAGATAGCCGCCAGGTCCGCCGCGTCCACCCCGGCCCTGAGGAGCGAGGGAGGAAGGGGGGCAGGAAGGTTTGCGGGTCGAGGAAGGAGGGAAGGCAGGAAGGTTTGCGGGTCGCGGGGGTAAGGGAGAGAGTAGTCTCACACAGTGCGGCAACGCAACGAAGCTGCAAGAGAGGCGAGGGCGCCGGCGGAAGCCGGGTCGATGCCGGGGAACCGGGTCGATGCCGTGCCACGCGTGTTCCTGGCCTGGCTATGCGTGGATGTGCCCTGCCCCTCAACCTTCCCGGAAGGACACGGAGAGGGGTCAAGGGTTCAGGCTGCTTCTGCGGCGCCACGCGGCTCCTGTCGACGCGCTCTGGGGTCCGGCCCCCCCTCCTGCGCGCCCCGGATGGGTCCCCCGACCTCAAACATCACATCCCACGCAGTCCGCATCCCCAGTCCGCATCCCCCGGGCACGCACTTCAGCACCCGTCGGGCCCTCCCGGGGTTCTGGACCTCACCTGTGGGCCTGGCCGCTGCTGGCCACCCCCGCCCACAGCTTCAAGGCGTCCATGGACAGCGACTTCTTGCCGCCCCCGCCGCCGCCCTCAACGCCGTTGCCTGGGCAGGGCCGCGAAGATAAAGGCAGGTACTTGTTCCATGGTATGCAATCCACGGTAAAGGACCATAGCGCACTGGTTAGGTCGTCCAGCGGAGTTTTCCCGCTGAGCTTTTGCGTGCCGCATCGTGCCTGGCAGGTGCCTTGCCAGGTGCCTCCATCCGCAAGCACCAAGCAGTGAGTGGGCAGGCAGTGAGTGGGCAGGCAGCGAGTGGCCAGACAGGTCAGCCCAGGGGTCTTAAAGGGCCGGCGACAGCCCGCGCGCACACGAGCCCGCCGCCGCCGGAAGCCTCTCAGAGGGCTCCTGGTCCGAACACTGGATGCCGCCGACCGCGCCGGCGGGGGTCGCTGACTCCGCCCGCTCCGAATGCACCTCCCCCATCCCCCGACGGCAAGCACCGGCGGCGACCCCACGATCCCTCCGTCGCCCCGAGTACCCTCGAAATCCCCTGCGCCCTGCAGGCCCTATGGGTGTGTCTCGCCCTGGCCCCTGGGCCCTGCAGGCCCTATGGGTGCGTCTCGCCCTGGCCCCTGGGCCCTGCAGGCCCTATGGGCGTGTATCGCCCTTCACCCTGCAGTAGCTGTTGTGCAGGCCCTATGGGTGTATCGCCCTGCACCCTGGCCGCCCTGCACAACAGCCACTGCGGGCTGTACACAACGCATCCCCGGGTTTGGGTTTGGGTTTGGGTCGGGCGGTTTCCTGGGGCAACAGGCATCAAACCCCCAGCGCCTCTCTCTCCCGGGACACATGGCTTCTAACGTGCGCTCAGAACGCGATGGCTGGCGCTGCCGCGGCCGCTGCCGACGGCCCGCCCGCAGCGACGCGCACGATCGCGGCGCACCTGCCGGCTCCGCGCCCTCCTCCTCGCCCTCCTCCTCCGCGGGGCCCTCAGCTTCCGCCCCCTCCTTCACGGGCTTCACGGGCCAGTCAGCCTTGGCCCACAGCACCTTGGCAGCCAGCAACGTGTCAAAGTACCTGCGCGGTGTGACGTCATACGGTACACCAAACAGTACGGCAGAGCGCGTCCAAGCGTCCGTGGGAAGCAGGGCGCGTGCGGGAGAACACACATCGGTACGGCGTAGGATCGTGGACCTACGCCGTGCCTACGCCCGCATACATACGCCGTACGCGGACCGATGGAGGTGGAAGGCGCACTAGGGCACAACAATCTGAACTAAATGCCGCTGTCTTTACTAGGAATTTCGGCAGGCCCCCGACGGCGACCAATCACACCGTAATCACCCCTAACCAACTATTTTGCGGGCACAACGACACTGGCATCACCACTACTCTTCGGTCCCGTTTGGTGGTGGGGTAGCACTCACTCACCACCAGTTGTAGCACTCACTCACCACCAGTTCTGGGGCCACTCGACGCCGACGCGGCCGCACTCAGAGCGCAGCACCGGGAAGTCGAAGGCGCTGCCGTTATGCGCCATGAGCACCGGGATCACCTTGGGGAACACCAGCTCCGCGTCGTCGCCGTCGCCGTCGTCACCGCGGGCCCCTGCCGCGGCGGCAGCGGCTGCGGCTGCGGTGGCGGCGCAGCGCTGGCTGATGAAGCCGAAGAAGCGCTGCAGGGCCTCCACCGTGCCCGGGACTCCAGGGGCGCTGCTCTCGGTCCAGGTGATTCCTGCGGGGCGTGGCAGGCAGACGGCAGGTGGTTGAGACCGTTGAGGCGGGTGGTGGTTGAGACCGTTGAGGCGATTGGTGGTTGAGACGGTTGGGGCGGTTGGATGAGACGGTTGCGGCGGGGCGATCGGGGTAGTGGTGGCCGAACGCCGGGGCGGGCCCCGAAGGGCGGAGCGAGACGCAGACATGAAACGCGACGGTACGCATCCCGTGTGCCCAACCCACAGCAACCCACGCCGGTCCGACCTGGCCGACCCAGCGCTGGACCCGTGTGCGGACTTTGCATGACGGAATAACGCGCAGTCCTTCTCTGACTCTCTGAGGCGCGGCGCAGTCCTTCTCTGACTCTCTGAGGCGCGGCGCAGTCCTTCTCTGACATTGACTGAGGCGCGGCGCAGTGCTTCTCTGACATTGACTGAGGCGCGGCGCAGTGCTTCTCTGACTCTCTGAGGCGCGGCGCAGTCCTTCTCTGACTCTCTGAGGCGTGCTACAGGTACCGATAATGCCAATAGACCAGTGACCGAGCACCGAGGATGGCAAGAACGAGATCTTCCGTTGCGGGCGCGTTGACGACCGCCAATCGGACTTTTGACCTCGACAAAGCGCACACAACTGGTGCCGTACCGTTGTGCAGGATGGTTTTGTGGGCCTTGTACGGTCGGCCGCAGTTCACGAGGGTGGAGAAGACGCGTTCGCGACCGGGCGCATCGTCGCTCCGACCGCCGGCCGCCGGGTCTGTCCCCGCGACGGCTGAGTCGTACGGCCCCAGGTCCACCGCCGCCACCTCGACCAGCCGTACTTGGTCGGGTCGAGGAAACGCCTGTTGACCGCTGCGTAGATACCAATGCGAGACGGAGCAACAGGGTCGGGCAGGGTGGTGTGGGTCGCTTTCCTGCATACTTACACTTACACATACACACACCCTACAACCGGCGGTTTTCCCGACAGGGCCGGGTTAGCGGCCCTTGGGCAGCGTCAGGCCCGGTCAAGTGCCTTGCGCGCACCGGTTAGATACCTTAACACACAGACAAACCCTGGACAAACAGACACACACGCACGTGCATTAATGCACACCCACGATAACATCTTCCCCCCACGCCGTCCTGGGCTTGTTTGGGGTTCGAATCGCCCACGCCGCCTCCCCTCCCACGGTCGAACCGTCGCTCTGGCAGCAGCGCAGTTTGAACATGTCTACCAATTTCCTATATCCCCTCCCTGGGCTGCATATGCCTAGCTGAATATGTCTACCATTTTCCTACATCCCCTCCCCGGGGGGATCTACTGACCGCATGAAGTCCACCGTCTCAGTGTCCACCGCGAAGAGCTGGTAGAGCGGCTGCGGGCCGCCGCCCCCTCCCTCCTCCTCAGGCTCGGGCGGCAGGGGCTCCCACCTGCGTCCCAGCCAGCAGCACCATCCTCGGAGGTTGCCGTACACCGGGTGCCGCTGTGTGAGCCGATGTGTTTCGGAGCCCTCGCGCGTCCGTCCGTCCGTCCGTCGGTCCGCCCCCGCGGAATGAGTCAGGTGGAAAAACAAATAAACAACACACGCAGATACGCCCGTTGCATGGCACGCCACTCCTGCCTTGCCCACCGGCAAACTTGCACAGGAAACGATGGATCCAGTACCCCGCAGCTGCGCGGACCCTCTCCCCTTCGCTGTCCAGTCGAAAATCTCGCCCCTTTCCCTGTATGCGATTGACTGGTCTCGATGACGATGAACTGGCGGATGGATCAGACGGCGGAGGACGGATCAGAGGCCGTCCTCGATGGATCGTACATGTCAGGTACAGCGGACCCGACGAGCCGCGCACCGCTGCACCTCGCCGCCGGCCGCCAGGCGCCAGCCCCACCTCAACCCCAAGCAGGCAGGCGGGGGTGCCCCCCGGGTTCGTCCTGGACTTGTTCGCCTTTGCCTTAAACCCTCTTAAACCCTCTTAAGCCCCGTTAAACCCAGGCGGGCTGCATGTATGTGCTTCCCGACCCAGCCCCGCACCTGATCCACGTCCGGCCGCCCGCCGCCTCCCGCTCCTCCGGTGACAGCTCCGTCCACAGCAGCGCCCCACCCGGCGCCTTCCCGGACCGCCCCGCCGTCTTGGCCTTGCTACCAGCCCTGGCACCCCTGCCGCCCGAAGCCTTGCTGCCCCGCGCACCACCACCTGCTCCCGCTGCCAGTCCGCCTGCTGCCAGTCCGCCTGCTGCCAGTCCGCCTGCTGCCAGTCCGCCTGCTGCCACGCCGCCTGCTGCCACGCCGCCTGCTGCCACGGCGCCCGCTGTCACGCCGCCCACTGCTTCCTTCCACGTCACCATCGTCATCATGCCCCCAAGAGATGGGGCTGCAGCGGCAACCGCAAGCGCTCCGCTGCCGCTAGCCTGAGCCACAGCGAATGGATCGGCCGGGGGCGCTTGACTTGGATCGGCAGGTGATGCGGCAGCCCAACTCCGGGCCAGTCGCTCCCGCTCATTCGGAAGCGCATCACCACCCGGGAGTGTCGCCGTTGACGCCTGCCCTGTTGCGCCCACACCACCGGCACAGCCCTCAAAGCGCGCGGACCCACCGCCAGAAGCAGCGGCAGGTACATCAGCAGCAGCAGCTGCAGGGGCAGGTACATCAGCAGCAGCCCCTGTGCAGTTCCCTTGCCAGCCCTGGCCCGATCTGGATCCGGATCCGGGGCCGGATCCGGAGCCGGCGCATGCAGAGGCACCTGCCCGGCCCGGCCTGCTCCCTGGGGCTGTTGGTGCTGCGGCCGTTGGTGCTGCGGCCGTTGGTGCTGCGGCCGTTGGTGTTGCGGCCGGCGCCGGGGCCGAGCGCAGCTGTGGTTGCCACGGTTGGTGCTGCGCCTGCACCAGGGCCTGCTCTGGAAGCTGTGGGAGCTGAGGTCCTGGCTGAGGTCCCGAGCCGCTGCTTGCCGCCGCCGCCGCCGCCGGCGGCGCTGCTGCCGACTGCATCCGGATGCGCGCCAGCCGGGCCGCCAGCGTCTCGACCTCCCTGACATGCTCTGGGTCTGGCGAACCCTCCGCTGATGGTGCTGACTGCGGCGGTGGCCCGGGTGGCCCTCTTGCCGTACCTTGGTCGTACGCCCAGGGGCCCCATTCGGTAGCCAGGGCAGCCGCCGCGGCGGAGGCGGAGGCGGCGGTGTTGCCGTTGCTGCTTATGGCGCCGGCGGAAGTGGCGCTGGTGGGGATGGTGGCGGGAGGCGCCACCTCCGCGGCATCCGTTGTACGGCAGGTCAGCGTCTCGGGCCGTGACGCGAACCATCTGACGGACGGGGAGCACATGGCGCCCCGGACTAGACCGCCCGCGGGTGAGGAGGGCGAGGTGAGGTCCACCACAGCCACGGCGGCAGCGGCGCCGCGCGCCGTCGCCGGGGCCCGGGCAGCCGCACGGACGGGGCTGGCGGTGGGGCCCGCTGGTCGGCGCAGGGAGATCACCTCACGCTCCACACTCCATGGGCCCGGTGACTCTACCAGGCTGACAGCAACCGACGGCCGTGGCACCGGCAGGGGACTACGGGGCCCCGGCTCCGCAGCAGCGATGGAGGAAGGCGAAGGAAGCGGCTGAACGGGTACGGGATGGCTGGGCACTGAGGAATGAGTGCGTGAGGCCAACGGGCCTGGCGGAGGCTCGGGGGCGATCGCGGCCGCGGCCGCGACAGCGGGTTTCGCGGCCGCGCGCGCAAAGATCTGCTGGAGGGTGGGCTGGTGGGGATCCGGTGCTGCGACCTTTTTGCCGCGAGTGCGCGGCGCAATGGCGCCGCGCGTGCTGGAAGCGCTGCTGGCGCCCGCGAGGGAGCTCTGGCTGGCGCTGCTTGGCTGGTTCGATTGCATCTTCGACAGGCTTATGCTGCCAACAGCCGCCAGGTTGTGCCCTAACGCGTGGCGCTGCGTGCTGTGCTGGACTTGTGGTTCTCCATCGCGCCTGTCGAAGACGATGAACGGAAGAGAAACATGGCCTGTCAACGACGAACCTTCAGAAAGCTATTATTCGAGTCATGTTGATCACAAGATGCTACGAACCTCAAGCTCCGCATCGTTCGTTTGTGTGGGAGGGATTGTCAGCTGACGTTTTGGATCCATGCGCATCAAACTTACGGTACTTCCGCCACACCAGTTACGTCAGCCTACTTACCGAAAATCCTTTGATTGCCGCAACCTCCCGAGAACCAGCTGTGTAATACTGTCGTGAGGGAAACGGCTGGTCAGCACCCTGTGCGCCCAACAAAGCATGTTAATGCCATTTTCAACCTAGCGTTTTGCTCGTAGTCTCTATTCCGTCTCCGACATCGTGCTTTGACAATCGTCAGTTGCTCAGTTCCCAGTGCAGTACACGACCGTTTTGCAGTGCTCAACCGTTTCTTACATTTTTTTATTTGACAGAGAAGAGTTTACAGATGTGTGAATTTCAGTCGGTGGTTATTTATATTGAGAGCAGCTTAACAAATCGGAGAGGTCTTTGCAACCTCGCGCTCGGTAAGGTACCCTCCGCTAGTGGAATCGGTGGCTTGGAAAGGCGGATGGCTTTGCATCAGTTAGCTTTGCACAAATATCATGACAATATTTACGTCGTGGCCTCCAGTTCTGAAGGCGGGTCGGATGCTCGGATCGTAGGCGCACGGTTAGGGTTGGTTCAGTTAGTTGGTTCGAACCGTTGTGATGTAACGAACCCAGCAGCAAGACCTCCTCTGTCTGGAATAGCCAGAATTGAAACACCGCTACCCTTCTCGTCAGATTTAAATGTCAATTCCTATAATGTGAAAATGTTCAAGCGGCGTGCAGCGCTCGATCGATCGCTCGGCGGCGGCGGTTCCGTGGGTCCGTCTTTGGGAAAAAACCTATCTAATCCCATCCCGACCTTCCGCCGCACGTGCGAAGCTACCAACGAAGAGATAAATGCGGTTACAAATATTGGGTGAGTGTGGTACCAGAGCGTCCGTCCTTGGACATACTCATCGTAAAGCCGCCGCCCAGAGGTACGTACGTCCCTGCGTGCCTTGCCTATCCAGCCAGTTCATCAGATAACTTTGGAGAGAGAGCGAGATAGAATGGCATGCCGGTATTTCAAGCCATGGGGGAGCTGACACGGGTCCTGTACAGGTGGGTGGGTGGCGCACGTATCGCGGCAGGGACGAACATACTGGCGCGGTTTCCAGGAGAGGCAATCCTGGCGCGCTGGTAACCTGGTGTAGTGGCCGGTATGGCTGCGTGACCCCCCCCGCGGGTGATGGAGGATGGGTGCGCAGTCCTTGGTAGGGGTTGATGAGACGCACGAGGCACCTACAAGCTATCTGGGCCCGTTGGAACACCCGGTCGGGATACGGGTCCACCTTGTAACGGTTACATTACATTATACTGGAAGTACATACAAGCGTACCTTCCTGTATGTAGTACAATGGTCGGCCCTACACCTCAAATACAGTGCGAAGCACTGTCGAAGAATCTCGAGAAGCCTTTGCCAGCTCTCACCTACAACATATGGTATCGAAACCAACTCAGGCTGTGGACGTAAGACTCCATAGTTCGATCCATACTGACGGCCAAGTACATCATCATCAGTGGACGGCGGCCTGCCTAGAGGTTCTGGAAGAAAGTGATAGTAGTGAGATGCCTAGGAGGAGGTTGCATTGCATGCTCGAAAAACCCGAAAATGGGCTAAGGCACGTGTTAGCGGCGGGACACTACGCAAACGTGCATGGACTGCTCCCCCACGGCTCAGGGTTCGTTGGCAATGGCGAGCGTGCGTGGCTGGTTGTCTCGGGCCGATAGGGTCCCGGGACGGTCCCCATCAGAGGATGGGGAGTGTAGTAGGTGTCGTACAGTGGTCGGCCCTACCTACATCTCAAATCAGTCCGAAGCACTGTCCCAGCATCTATCTCGAGAAGCCTTTGCCAGCTCTCGCCAGCCTACGTACTACTACACTTCCGCTTGCTCCATGTATGGCCACCCGGCCGTGCGTCCTCGCGCACGTCGCTCCGTCCTCAATCTATCTCAGGAACGAACGAAGCGCGCGCGCGCGTATAGCTTGCCAATCAGCCAGGCTTCGGCAGGATTGGTCCACAGTCGCTCGTCCAAACATTCTTGCTTAAGTAACAATTATAACACGCACCTTCGCCATGCATCCAGCCAGCCAGCAGCAGCAAGTGCATACACGTACACACTACTTCCATCCGTCACCAAGTAACACATACAATTATTACTCTCGCTCGCACCGACCAACCGGACCACCACAATTTGCGGCATTCTATGTAATTCTTACTATCTAGCCCAGCCACCAATAACCAGCAACCATCTCTCGTCCATGCACACATGCAGCTGGCTAAGCTGGCTTATCTAGCTGCTACATGCGTGCAGCTGCTGGTGTAGAAGTCACGTAGCTCCGTTGCAAATAAATCCGGCTACCTGTCGCTCGTCAGGTACGTATAAAGGACATCATTCGTTAGACATCATTAGGCAGCGGACCATGACCACTTATTAGACCACTACATACGTACGTACTGATGAGCTATTTATTTATTTATTTATTTATTATTTATTTATTCATTTATTTATCGGAGATCATCATGTGTACCAGCCAGCTCGACATGTTTCAGACAGGCTTACTTCAGCTCAGTTTCGTTCACTGCTGCTGGTCACTACTCGTACTCCGGCGTGCGTGTTTATTTGGGTTCACAACGAATATTAGCAATCATGGGTAATAAGCAAAGAAATGAACAATGACAGACGACGGATCAGACCCCAATAAGGCAGTAGCTAATGAAACCCTGGACGACGACCAGCAGCCGCCGGGACTCGTCGGCAAGCACGCACAGAACCGCCATCATAACGAAAGGAGTCCCCCCCGCGTTTCAGTCTGTTCAGTCGGTATCAACCATCGATGCTGGACCACAATAAACCACGCCATCCAGTAAGCGAGCGAGTATTAGCAAGGATTACCCTTGGTTATATCGATCAGTCATGGGCACAGTCTAAGAATCCGGCCAGTGCAAACCCTTCGCTGGATGCCTATGACACTTCAAGCAAGATCTTGTCCACGCTCCAGCTTCTGCAGGTATTGAGTGCGCCAAAAGAGGTTTCGGGGCAACGGTTAAGGTAACTGGAAACGCCCGACCTTTAATGCACCTCTAGGCCACTGTGCCCTTAAAGGTTGACCCGCTGATTGGAAATAGGCTCTAAGTCGTAATAGTAATATATTAATATTACAAATACTCCGCTGTAACATCCTTAATAATAATAGTAATAATAAGTAATACAAATAATATGAATTATAGCAATAATAATAGTTACAACAGTAATTACAATTATTATTAAGGATGTTACAGTGGACCCGGCGGGTCATCGGTGACAACCAATGGCGACAGCCGAGGCTTCCTCATCATACACTGCCTAAACGAACTGGCGCCGCCACCATGGCGCTCCAGACGGGCTCCACAAGTGCACCGAAACACTCTCCGGGCCCACACTACCCCGTTCCTGAGTGGCAAGGGATAAAGCCCGCTCAGGGGGAGTTAGCCACCAGGGCGCCCCTATTAGCGAACGAACCACCACCCCAACCAAGGCGGGGTCACTTCCCCAGCGGTGGCCCGTAGTCTTGGAGGGCCACGGGGTCTCGCGAGTCACCAATTACAATACTGATCTTGTTAATAACGTGTACATGTACGTACCTCATGTAAGACTGCCAGTTCTTTCACAATCTCCGCCGCGGCTGGACGTCGATCCATATCCTTGTCCCAGCAGCTAGATATAAGATTGGTAATGACGCGTGGGCAGTCAGGGTCCAGAATTCTCAACGGAGGCCGGTAGTCCTTATAGGCCACCTGCACGCAGGACAACACAGACACATACAGCATGCGTGTATGTATATCGCCATGCACGCTCTAGCTACATAACGCCAGAGGCGGGGGGGGGCATATATACGTGCATGCACCAAGTAGCTATTGCCAAACAATTAAAACAATGCAAGTACATGGTATGCAAAGTACATGTATGTATACATGTGTGTGTACATGATTGCTTATGTGCGTTAGGAAAGACTCACAATCTCAAGCAAAATTAATGAAGGATTAATAACGAGACATCGGAATCGATAATGAGACATGAGCAACACGTACGAGAAGTTGAATTTCTTACCGTTCCGTAATTATCCAGCTGTAGAACAACAAGCGGTATAGCAATATTTCAATAAACATATTATAAACATATTATATATGTATCATAAAACATGTGAATTCCTAAAAACACGAATTAGCTGGAGCGTTCGTGCGCGTAACTATTAGAAGGTACATACGCCGGCGGAGGTGGCTGGCAGAGGTAGTGTTATATTGGTACGTAGGTCGATAGGTCTTCATTATTATTCCAAGTTTTACCAGTCAATTGTACTAAACGTAAACCCCGCCATTGTCAAAACTTCTCACTACAACCAAGGCATGCATGTAAGTATTGATATTAAGTACGTGCATACATACCATGAATGCAATCGGCACAGGCCCAACGCCTTCCCAGGGCCGCGTCCTCGACAGCAGCTCCCACAGCAGCACCCCCAAAGAGTATATATCCTGTGGAAAGGAAACATGCAATTAAATGCATGTATGAATGTACGTTGGAACTTGACCTACCTGTAACGCAAGCATGACCGGACAGCCATTCTATCTATTCGTCCAGCAGGGCCGTTTATTTGCTTTAGCTAGCTTGATGTCGGTATCTACCATCTATTACTTCAAATCGACGCAGCAAACACACGACATTCTTTCTATCTTTCCTGCTGTGGCATTGATGTGCTAGTAGTACACACAGCACGGATGGTGGTCATACGCATGTTAACCCAGAGCTATCCGTAGCTGGTTTAGCATTTTATGCGTGCACGCACGGCACACAAGTATGTATGCCGTGAAAGGGCTACCTGCTGTATGTGGTCGACTCACCGATTTATGGTAGACTTTATTATTACCCACGTCGAAACACTCCTGTATATATATGCATGACGATAAGTAGATAGAGGAGCTTGCGTCAGAACACACACAACGGTGTTATATTTTGGACACAGACGATATGCACATGAGCATGAAGGCAGGATGATCTGGGAGGCGGTCGATCGTGCGTTCACCATCGTGCGCGGAAATGCGTATGTACATACATAGGCTTGTAGATTGCACACGCACAAAGGGCATGTAGTCCGATGTAGTCGACTACAATCGTCGGTGGAAGTATGTATTCATGCATGTGTGTCACTTACAGGCGCCATGTATGCAACCTGCGCCGCATCATCAGTATAGTTGGCCCGCGAATGTACATCGTGTGATGGATGTGGCGGTGCATCCCATGAAGTCGTTGGCGTGCGTCAATAATTCATGGACCGCATGGAAGCGATCCACAAGCAAATGAACATGTGGGCGTAGGGCATTTGTTACGAGCAAGCGGCTCTGATAAATATATAATGTATACAAGTATGATATATATGCAACCGTTGCAAGTTGCACCCTTAGTAACATCAGGGCCTTCGTAGGCGCGCGCCTCAAATCAACTATAAATCTCACAAAAACTGCGCACCCATCTACCACACCCGCGGGGGGTTCCATGCAGCCAATACATTACACCATATATTGGCAGAACAAGGGGAGCGGCGCGCAATCGCTGACTTTTGGGGGCGCCTTCACGGGTTCGCCCAGTTGGGGCTCCCGAGACGGGGTTGGAGCTCAGTGGGCCCTTTCCACCCTTTCTTGAAAGTGGCGGGGGGAGTCCTGCGATGTGCGGGACCTGCTCCTGAAGAAGGATGAGGCGCGGGTTCCCCGCCCTCTGTCTGTTTATCGTCGGGCTCTCCGTACCGGGGTTCAAGTTGGGGACCGGGCCTACCCTCAGATTGGGGTGGAGGTTGGGCTCCCGTTGGCATTTTGGTGTTTTGGCCAAGTTATTTCTTATGATGCGGGTTACCCCACTAGCGGTCGCTGGGCAGTGTCACGAGCCAGGCGTGGGCCTTCCAAGACCTCGAGAGGGTGCTGCGTTGGGTGCCTCATCAGAGGTGGTGGTAGCTGGGTAATGGGGTGCCTGTGTGGGCGACCTCCCCTGTGCTTGGCTTTATCCACTTCTGGGGATTATGCCCGCTGCTGTGCCTATCCCTTTGGTAGTGTTGCCCCGCTGCGCGCCTCTGCTTGCTTCGGTGTCTGACTGGTTGGGGTTATGGCCCGGTGTGTTTTCTTTGGGTGCGGCGTTGTGGTGTGGAGGTGACCTGCCGCCTTGGCGGTGGGGCCTACTGGGGCTTGCTCTGGTTTACACCGATGATCCCGTTGGGGTCCGCTGTAACATTCATTCATTCATTCATATAATACGTATTAATGTTATGTATCTTGTGTTTTTTGTTATATCATATTGTACTATACCTTAATGCCTCTAATTATCTGCAAGCAAATAATCAGCGAGAACTAGCAATAAAGATATTTTTAAGTTGACAACTGAAAATATCTACGAGGCGCACTTTTGAGGAAGTGAAGAGCTTTGCGAGGCAGCCCGGCCGTGTAACAGGTCTTATATTACATAACATTACATTTCATTATACTATGTTATATTTATACTATACTATAATAAATATGATGATACTATATCACATCATATCATATCATATCATGTAACCGTTACAAGGTGGACCCGTACCCCGACCGGGTGTTCCAACGGGCCCAGATAGCTCGTAGGTGCCTCATCTCATCAACGTCTATCAAGGATTGTGCACCCATCCTCCATCCATCAGCCGCGGGGTGGAGGGGTCATGCAGCCATACCGGCCAATAAACCAGGTTACCAGCGCGCCAGGATTGCCTCTCCTGGAAACCGCGCCAGACCCGCCTAATCACACGGCGGTGAGGGAACCGGGATTCGAACCGCGGATCTCTGGACAGAATGCCGGTGTCTTGCCCATATCATACCATAAAATATCATATTTATATCGTATTATATCATATTAATACTATACTATATTACACAGTATTACTATACTATATGTTACATTATACTATATTATAGGGTTATTATATGATATGTATAACAGTATATTATATTACGTATTTATATATCATATTATATAATATGGCATGTATAACATATTAAATGTTTCGAGACTAATTGAAACCTTGCATCGTACGTTAAAGTGTACAGTAATAATATTCAAGTTATTTTTCATATATTACATGAGATCATATCATAATAGTTTTAAATGATTATAATTATTGTTATTATTGTTACTATTGCTGTTGTTGGTTTTCTGTATGTTATCATTGTTGCTATATTCATTAGTAACAAAACAAATTAACAACAGCAATAATTACTGTCATTAAGTAACGATACTATTATAACTCTAGCAGGAACACAATTGGCATCCAATCGCGTATATACGGGTTTGCGGACATACCGTGCCCGCGTCTGGGTGCTTTGTTGACGCAGCCGCAGTGGCCCGTAGCCGTGACAGTCCAAAGTCCTGACCATTCAAGCATTGATTGTAAACATCGTCATCAGGCAATCAAGCACGCAGCCGTTACATATCGATGTAAACAGCAGTCAAGGTTGGTGGTGAACACCCCGCACATGTGCAGAAGTAGCGTGAGACTGCGGATGATGATACACTTATCAACCCGCCGTCAGCAGTACAGCAATTGATGATGCAGGATACGTGATCAATTCGTGAACCCCGCACGCAGGATGGACGAACTATCTAGAAGGACAACTTGAGAAATATGATCATGATATCTCCGTAATTTAACAAGCATTCAGGGTTCACTTGTCCAAACAACACGCAGATACTTATCCTCATGCATGCGTGATAGATCTAGCTAGGGTCTACAGCTCTTTCACACCAAGGAAATTACAAAAAAGAGCGCCGCCGCCACAATCAGAGCACGTACGCGCGACAGCGCACAGGCGCAATATGTATATATGTATCACACAAGTACAATCAGGAATTCCACTCGCAACTAAGCACTGACCGACCAAGCGCAGCAAGCGCTTTGCACCAACGTAATAACACCGTGAGCGCGTTCATCAAGCCGCACTATTGGACCTACCGTAAGCTTCACGATTGGTCTATCATCTGCCGGATTGTTGATCAAGACGTTGCCCGGCTGTGTGTAAGCCGCCATATGTGGGGTCAGGCAGCGCCGCACTGTAATAATACTGGTGTAATTACACAAATAAACTTGCGCGGATGCTTGCGGACGGAGGTGGCCACCTCGCAAAGCCGGCTCGCTGAAAGTTCATTTTGCAATCGTTACGCAGGTATGCACTGCGTTTATATGTGCGTACATGACATGGACTACATGCGGCGGACGGCGGCAGGATAGATCTCTCCATTACGCATTTGTAAGAATTGTAAGAAGTTGTACATTTATACCGGTTGGTCATTTACCCACGCAGCCATCTACCGACCCACCCATACATATGCGCACTACTCCACACAGCGCGCGTGTAGTGCGTGGAAGCTCGCAACTGATAACCAATCCTTGCGCAACTACGTACCCACCTTGAGATCTCGGTGCACGATGGTAGGGTGCAAGTACGACAGTGCGTTGGCGATGCACATGCAGATGTAAAGGACCTACGTACGTACAAACCATGGAGTACGGCGGGTAGGCCGTCAGCTACTGCTTACATGCTATCTAGCACAGGCGCCACCTTCATTCGCTACTCTACCTACCTGCTGCAGTAAATACATCGAGCCGGTTACGTAGTTGTTGCAAGACAGTGGCACAATTCGTTGATATAGGTTGATATGTATGGAACACGTGATACGAAGTGCATGTATGCATTGCTTGGTAACCACGACTGACCTTGCGCAACGGCATAATAGGTTCACTATTGGGGTTTCCATACAGCAGCTTTTCGAGCGATGTCTCCATGAGCTCCATTACCAGGCAGAACCGCGGAGGCGTAACAGACGCTGCCAGAAGCTGCACGATGTTGGGATGCTTGACACGGCTGAGCACCTGCAATTCGTGCGTATACATGCATTCGATGTAAGAATGATGAACGGTTTGGGGATCGCTCGATCGATGGAACGGGGCATTGCGCAATCATCAAGCAACGAAGCCAGTTGACATCCGATCGGGTGCGTGGCGGGATCATCTTCGCGCATTGCTTGAAGCTTCAGCTTTATGCATGAATGAATGTATGAACGTTACAGCGGACCCCAAAAGGGATCAACGGTGTACACCAGGGCAAGCCCCAGCAGGCCCCGCCGACAACCACACCTACCTCAACGCCGCGAATAAAAACCACATCGGGCCATGACGACGCCAATAATGCAGATCAGTTCTATCTCGATGGCTTCATGCTCATCATCACATACGTCGGCACATACGCATTAAGCCGATCACGCACCTCAACCTCCTGCAGGAACGTCTTTGCAGTCCATTGCAAGGTGGTCGCGCCGCCGCCGCCGGCGTTTTGCCCGGCCGCTGCTGTCTCTGGTGGTGAGGCGCCAAGCCCCATGAAGGCATCCGCCACGAGCAGCTTGACTGCGACTCGGCGTCCCTCGAAAACCCCCTCCACAACGCGCCCGAAGGCGCCCTTGCCTCGCACCACCGGCAGCAGCTTCACCGCGGGCGGCATCGCGGCCGCAGCAGGCGACGACGCAGGGTCGCCGTCTTTACTGCTGTTTTGGACATCGTCGCTATTGTCGCCACCGGCTGCTGCTGCTGTTGCTGCTGTGCCATCTACGCCAGCGCCTCTACCGCCGTCGACGCCCAGATGATTATTATGCACGGTGCCATGTTCTCCTACAGGTCCAGCAGTCAGTCCGCCGTCCGCCTGCTGCTGGGCGGCATGCGGAACGCCAGCAGCAGCGGTCGTGCCCGGCGTTTCCTGCTGCCCAGCCGCCGCCGCCGCCGCCGCGCCTTGCCCCTCCGCTTCCAACACACGCACTTGCAGGAGCACGCTGGGCCGTGGCGGCGTCAGTGGAGTCACGGGCACGTCGTTTTGTAGCGGCGCCCCCAACCTCTGTTGAGCAACACCGGTGTCAGAAATACCTGTATACGCACGCACGCACGTACATATGTACATGATGACGCAGGAAACGAATACAGAGTCTATACATTCCCTGCGATAATAATGAATCTTGCAAGTATATATGTCGCTGCACGGTAGGCCCTGGATACCCTGGAGGTTTACCTTACTAGCTAACGAACAAGCCATCTATCAGCACTCGACGCACGAACTGATTAACATTCGTCCAGTGTCAATAGCTAACAAATATTCGTTGTATATATTGTATATATCAAGATAGATGACCCGGCAACCCAAGCAAGTATTTCAAGGGCATACCGAAGCAAGTGAAGCCACTCTATCCCAGCTGCAATGCATCTGATGGTAGATAGGCAAATTATCTCCAAACCCTCAATCAGCGAGGGCTTGGGAATTATTATTTGCCTACCATCCATCAGGGTCCCTCATACATACCGATCATCCAATCAGCAGGCAAAAGGTAGGCTTCCACACATACACCACGCACTGTCAAGGCCTCTGAGTACTCCGAGCCAACACGTACATACGGTTCTAGCTAGCTGGCACACGCAAACATGTCAGCCCCCCTACTTGTCATTTTTTTGTCGTACCGACCGCTCCGCATACATTTAATGTACGGGCCGTATGTACCTACCGCTTTGTGTATGCCGATTGTTCCGCATGTCGATGCTCGTCGTCACACGCTGTTGCGATGATGACGCGGCTTGTGAATCTCCGCCTCGTTTTGTGCTAGCCATGGATGGCAGGTCAGCAGCTGGATTCATCATTTTTATCGGGCTGTCCATTTGATTACTCCGGCCCTGGCTTTGGCAACGCCTGCTGTATCGACGCTGACGACGTGCAATCCGCACCAACAGCCATGCCGCCCCTACCAGCACCACCGCGCCTGCAATTACGTTGGCACCAGGGTTACACAATATACCTGTATGAAGTAAATGTTGAAGCAAGGTATACCATTACTCCATTAATAGCGCAATAATGTGGGTGCAGATAGAGCGCGCGCTGGCCCGTGGTACAGACAGGCATACGTACATGGCTGGAGTAGTACATATATACGTACACGCGCCTATCGCTCGAATTGACCTGCTCGTTGGTGAGCGACCGGACTAAACGGACAGTCTTACTAATTCGTGGCGTTGTTACGTAGCTGCCGCCGCCACGCTCGAAACGAAGGTCCCATGCACGCATGTGCGGTACGTGCGAGGTTCGAGCTAGCTGGATGGCTGGAACGTGCGTGTGACATCATGCACAGCTTACAATAATATAAATATGTAGTTACGTACAGGCCGTTAGCCGTCATCAGTCCGAGCCCAATTCGCAGTTAGTATCCGCCGTACTGTCTCAGGATACATACGATAGCTAGATAGTAGTTGTTGCTTGCTTGATTGAGTCCCATGCATCGCCACCGCGTGTGCGTGCATTGCATGTGCATAAGTGTAAATAAATAAGCGCATATGTATCAATTGCCGCTCGAGCGAGCCAGACAGGCTCACCTACCCGCAATGCTGGCGACACAGGTTACAGCGATGATTCCTGCTCGGTTCAGGCCTCCGCCGCCTGCTGACGTCTGCTGTGCGCTTTTGGATCCCGAATCCTGGCCGATGTTGGCCACCGACTGTGATGCACCTGCCGGTGCGCTGACGTCACCGGCAGCACCCGTCGCTGCGCGTGCCAGCAGGAGCTGTTGCTCTGCCTCCCGGTAGCACACGAATGGTGCCTTGCCTGACATGAGGCACGCGGTATCCACCAAGTTCTTGCAGAGGATGAAGCTGTTCATGAAAAAAGAATAATAATTATTTGGTGTTGTGACGTCTGTCACCTCGTTCCAGTCTAAGCCTCCCACTGCAAAATTGTAGAACGCCAGCTTTGATGCCCAGCATCGCTGTAGCTGAGTTGTATTTGGTGACGCCAAAGTGTCATTGATACATCCGGACTGCGCGGGGGGGGGGGGGGAGGGGCAGCATTGCTATCTGAAATAAAAGGAATACATTTGGGCCAAAAATTCGGATATTTTTATTTCCCTGTCCCCCAAAAAATCTCCGGGATCCTAGGTATTTGTTTGACGCTGAAGATAGAGAGCCTGAAAGCTGTCATGTCAATGTTCGTTTTTCAGACTACGAAAAGTGCCTGGAAATCTGCAGGCGCAGGAGCGATTCCTGCATCGCACACCTCTCGACCGCCAAACAATACTCCTGATGCCGTGTACCCGACTCCTGGTTACCCTCACAAATGCCTCCGCGGCGGCAGGCTAGGAAAGCTTCTGGCCACTCAGCCCCTTAACTCTGAGGTATTAAACTCTTGGCACCGGTCATGCCCATGAACCTCTGTAGGCGCTGTCGTAGCAATGGCCATGCTGCCGGAACACTTAGGAATATTTTCCAACCTGCCTCGAAGGTTTTCATTTCCAGGCACCTGAAAATCTGCCCAGCCAAAGGATTTTTGGCTACTGGTGACAGGCCGGAAACCTGCAGGATTCCATTTTCCCCATTTTGAAAGACAGCAACACTGGGGCCAAATGGTACATACAGCAAGGCGGGGTCGCAGGGCTGTACGTATGGCACACGATGAGGTTTTGCTCCGCGTTAGTGTTGATCACTGTTTATGTTGATTTATTAGATTGCTAGGGCTTTTTTATTTCTAGGGTATTCTTATTAACCCTACTAATATTGTTACTGTTGCTGTTACTGTTACTGTACTGTTACTATAGTACTATAACTACTGTTACTGTACTGTAACTATATTACCATAACTATATCAACATTACTATATTACTATTTCTACATGCTGTTACTTTATATTATATAATATATATTTTTTACTAGCTATTACTATTGTTACTATTACTATTATTATTACTACTACTATATTAGAGCATGCACGACTCCACCAGCGAGTAAGCTAAGACTTTGTGTTCTCGAAATCAGCTAACCTGGGGAACATCGAAGTCAAAGCTGTTGGCGCCTGGGAAGTACTGCACCGGACGTATCATCAGCGAAAAATCAGCAACCTGGGTCATGCTTGGGAAACAAAGATCTGCAAGCATGGAATTAATCACGCATGCATGCCTTGATTTGAAATTTCTTGCGGAGAGATCAGCGGATAACAAAAGAACAGCCTAAATGAACTGAAGGAGTATATTTGTCTATGTACCGGTGCACCATGGTGGAGCAGTTTCGTTTATGCAGTGTATGGTGAGGATGCTTTGGCTGTCACCGATGACCCGCGGGGCGGGTCCGCCGTAACATCCTTAATATAGATAAATTAATAGATAGATAGATAGATAGATAGATAGATAGACTAGATAGATAGATAGATAGATAGATAGATAGATAGATAGATAGATAGATAGATAGATAGATAGATAGATAGATAGATAGATAGATAGATAGATAGAAATTATGGGGGTTGGTATGATAGATCCAGCTGTGCTTCAAACGTGCCGTATAAAGTGCCGTGCCTAAACCCTAGATCCACCTGTTTACTCGGGTTTTGCTTTGGGAATGGGCATTGAACGAATCGCTATGTTGCTATATGAATTGAATGACCTACGTATATTCGTTTTCTCAAGCAGTTCACAGCACATATTTAACAATTAATTAATCAAATAGACCTTTATTAGATGAAATAAAAAATACATACTATGCAAAATAACAGTACTTTTCAATGCTCAAACCAGATCTTATCCAAGATAAACAAGTCGGAGAAGTGATCACTATGATAGAGCGACAAGGCTTTAGAATCAAAGCACTTAAATTTACAAATTTGGATGTAGCTCAAGCAGGCAAATTTCATGCGGTACACTGCAATCGTCTTTTTTATCAAGAACTTTGCCAATATATTTCATCAGGTCCTATCATTGCCATGGTTTTAGAACATGCTCTACAACATGCTCTACAAGAAGGTCGGTTCTTTTTTTTCTTTCTTATATATATATATATATATATTCTTTCTTATATATATATATATATATATATATATATATATATATATATAATATAACTGTATATATATAACTGTTATATAACGGTTACCTCGCATTACATCTTTGATAAAATATATATAACTGCTGTAAGATCCCTGATTAAAATATATATTATATATGTAAGCTTTACAAGGTAGACCCTTACATAGACCCGACCGGGTGTTCCAACGGGTAGGCGCCTCATCTCATCAACCCATCCTCCATCACCCACCGGGGGTGTCATGCAGCCATGCATATATACCGGCCAACACATACCGCGCCAGCAGGACTTGTACTTATTTCTTTTGCGCGACCACCACTTATTTTATATATTTCCCGATATAGTATTTATTATTGCGCGACTATACATACCCCGGGGTACGGTAACCATACCGACCGTCTATCAATACCCGTTGCCGTGCCTGCCTGTCAAGCCGGTACCGTGTCGCCATGTTAGCATGTGACGCGTTAGCAGTGTATGTGGGGGTGGTGGTTCGCTAATAGGGGCGCCCTGGTGGCTAACTCCCCCTGAGCGGGCTTTATCCCTTGCCATGGTTCTCAGGAACGGGGTGGTTCCCTGGTAGTGTGGACCCGGGGAGTATTTCGGTGCACTTGGGGAGCCTGTCCGGAGCGCCATGGTGGCGTTAGTTCATTTAGGCAGTGTATGGTGAGGAAGCCTCGGCTGTCGCCGGGGCTGTCACCGATGACCCGCGGGGTCCGCTGTAACATCCTAATAATAAAAAAAGTGTATGTTGTGAACTCACGCGTACACTCAGAGTCATCAGTGGGAAGCTTGAGCGCTGGAGTTGCAATCTTGCCGACTCCATCCTTCCATGGGCATACATCTACCTCGACGACGCCCGCCCATGGACTTAACATGACTCATGGTTTGTTGCGAGCAAGTAAAGACGCCAAGCGGTGCTCGTGCTTAGCTTGTTTAGTTGGAGATATATACGGCCTTTTTCGGGCGGGTCGATTGGGCTCGCTTTATTTATTTAGCGTATACATACGTGCATGCATGGCTGATTGTCGGTTATCGGGGGAGCCTGCCTGATGTCTGCAAGCAAAAAGACATGCATCTAATGACACGGGTGTTAGCGCTCACCGAATATCATCGCGATTTGATCGCTAATCAGGAAGGATGTTTCGCCCGGCAGGGTTGCTTGTAAAATGTCAGTACCTGCGTGCAGGAGCCATACATTAACGTATGAGGGCCAGTAGCAAGCAAGGCGGACAGCAGCAGCAGAACGCAATCACCAGCAGCAACACTACTGGGCGGTAGCCAGGTGAAAAGTCACTCGATTGCTTGAGCGGCTGTTCGATTCCTAGGCGTGTATCCTTACGGCTATACCATTCATCCTCGATCTTAAAACGAGATAGGCACTGTGCGGGGATCGGGGTACACGTTCCGGGCCCCATCACCCGATCACGAGCCAACACGTGGCTGGCCGAGCCGCCACAGAGGGTCAGCAATCTGTTTGGGACGTCGTTGCCCTGGCGGCACTGACGGCGGCCATGGAACGATCGACGGCTGGGTTATTACGCTACACGCAGTGACCCGCCACGGAGGCGCACAGCCCGTGGCCGGGGAACCGGTTTCCCCCTCGATCGTCAGTGGAGGTACCTAAGGCGCGCGCAGTCATGGAGTTCATTCTGGCAGCGGGTGGCCAGTTTCGCAGTGCTAGGCCGACCGAGACGGGGATGGGATGGGAGGGGACCGGACACCCCATTCCTGTCGGTGGTGTGTGGACGGCCGGATCTGCTGCGTGCAGCCAGTAGACGTGCGTGGACTTTCGCTTACGGTTATTGATGGATAGTCGCGGCGCTGGCTGGTATGTAGGGATTGGGACTAGGGAAGTCCACTTCCTGGCACACAAGGGACCCATGGGTCCCCTAGCTAGGGGACCCATGGGTGCCCGAGGAGGGTCGGGTCAGACCAGTGGGAGTTGGCAGCGGGACTTACAGGCGAGGGCTGCCTGCGCAGGCAGGGATGGAGTGTACGACAGGGAAGCTTACCGCTGCCCTGTGAAAACCATATCCCCATCATGGAGCGCCCGATTGCATACCCGGACCCAGCATGCCTGACGCGTGCGAGACGCTTCGCTGGGCGGACTCAGCTGGGCGGACAGGCTCGCCGGACGATGCAACATTAGCTAATACGTACAGGTTAGGACACGCGACCAGACTAGCTTTCCCGCACCGACAGGGCTGAGTTGCTGAGAACGCGCCCTGGGTGCTGCAAGGACTTGAGGAGGTTGAACAGCAGCGGGCTGCAAGGCGCAGGATGGGCTTCTCGCTTCTGCCAAATTTCGCCCAATCCCTAGTGGGGACACAGCTGTCGCCGGTCCTCGGCAATAAAATGGACACACACACAAACGGCTGACAACACGGCTGAAAACAGCAATAAGCGCGGCTGCCTTGTTGCTGTTTTCATGTTTTCCGATTCACAGGTTAATATGGTAAATATATTGGAGGTTGGTTTGGGTCGGGCGGGTTGCACTTCTAAACACACAAACACACGAGACTAGACTAGCCGAGCTTGGATCGGACGCGCGAGCGAGGGGACAGAGGCCGGCCCCTTACGGCCCTCTCCCCCTCCCCCGTATCCAGGAGAGAGAGCGTTTCGGCGGTCTTTCCGTTAGGGCTGGGTTATTAGGCCTTGGCCAGTGCCAGGTAGGCTCGGTCAGATATGTAACACACACACCCACACACACACATGCACACGCACGCACACACATGCACACGCACGCACACACATGCACACGCACGCACACACACGCACGCATACACACGCACGCACACACACACTCATACACACACTAGATATCGCTGGTACAACGCGTGTCATGCGTGTTGCGTCATGGTATCCGTACGCGCACACGTAGCTACGTACTATACGTACCTGGCGCTCGGGTGGGCTGTTTCCGCACGTTGAGGCCGTAGACACGCCGAAATGTGAGAGAAACACCGTCCGCGAGACGCAGCTGCGTGCAGTCGCGCGTGAACAAGTACTCGGGGCGGGCCGCGTGCGCACGTACATACATAAAGAAAGAGCGAGCGGGTGATACCACGATGATCTGGTAGATAGAACGAGCGAGCGTGAACAGCAGTTGGTTCGTTCGTTGCTGGGCGCGGAGCAAGGGGTGCGCGGCAGTAGATAGTCCAGCCAGCTATCGATCTTTTGCTAGACAGTACAGACAGTGCGTGCGAGTACGTACGTTGGACGACGGACCGCCCATCGTGAGCGTTAGCGAGGCATACAGTAGTCAAGCAACAGACACGCATACAGGTAATGACGCGCAAGGACATCTATCAGCTCGATCTACCACCACCGGCCTTAGATCAACCGAATGAACCCTAGGCTGCTGCTGCGCATGCAAATGTGGGTTATCTTTGTGTATTTATGCGCGCGGACTGTGTAAACCAGATAGACAGGCAGGTAGAACGCACCAGTCCCTTGAGGCCTCCCAAGTCTACAATCGGCCAGTCAGCCAGGGCTTGCGACCCCTCCACGGTAACGTTGCGCATGATAACCAGCGGCGGGGCCGACTGGACCACAGAGCCGAACTCGGTGAGGGAGGCGTTGACGAACGTGGCTGTTATGCGAATCAGTCCTACTGTCGGATTGAGCAGCGCTGCTGCGAGCTCGCGGCCCGTTGTGACATCCGTTCGGGTCGTAGTACCGACTGCGGAGGTGGACACCAGCTCACGACGCTGGTTAAGATTGCTGCACTCCGGTGTTTTCATCATTCCTTCTGGCTGTTGCTGTTGCTGTTGCATGAGATTTTTGCAAGGCCGCAGCCGACGACCTCTATTGCACGCATCTATTTGCTGTTCTGTTGAAAGACGACCTGCAGCTCCGTGAGCTGTGAGAAGTACAATAAAAGCTAAGTATACTGCTACACTGCTGTGCATACGGCAAGTCCCCAAGACCGGCATGACCTCTTCGACTGTATCTGCCAATCCTTAATCCTGGTTAGGGACGGTGGTGGAACCCTGTGGAACCTCAATGTGCACGGGCTGGAACACTAATATATGTGTTCCTAATATTATTTCATATCATTTATGACAAAAATATTAACAAAGGCCCCGGTTCCACGGGTGGTTCCGTGCTCAGCAAGTAACAAACTTCCTCACCCACAACCAGACAACAACCCTTTTGATAGCATTATAAGTTACTATGCATAGAGTAACATGATTGCGGCGGAGCACACTCGAGTGCAAACAATGCTGGGTCGGCCGTCCAACATTGCTGGTTTGCTGCGCTCTGCCGCATTGCAAGAGTGCATTCACTCAACGCATTCCACATTAAGATAATTGTAATTGTATTAAATTATTGGGAGTCATTGCGGCTTTATCCGAAGGGTCTCTTTAAATTGACAGACAGGGAAATGCCTCACAGCAACCAGGGAAATGCCCCACAGCAAAGTAAGTTATGAACACACGAGACTTACATAGTCAAGTGCGGCAGCAGCTGAACAGACCTTCGTCCTGTGTGCGTGACGCCCCCGAATGAAGTGTCGGTCCCCGATCCGTCGCTCAATCCCTCACGACGACCAGCTTTCCGAACGGGCTTGCACACGGCGCACTTCTGATCGCGGTATGTCAAAGTTCCTTCGTAACAGTGCTGTTAGGCTGGGCAACCCTGCGCTGGGACATTCAAGACCTGTCGTACGGACGAAGACCGCTTGAAGCGCCAAACACCATGCACACGGAAAGCCCGCTGCCTTCTCCCACCAAGTACTACACTGGTACTTGCGCGCAGAGCCTGTTCCCAGCAGGCGGCTACGGGTTGCTAGCGCCCTCTCCCACCAGCTGCCCTCGCATGCTGCCCTCGCTCTCCCACCATTTGCTACACTGTTTTTTGCGCAACACCCGTTCGCAGCAGTTGGGTACGAATGTTGCGCGCCCTCTCCCATTACCTGTTCGACCACGCTTCAACTGCAACTGCTACACTGGCCACTGGCAAGTGATAGAACAGCAATCCGACCAGCCGCGGCGACAGGGTGGGCCGAGAACCACATCGCACACCTGCTTGCCGTGTCCCCACACACGACCCCCCGGCTCGGAGGCAACCAAGCCCCGCGGCAGGCCGCCGCCAAGCCTCATGGCCGCCCGCGCCCTACCAGGGACGTGTTATTGCTACACTGGCCACTGGCAAGTGTCAGACCAGCAATCCGACCAGCCGCGGCGACAGGGTGGGCCGAGAACCACATCGCACACCTGCTTGCCGTATCCCCACACACGACCCCCCGGCTCGGAGGCAACCAAGCCCCGCGGCAGGCCGCCGCCAAGCCTCATGGCCGCCCGCGCCCTACCAGGGACGTGTTATTGCTACACTGGCCACTGGCAAGTGTCAGACCAGCAATCCGACCAGCCGCGGCGACAGGGTGGGCCGAGAACCACATCACACACCTGCTTGCCGTGCCCCCACACACGACCCCCCGGCTCGGAGGCAACCAAGCCCCGCGGCAGGCCGCCGCCAAGCCTCATGGCCGCCCGCGCCCTACCAGGGACGTGTTATTGCTACACTGGCCACTGGCAAGTGTCAGACCAGCAATCCGACCAGCCGCGGCGACAGGGTGGGCCGAGAACCACATCGCACACCTGCTTGCCGTGTCCCCACACATGACCCCCCGGCTCGGAGGCAACCAAGCCCCGCGGCAGGCCGCCGCCAAGCCTCATGGCCGCCCGCGCCCTACCAGGGACGTGTTATTGCTACACTGGCCACTGGCAAGTGTCAGACCAGCAATCCGACCAGCCGCGGCGACAGGGTGGGCCGAGAACCACATCACACACCTGCTTGCCGTGTCCCCACACATGACCCCCCGGCTCGGAGGCAACCAAGCCCCGCGGCAGGCCGCCGCCAAGCCTCATGGCCGCCCGCGCCCTACCAGGGACGTGTTATTGCTACACTGGCCACTGGCAAGTGTCAGACCAGCAATCCGACCAGCCGCGGCGACAGGGTGGGCCGAGAACCACATCGCACACCTGCTTGCCGTGTCCCCACACATGACCCCCCGGCTCGGAGGCAACCAAGCCCCGTATACTGGTTTTCGCACACATCGTGATCAAGTCCCGTTCCCAGCAAGCGGCCACGTGGTGCTCCAATAAGTCAGGGGGGCCACCGAACCCATGCGGCCCTCCCACCAACTGCTACACTGATTTTCGCACACATCGTGATCAAGTCCCGTTCCCAGCAAGCGGCCACGTGGTGCTCCAATAAGTCAGGGGGGCCGCCACCGAACCCATGCGGCCCTCCCACCAACTGCTACACTGGTTTTCACACACATCGTGATCAAGTCCCGTTCCCAGCAAGCGGCCACGTGGTGCTCCACGTGGTGCAGCGGCGGCGATGGTGGTGGTCGTGCACTGCCCTGCTGCGTCACCGCGGGGGGCAGCGGCGGCGATGGCGGTGGTCGCGCACTGCCCTGCTGCGTCACCGCTGGGGGCAGCGGCGGCGATGGCGGTGGTCGCGCACGGCCCTGCTGCGTCACCGCTGGGGGCAGCGGCGGCGATGGCGGTGGTCGCGCACGGCCCTGCTGCGTCACCGCTGGGGGCAGCGGCGGCGATGGCAGTGGTCGCGCACTGCCCTGCAATGTCACCGCTGGGGACAGCGGCGGCGATGGCGGTGGTCATAAGCGTCCTCCCATTCCTTGTCACCATCCTTCCACACACCCTTGGATAACATGAAAAAGGGGAAGGGAGGGGCCGCGATAAGCAAAAGTGGTGTTCGGTGTGGGTGACGGGAGAGATGGCGACGAATGAACGGTGACAAGTGAGACAAGGTCGGCGGATGTGCAAGCACGGGGCCACGCAAGTCTGTAGTCACCATGTGCTGTCACTGTGTGCGCAGCATGTAGTGTGCGGCGAGGGCGACGGGAGATATTGCGACGAACGAACGGTGACAAGTGACGGTTCCACCACAAACACAGTGCCGACACCGGCGCAACCTGTCTTTTCAAGTCTGAACAAGTCCATTACGTCCCCCAAACAACGTCCCCCAAACAACGTGAGCCATACTGTCATATGGCTCGTGTGGGCGTACCCGTTGCTTCAGGAACGCAAGTTGCACCAAGAGATGCACCAAGTTGACCCGCAGCGACACCTCGCGGCCACCGCAGGAGACTCTGTAGAGTTTCGTGTAGTCAGCAGCCTTGCGGTGGTCGAAGTAGTGTAGCTTTGAGAAGGCGCAAGCGACATCCTTGCTCAAACCCTCGTCACTTAGGAAGAGGTGGAGGTCTGCCTCCAAAGGAATACATTCATGGACAATCTTACACGTTATGCATTTCCTGTCTGGCGCCAAGCCACCCAAGGACAGACAGCTGTGCGGTCTTGGCATTTGGGCCTTGGCCCTCGGGCTTGGGCCACAAGTGAGTCAACGCATTCAGCCTGAAGAGCTCTTTGACATTCTACAAAAATCCGACAAAACGAAGCACAAAGCGGCAGTTCAAGTTTGGACTTGCACGAGTCAGAGGTCGAATGGGCCGTGCTGATGAGCAGTGGACGCGTACAATAAAGAAGTATTGTTTGTTATAAAAGAGACAACGTAAAGCTTACTTTTGAAAAGTTTGCAATACAATATTAGGGGCGGCACGCCATTCACTATGATCGCCTGTTCCGTAATGAGGTGCCGCCCCGTACGATTGGGGTGCCGGTGGGTTCCACCACCATACTTATACCCGTGCTAGTGCGCATGCCTATTACGAATGACGTTATTCCAAAACTGGAGGTTCCCCGTTGTTCCCGCAAAATGTATGAGGAACGTAAGCGATGAAAACTAAACAGAAAGTCAGAAAGTTCTACGATAAGAGACAAGCATCGTGTGCTAGGCTATAAGTGATATTCTATCGGTTCTTTTAATAAAAATTTTACAGTATACATCTACGCAAACAGTACCTGTACGACTGCAGGGTCAGCTTTTATTACGGAGGTCCACGCTACGGCAGGACTGGGATGACTCACCCAAGTAAGTGTCAGGTCATGCATATGTAATATAACCAAATAATATTTTTAATTTACATTAGTTCACGTCCTGTCGGCGAGCGGGCTTCTTTGCACTAACCTGACCGAATCCAAGCAGATCCCACCGAGGGTTGCAAAGACAATCATTTCAGAGATGTATCGGTCAAAATAAATGCACATGAAAGTCCCATGTATCCTCCGTACTGCATGTATGGGTTCAATGGGCGCCATTACCTGATGTAACTCGCTAACAGTTTTATATTAACACGTGTGGCTGCACTGCCCCTTTATACTTGACAATATATGGTAACGCCTTTTACGTGAAAGACCTTACCTAGAGGAACCTCACATAAGGATTTCTTCTGACAGCTCAGCAGTGCTCGTCGTAGCAGGTCGTGGGGGGGGGTCCTTTGTTGATCCCTACGGGTGCTTATCCCCAGATGAATACCAAAAACCTCCGATATGAAATCTACATCACTGACTATGTGACTCAGCCTCAAGCGGAGGCCCATGCAAATACGAACAATCGCTCGTAATTTTGGAACAATCGCTCGTAATTTTGTGAGTGCGATAATCGTTGTTCTTTCTTTGTATTTAGGATTTTCGAGTTGTTGTATATTTCGTGTGACAGTATGAGCTGCTGGAAATTACGCATCCAGGTCAACCCGCTGTCAACCATACACGGCATCATGTGATTTCCCGGTATTCGTCACCCCCTTGTTTTAAAATTTCAATACTCGAACCCAGTTATTATAGCACCCATAAGAATGTAAAACTAAACGTGGATGGATGGTACCGTAGCATGCATGGCATCTACCAGATCTAGGTATTGAAGTCATGCATTCCAGCCAGCGCGCGAACGAGGTACACTCTCCCATGATAAGATTACGATGTTCATTCTTGGCAACCAAAAGCGTAGGTAGGTACGTGAGTCACACACATGCTGGGCGCGAAGGCTTGCTAAGGGACATGACATACAGAAGTGTGGAAGAAAGCTGTGAGGAAAGCGCCGAGGAAAGCTACGGACTAGGAAGAGCTATGAGGAAAGCGGCAGGCGTGGTTTTTATTTACGAAGGAAATGACGTGATGAGGACTGAAAGTAGTTTCGGGCGACATCACATCTCATTGTCGACGAAACAACTGCATCGATACATACAGCGATTGCGTGAGGGTGCTTGCTTTGCGCGTACTGGTCGTGCGATGAACAGGTCATCATCTTCTCAGTCACCTGCCGCAGGCCACACATACACGCACTGCAGGCCGCATGTACGACGGCAGGCGTACGCGCGTGTGGGCGCCCGCTTGGTGTGACGTACGGGTCTATCTTTTGCTTAAAAAAATACAATAATAGATGACATGTGTATATAATGCATGGATAATGTAACGTTGTATATACTATATAGGTGACTCGTTGGAATGTGCTTGCCGATAGATCTTTGTAACGAACGGTAATCAGCTGCGGCAGCTCATCAACAGGGTCCCTGTAACCGTTGCAATGGAGGCGGCATGGACCCTTACGTAGTCCCGACCGGGCGTCCCAACGGCGGGCCCAGATAGCTCGTAGCCGCCTCATCATATCATCAACCCCCGCCCACGCCCGCACCAAGGACTGCACACCCATCCACCAGCCACCACCAAAATTCGGGGATGAATTCGTGCAGCCATACATGCATACCAGCCAACACAGCAGGGTTACTGAATCGCCAGGATTGCCTCTGCTGGAAACCGCTCCAGACATGCCGAACAGGGTGGCTATCTGATTTTGCGGAGTATCTACGGCCGGAAATACTCCTTGCCCAATCATGCTGAAAGTCGGAGGGAGCTTTTGCCGGCATTTTATCTACTCAGGGGGGCGGGGCGGGACATGGCGGGGAGGGACATGGCGGGGCGGGACATGGCATATATAGCGGGGAGGGACATGGCGGGGAGGGACATGGTGGACACGGACTTAAGCAGCCGGTGCGTATCGCAGGTGTAAACTTGCCCCGTGGCAACAATTCCGTAACGCTCATTCATTCAATCAATTTGGGGCTGCCAACAGCATGAACGCTAGACCCAGACCAGCTCCAGGGGGCCAAGAAGCCCGATAAATGCTTCAATCTCACCATCCGCGTCCTGGGTTGCACTCGCGGTGCCCCTCGCGGCTCGCGCGCGGCTCACCCGCGAGCAGCAGCGCGAGGCAATCGCGAGAACCTCTTATGAGATAGACCATGTGACAAAGGGATTGTGCACCAGGGCGAAAGCCAGGATCCTCAAGGATTTGATACCGTTTAAGTTCTTACCTGAGCTGTACAGCAGGTAGGCCGAAATTGACTGCTTGCCGTACAGCATGAACAATCCAAACAGACTTTAGATGGAAACTGTGATAGGATCTTGGTGTATTGAGTGCGGCCTACATGAGGGTATCCACAATCGCAGAGCTGTCAAGAGCGGTGTTCACTGAAAAATAGAATGTGAATACAAATTGTATTCCCTTGAAATTTCTGAACTCGTTTGGATTATGGGCACGCGTCTTGACCTCACACCTGGGCCGACCAGGTTCCATGGACTGTCTCTTGTCGATTATCACCCATTGGAGACATCGCGGTGCTTCGCCGCAACGATTTGCATCTTTCTATTGCACTGGGCCATATATCACCGCTGCGTTCACGGCCTCGCTTTGAAGCTTGTGCGCTGCATCCTCGCGGCGACCCTGGCAGTTTCATACTTGTTGGTTGTACTGTACTTCCATCCGTGGCAGCCGTACTGGATCCGTGAGCTTTCTGTGATGCTGGCGCAGCTGTTCGCGTGGAAGGTACGGCGAAGCGCTGAGCAAACCAACTTAATACGCGGGAGCACCGCGGCCTCTGGCGGCATGCACATGCCCTTCCCTGAGAGCTTCCATCGCTCGAACCTGGGCCCATCGGCCGTCCTGACATTTCAGGCCCAGGAGGCGTCGACCCATGCACTCCTGCGCTGCCCTGCGTTTGCTGCCCGCGCATCCATTAGTACGTCCCAAACCGCTATTACCCTGCGTCGCCTCCCAAACGCAGCTTCGTTATCCACAGTCGGACACATAGAAGGACCCCGGGTCATGGCACGGTCTGCTGCAACGGCAACGACACGACGATGACCTGGGAAACCCACAATTGTCGACTTCAAAGTTCAGACCAAGGTTACATGATACCCGTGAATAACTGTATGCGTACGAACCACCGGGCCCCCGCAGGTCGCTGATCTCGCCCTTCTTCGCCACGACGAGCCGTTGTCGTGTGGGTTCTGGAGCTGGATCTTGTTTGACGTGTTAGTGCTGCGGCCGCCGGCGCTGGTTGTGCTCGGCAAGGGCAAGGAGCTCCAGCAGAACACTGGCCACCCGTGCCCGCCCTCCCAATCTAAGCCATCCAACAACTCAAGCCATCGAGTCAGCGCAGTCACAGAGGCAGGCGCCTTGGAGCACAGCACGAACGCCAGCCCTGAACCCACGTCGTCAGTTACCCAGCAACCCAAGCCCAGCAGCGTACAGGTCAGCAGCACGGAAAGCGGCCTCCGTGTTAGCTGGGGCTGTAGCCGGGCCAGTGGCACCTGCAGTACAGCCAGCGACACCAGCAGCAGCAGCAGAAGCAACCGCCGCGGGGGCCGCCGCGGCGACGCTGCGGGGGCCGGTCGGGAGCGTGCTCGTGCGACCCGTGAAGGCGACGCGGGCTGCCGTCTACTCGAGGGCGACAGGCAGCGCGGCGGGCGCCTGTCGGGGCGCCTCCACGGGGGCGCCGGGGTTGCGGCGGCGCGGCTGCGGCTGACGATCGATGCGCTACGGGGCCCCCTGCTGGACTTCCTGTGGACCTACAACGCCTGCGAGGCCGTGAACGCGTACTTGATGCATCGGTAAGGTCGGTGGTCCCTGCCTTCTCGTGTGACGTCACGTGTTCGAGCCCCATGGGTCGCTGATTTGGGAGTATGGCGAGGGCTGATGGACAGGGCGTCATGGTAGTTGGGACAGCGCTCTGACGTTTGGGGGCGGCAAATGCTCCAGCGGTCCGCGCTGCAACCGGCGCGCGGGCCGCCGCATCTGCATCCCGAACGCGGGCCGAGAGTCGGCTGTAGGCCAAACGGAAGCCCGGGCCGGGGGTTTTAATGTAAACAAGCCCGGGCTGGGGACTGGGTGGATGATACACAGGGGTGCAGTCAGCGGGGCGTGTGTGGGGCCGGGCCCGGCACGGCGCGCCCCTGGCCTAAGACCCGACGTCGCTTGCAGCCTTGCGCACTGTGAGCGCGTGCTTCCCTGCCTCGCTTTACCCAATCGGAACCCATCCGTCTTGCCACGTGCCCTATGGTATGTCGGGCATTTGGTTGGGCAGGCATGTGGATGACATCCTGTTGGCGCCTTTCCTCATGCAGGTGAGGGCGGGCACCTTGGAGGGGTCCGGGGTGTCGGAGTTGGGGGATCGATTTCAAGAGCAAACCGAGTTGGGGGATCGATTTCAAGAGCAAACCGAGTTGGGGGATCGATTTCAAGAGCTAACCGAGTTGGGGGATCGGGGACCAAGAGCAAACCGAGTTGGGGGATCGATTTCAAGAGCAAACCGAGTTGGGGGATCGGGTACCAAGAGCATGTCGGGGTCCGTAACGCTGAGGCGAGATTTGGGCGCATCTGTGGAATTTATCGCGATGCCTGGCCGGGAAAGTGGGAGGTGGGTCCCGTCCGTGCTTGCCGCGCGCACTGGAGCGTTGAGGGCTTTGGGACGACCAGAGCACAGACGACGCGGCGTCTGCAGCCGGGGCCTTCAACCGGAGTGCCCCGCGCTGACTTGCTGGCGGCCGGACGGACAGCCGCAACGGGCTCTCCGCCTGTGATGGACGAACCGATGGACAGCCCGGAAGGGCCCGCACTTCCTGCGTTCGACTCGAACTTGGCACCTGTCCTTGCGTGGGCGCATGCGCCCCGCTGCCATCAGCCCGGGGCTCTCGTCACACGTGTGTCGGTTAGGCGTTTTGGCATTTTTTTAAAATTTTAAATTGCTAAATGTTTTCAAACTCGGCATTTTGGCGGCGCTCCACGCAGGTGTGGCTCAGCGTGTGCTTCGCTGCAGCGCTCTACTTCCACCTCAGGTACTTCTTCTACGCCATGGAGGTAAGCAGGCCAGCGGACACGGACAGAGCGGACTCGTCCGGGGACAGGAACACAAGCCAGCCGGGGTGGGGGCGGGGACGTTGGCACGAAGGCCCGTTTGCGGATTGCGCTGGTGGACAATGCGCGACTGGCACAGAGCCCGACGAAGTGAGGGGCGCGCACAATCTGCGAACCGACACGCACCCAGGAGCACTTGATTCGCTAATCAATCCTTTTAAATTCATCTTTGACTACTGGGCTTGTACAGACCTAGCACCTCTCCCTGGTTTCGAACATTGGCGCTACATATCACGTTTCAGTGCCAGCGCTAGCTGTACAGGGTTGCAGCAATGCAGATCGATGCGTGCAGCGCGTGCCCCAAGGCCAACCAACAACTACACAATCGGCTCCTCACACGCATGATTTGAGCACCTGTCGACCTTAGTTTTGGTATTGCTTGTATCGGTGCGGTGCCCACCGGCAGCCGCACAACCTTTCGCTACACCGCGGGCCCCGTCCCCGAGGGTTGCCGTACCCTGACACACCGCCCCGTGCAGATGCTGTGGATGGTCGGCTTCGCGCTGGCTGGCGGTGTGAAAGCGGAGCGATGGGCGCCGCTGTTCAACTCCCCCGAGCGCTCCTCCAGTCCCATCGACTTCTGGAACAGGAGGTGGGCATTCTGATCTGCAGCTGTTCGGAACACCGGTCTATTGAATCCCTTTTGAACCGGGGCAGCTGCTCGGAACAGTGTCTGTCTGTCATAATCGGCGTTTCGGCGGTACTGAGGGCGCCAGCGCAGGAGGCCTGCGGCCGCCGGGCGAAACGACCGCTAGGATCACCAGGTCAGATCGCGGCCTGGACCTGCCGTTCAGAAGCCGGGGTGCTGCCGGTGCTGTTCGGCAACGGAATGAAACGGGTTCCGTGATTTGTAAAAGAAACGCGTTGTCGATTATGACGGTCGCCGTGGTGCTCACCTCGGGCGGGCTCGCCGAACCCTCGAGACGTTGCAGATCACGGATCGCAACCGGCCGAAGCACCAGGAGGCCAATACCTGCCGCCGTAACACCCACCGTATTTGTCGCCGGTCTGGGTGTGTCTGGGCTGTTTCTTTCTAACCCACCGTAACCTTAGTCATCCCCGTGAACTGGGTTCTCCTGGGCTTGCCCTGTTGTTCTTAGGTCTGGAGCCCCCTCCTCCTCACTGGCCGCCGCAGGTGGCACCAGGCCTTCCGGTGGTGGTGGACCCGTCTGGTGTTTGTGCCGGTGCGGACGGCACTGCGGGCGACTCTGGACCGACTGGCACCGGAGCTGGAGGACCCGGGCGAGGATCCCAACCGCGCGGGTGCAATTCCCGGGTCCGCCGCCCTCCCTGGCGTGCACCACGAAGGAGAAGAAGAAGAAGAAGACGGCGGTCCGACCGGTGGACAGACCGGCGGGCCGCCGCCGGCCCCGAAGTCAGCGCGCGGCGGCGGTGGGCAGCAGGCGATGAAGCGCCCAGAGGTGCTGAAGGCGAGGAGGAACGGGCAGCCGGGGCCCGCTGCGCGGGGGGAGGGCGCTGGCCCAGGGGCCGGCGGCAATGCGAGCAGCAGCCGGCACCGCGGAGGCGGCTTCCGGCACTGGGCGCTCTGGCGCTGGCTGGGCCTGGGTCTGGGGCCGGGCGGCCGTGGCTGCGACCGAGGAGCCGCCGCCGGTCGTGGCCGGCTGGGTCAACAGAAGAAATCAAAGCGCGGGCGGACGCGCGGCAAGCGGGCGGGCGCAGCGGGCGGCAAGGTCGATGGCGGGGGCAGCGGAGGCGACAGCGCAAACGGGTCCTGCACGGGTCGCCCCGGGCCAACCGGTGTCGACCCACACGGGATCAGCGGTTTCGGAGCCCGAAACGCACGAGCCGAGACTGGCAGCTGCGCACTCACTGGTCCGTGCAGTCGGCCCGACGGCTGGGGCCTGCAGCGGGACGACCAGCGGCTTCGTGGGGCTTGCGACGCGGCATGGGAACGGCACGCCGCTGGACGGAGGAGAAATGGCCGCCGCGGCGGTGTGTCTCCGTGGCTCCGGCGCCACCGCCGCACGCTGCTGGTGGCGGTGCCCACGGCGGCGGTGTTCATGTTCTCGGCGCTCTTCCACGAGACGCTGCTCTGGATCAACTTTGGGCGACCCACGGGTCAGTGGGGCAGCATCGGGATGTGCAGGGACCCATGGGTCAGTCAGTGCAGGAGTGCACACCGACGACGCGCATTTTTGCGGTGTGTTGCTAGGGTTGCGAAGGGTCTCCCGCAGCGGCAGGCGTCGCAGGGGCCCGCAACAGTCGTCGGTAGACGTCCGGGTCGGGGCGACCAAGATGGCCTGAGTTCGAAATGTCCTCGGGGAACCTCCAACACCCCCGTCTATTGACCGACTGTCTATGGCGCCACACTTGGAACGGCCGTCTGCGCCCCTTCGGCGCCGTGTTGACGATCGAGTGGCTGGCCCTGGATCGGGTGCTGGCTGCCTTCGGTCGCGACGTCATTGACTTAATTGACGTTTTCATATTCGTGGTACGAGCATGGCTGCCCTGTGCGGCCAGGACAAGTCTGCCGGCCCATGAACCACCTCCTCACGCACCCCAACGAGCTACGATGCAAAGTGCCATTCTTCTGTGCTTGTGCTTGTGCTTGTGCTTGGTTCGTCGCTCCCATGCCGACAGGCGAGCAAACCGCCTTCTTCATGCTGCACGCGGTCCTGGTGCTGCTTCAGCGGGGCCTGGAGCAGGGCGCACCTAAGCTCACGAGCCGGCTCCGAACGGCGGTGCCGGCGCCGCTGCGCGCCGCGGCCTTCATGTCCCTCACGGCGGTCAGCTCAGTGCTGTTCTTCCGGCCCTGGTTCCGGAGCTCGTACCACCGGGAGCTCAGAGTGCTGGTGTACGGCCCGGCCGGCTGGGCGGTGCGCGTGTGGGTGCTGGGCATTCCCAGAGCACAGGCGCGGCTTCTGTGGTGAGGCGCGGCTTCTGTAGAGCACAGGCGCGGCTTCTGTGGAGGGGATGTCTTCCACCGGTGGACGGGGGAGCGCTGCCCAGTGAACAAGCGGCGCGCCGTGATTCATTATAAGTCATGGCGCGTCAAGACGGTGTTTCATGTTTGATGCGAGCGCGACCCGGGTTGGGCTTTGGTGATAAGACCGCAATCGGTGCGTGCTTGTTGTATTTTCTCCTTGACGGCGCCTCGCCGACGCGGAGGACGCGCCGATGCGCGGCGTCGATTCCTTTCTTTCCGTGAACCCAGCCTTTCGAGACCCGTAGCTATGTGACGCTTGGAGTGAATGATTGATTCTATATATGACATGGCCGACCCCCCAGAGGAATTGTCAATGCCTAGCTGCCTAACACGGATACACCCAGCGGCGCTCGAAATGTTCTGCCCGAAATTTGACGCTCGGAGAACGACAGGGATGCGGCTTGGTGCACCGGCATGCGTAGAACGGGTCTCGGTGGTGGCGCAGTCTCGATGGGGCGTCCATGGGCTCACGCAAGGTGTGTTGCACCGCCGAGCGCGCGTTGTTGGGGTCGTGGACCGCTCTTGGCAGCCGTCAGCCATGCGCGCACGCCCGCATGCTGTGGGACCACGATGCAACACCATCATATCAAGGCAAGGCTTGACCCGACGGCGTCAAAGCTGCCGGAAGCGGCGTCCGTGATTGTCTCCGGGATTTTGGCGGGACGGGAGATACGGGGGTGGTATCATGTTGATCGTGGAGGGGAGAGTGAGAGAGCGGGCGCTGTTTTACAAGGCGCGGAGGAATGGCACACAGCAGACAGAAGAAGAGACAGACTCGGTCGTGCATTTCATGGCAGGCATGGGGCGGCGCGTTGTAGCGGGCGGTCCTGTGTTGTTGTGATGGCGGCTGCCGATGGCGGCCTAGTCTGCGCACGACGGGGTAGATTGCCGTGCCGTGCGTCGCCGTGGTACGATAGTGGACGTATGTCCGACCGGTGAGCATCGTTGGTGGGCACGGTGGGATTTTGCCGATGCGGCCGCGCGCGCGCGTTCCCGGGGCGTCCACGGGTGGGTACTGAGTTTGCGCGAGTGCTCTGCGAGAGGTTTAATTTTCATGCTAGGTTTTGGATTTTGGCACTGTGGAGGCGGCCGAAACCGTGCGCATGCAAAGGCAGGGCTTGGTGGGCTCGAGGCGTCGTTGCAAGCGCAGTTTTCCATGTGTAGCGCTTGCTGTCCAGAGGCCAAGGGACGGATAGCGTTCATCCCTGCTCGCCAAATCGTGGCATGCGGTCGGTATCTGAAGTGACTGGGGTGTGGAGCATGCGATTATGCGGTCTGGTTGAGCTCTGCCCCGTACCAACACCTCTGCACCTATCAAGGGACGAAGAGGAATTGCAGTACGTTGCAGAACTGTGCCCCGCAGCACGGTACCGTATGCACATGTAAGCTGTTATAAGCCTGCGGTTTTCCCCCAAAGCGGTTGGTTCTCCCGTCATTGTTGGTTGAGGGGAATCCTGGCAAAGGGTCGCCAGGGATGTTATCGCACAGTCGCAACGTGTGACGGTGTAGGTGCCGTGGAGGCCATCTTGAATACCCTTGCCGGAATGACCCTTCCCACTAACACGCACCGATTGACGCAAACAGTTTAGTCTTCTGAGAGCTTCGTATCAACGCTGTTGTATGAATTGAGTGGAAGCTCCCGCGTCAGTTGGTCATCGCACCGTCGTACCCTTTTTTACACTATGAGGCATTATTGGTTATCTGCTGACTTTTATCGCGCGCTGAGTACATGTGGATTTGTCTTTCCTAATTTCGCGCACGTTTGCAAATGGAGGTTTTCATTTTCTCTTCAGATCATGGTCCAGTGTTTCCTTAGTGTTTTATACAATATTTTGCCATGTCTGAAGAAGATGAATTTGGTGCTCTATTTGGCGGAGCTGGGGCTTCAGCGCCGCAGCCCTTGACTTTGCCCCTTCTCGCATGTACGTTGCGTACGCTTTACTGCGGCAACCACCTAACAATATATTGGTTAGCATTTTTAATAGCGTGAGAAAGCTAAACCCTCCCCTATGCACAACTTGTAGCAGCGGGTGGGCCTGCTGGGAAAGGAAACGCGGATGCCGAGGAGGATGCGGAAGTCTACATACAGGTACAGCTTGACAGCGTAGTGGCGTGACCGATGCCTGTGTTGTGCAGTCGGATTTGTACAGCAAACACGCGAGCCATGGCATTGGACTGAATGCGCTCTTCTGGACATGCATGTGTGGGGAGCTGGGTTGGTTCATAACGAGAGGGGCGATGAAAGTATCACTGAGTTCCGTTCCAATACTTCGGGGCGACAATCGAGTTGACGGGTCCGCCGCTGAGGGAGGAAATGATATGGCACATCTTCAAGATACGGTATTCTCTCCGCTCCATGACTCAATTCTCATGTACGCGAACAGTTGTTCGGCTCGGCGCCGGCCGTCCATCTACCTCCACGCTTCGCGGGAGTCAAGCCGGTCATGCCCATCGTGGTCATTCCGCGGCCGGTGCCGGTCGCCAAGCCCAAGGCAACCACACCTTCGGGATGTAAGTACGGCCGCCGGATTACGCGGGCTGGGGCCCCTAATGACAACTGGCTGGGGCCTCGTCCGCGTCGTGTGGTAGTCTGGGCGGGAAAGGATGAAAAGTCACAGGTGGAACGCTTTCGGCCGTTCTACGACGGTGCCGCGCCGCCCCGCGCCGCGGATCACCACAAGAGTTCGGGAGGCGTGTTGCGCCGCCGCATCGGTGTGTCAAACGCGTGTTTACTGCGCACAAGGGATAACCGTGTCCGTAAATGTGCTGGCTGGCGTGTCTGGGTGTCTCCTGACCTCTCTTAGGCTTCCGTCATGTGCCCTCTTTCCGCTCTTCGCCAACCCGGATGTCCTTCCCCTTCCACCCGCAGCTGACGCACGACCGGGCGGGTCGGCAGCTCAGCCGGCAGCAGGCGGGGCCGGCCGCGACAGTGCTGTAGCCAAGCCGCCGCCGCCGCAGCAGCAGCCGGAGCCGGGGCGCGAGAACGGGGCGCCGGAGGAAGCTCCGCATCCGCCCCAGGTGAGCGTTGACGCCGGGTCGGGCGAGGGATCCCGTATCAGTAGGGTTTGCAGCGGTTCTTCGGGCCCCAGGATCAGCACGGCACGACAGTTGGGGAGATGGATGCGCGCGGCTGGAATTTTGGGGCGCCGAAGCCGACCCAGACCACACATCGCCGTTGCGATGTGCTGCGCGTCTTATCCTCCCGCCTCTCCCGCACATCTCGACTGTATCCATGCCATGGCAGTCAACGCACTTCGCAGATATCCGACACTTCCGACTCTCTCTCTCTCCCTACGCCGGCGGCCCCGCAGGCGCCGCCGCCCGATGAGGACGATGACTTCGAAGTGACGCTCGAGGAGCTTGACACCGCCGCCATGAACCAGCAACAGCAGCAGGCGGGCGCGGGCGCGGGCGCCCAACCGGGGGGCTTGGGTGCAGGCCGGATCGCGTCCAGCGGCAGTGGCGCCCTGCCGCCGATGGGCTCGGGGCCGCTGCCCCCGCCAGGCCAGCCGGGCGGTGCGGACGCACCCGGGCCCAGGGCGCCCGCGGTTCGGCCGCCGGCGGCCCCGACGCAGCCGCCGGCTGGGATTCCCGGTGAGGGCCGTGGCCGTAGCCGTGGCCGCTGAGGGGCGCCGGGACGTCGGTCTTAGCTTGTCGAGGGAGCGGCGCTTGTATGGACAAGTTGTGTGCCAGTTATCGGCGCCGGGGAGCAGGGCGTGTGCAGGCCTCGCGGACGGGGCGCGTGAAGGGCAGCGTCCACGGGCCGCTTGGCTGCTTGCTGCGTGTGCACAGGGAACGGGCCGCGTGGCACGCGCCGGCGTCCCGCGCCACCTGCCGGGGAGGACAGCGGAGGGTAGCGGATTCCGGTGCGCGCGAAGTGCTGTCACCCGGGCATGGCCTGGTGCACACACCCGAAAGCCCCCTCTTCACTAAGGGCTCCGCCAATGCTACTCACTGCTGATACTGAACGCGTCTTCAGTATGTAGCCCCGCGCTGTTTGTTCCTCACCCTGAATGACACGCGTTACTGTGGCGCCCCAGGCGCGTCATCGGTGACAGCCCGAAGCCTTGACCTGCGCCTGTGTCCTGCCTGCCCAACCCATGGTGTGATCAGGGCCTCGGCCACCCCCGGGGCCGCCGCCGCCAGGGCCGCCCGGCGGCCGACCCGGCTTCGGGCCGGGACCGCCGGGAGGGCGGCCATTCCTGCCCCGCCAGCCGCAACCCATCTACGGTGAGCGCCTCGGCTCCAAATGGCACGGGTCCCGGCACGGGTTTCGGTATGATATTGAAGGCCCGACAGCTTTGGGGGGGTTTGATACAGATGAGGGGATCGCCTGCCGACAGACTCACCACCACACGCGCACCTGTTCGTATCATGCCGTGACAGGATTGAACTTCCGGTACAACATCGAGGAGGCGGCGTGGCCCACCGAAGCGCGGCTCGACCAGGCCATCAAGCTGCCCAAGCAGACCCGCGTGACTCCCGAGGTACGGGGGGCCCTTGTGAGGGGATGATCGGGATCGGTGACGGGAGCGGGCTTCTGGCCAGCGGGCCAGCTTCCTGCCCGACAGGGCTTTTTCTTGTCAAAGGGCGGGACCCAAACCAACACCGAACCAACGAAACCCGCTAGGCCGTGTTCCCGTCGTTGTGGCAATGAGGCGTTGGGCCGTCTTCCGGCTCAACGGCCTGGGGGGCGCTCTTGCAACGGGGCCCGCTCCTTTGGACGGCAGGCACAACCGAGTCCGCTCCTTTGGACGGCAGGCACACCTGTGTGGGGAACGGTGGAATGGTGGTACAGCCGTTCTTGTGCGTTCTGTGCCGAGGGTACGTTCCGATCAAGGCCCGTTCTGTCTCACTAACTGGGTCCCCGTGCACTGCTGCCTATCCACCGCGTCACGATGTGCAGGAGTACCGGGCCTTCCTGTCCCTGGGCCACGGCGAGATTTTTGAGTTGGACCTCGACAGGTGCGCGGGCGCCCGCTTGACAACATGCCGGCCGGAGCAAGGGCATAGACGAGTTGCCCGGGCCCGAGGCGCCGCAGTGGGAACCCAGGGCTGGGGTACAGCAAGGCTGGGGTACAGCAGCGCCAGGGGCGCCTGCGGCCGAGATCTCCCTCGCGGAGGTCCCTCGCGGGTGTCGTCCGCGGCGCCGCTGAATTTTTCTTTTCTCCGTAACCCTCATCCTGTCTTCCCCCCGCCCCCGGCAGGGTCATCCCGCACGAGGCGACCTGGCGCAACCCCTCCGCCAACCCCGGGGACTACTTCAACTATGACATGAACGAGACCGCCTGGCGCCACTACTGCGGTCGCGTCAAGACCTACAGGGACACCTTCAACCTGCGCAACAAGATTGCGGTGCTGGACCCGGCGGCGATTGCGGCGGCGGCCGCGAGGGGCGGCGGACCCGGGTGGGCCGGCGGCGGCGGCGACGGCATTGACCCGACGCTGCCGCCGGAGGTCATTTCGGCGCTACGGCGGAGCCGGAAGAACCAGGTGGGAGGTGGGATAAGCGGGGTACGGTAGCTGGGAAAACAAAAACCCACATCCAAGCGCACACGCGCCCCGGTGTACCCAACCCATGACGGTTGCATTGGACCTCGTGTGCGATTGCAAACTGCGGCGGCACGCCGGAGTGGGGGCAGCCGCAGCGGGCAGGGCGCCTGTTGCGCGCTTCGCATGGCGGCGCGGGCTTGGTGGTGGGCGTCTACGGCAGATCTCTGGGCCCGCAGCGCCCGAGTGCGAATGGCATCGCAGCTGGACGGAAGTGAAGCGTACCTCCGCAGCGTTCAATTTCCTTGAGGGTGCTGTGTGGGTGTGGGTGTGGGTGTTGGTGGGTGGGTGGGGGCGGCCGTCCAGTCTATCCAGTCCGTCTTTCCGTCCCGGGTCGCGTCGTTGTTGCGGCACCGCAACCTTGTTCCCAGCTTCTTCTCCTAGAACTCCTAGACGCAACTGACCTGAGGCCGAACCGGTAGCAAACACCCGGTTGCAACCGTGCGCGCGGCGTTGTGTGTTTGCACCCGTGCAGCGGTGGGAGGACGACGGCGGCGCCCCGGACGGTCTGGGGCCCCCCGACGCCGCGGACGGCGACGCGGAGGGCTTGGGGAGCGGCTGGGACGGCAACGAGGGCGGATACGGCCTGTCGGTTGGCGGCAAGGGCGGCAAGGACGTGCACTGCCGCCGCACCGCGCCCCGGATTGATGCTGACGTCATCATCACACTGGTGGAGGTGAGCGCTGCCTCTTGTGGGGAAGAGAGAGGGAGGGAGGGGGGAGGGAGGGAGGGAGGGAGGGAGGGAGGGAGGGAGGGAGGGAGGGAGGGAGGGAGGGAGGGAGGGAGGATGAGGATGAGGATGATGTTAGTCAGGCATCAGTGGGCCAGGCCGGGGGATGTCCGTTGCTCAGTCCCCTCGCTTGCCGTCATTTCCAACCCTCACTTACAAACCTGCCTGCGGTCCGCCCGTCTCGGCCGTTGCCAGGCGGAGGAGGTGGGCAAGGACAGGGCAGCTGCCGGCGAAGCGGCAGACGCGGCCGGCGAGCGCGCGGCGGGCGTGAAGGAGGAGCCCCCCGATGCCGCGGGCGAGGTAAAGCAGGAGGCGGCGAAGGCGGAGGAGCCCGAGGGCGGCAAGGTCAAGGCCGAGGCCGAGGGGGATGTGGAGGGCGTCAAGGAGGAGCAGCCGGGCGCTGCGGGCGGCGCCGTGCGGCCGCGGCGGCTGGGCACCCACCCGCCTGTCAACTCGGACTACGACGCGGTGCCGTTGTACCCACACGAGCTCGCCGCCCAACAGATGCCCGGTCCGCCCCCAAGGAGGTCGAGGAGCCCGCAGCCGGACAGGCCACGTAGGTGCCTACCCGTCCCAATGTGTCCTATGTGGTGCAATGTGTCCAAATGTGTCCTATGTGTCCCAATGTGTCCTATGTGTCCCTGTATGTCCGATGCGTCCCAATAGTCCGATGCGTCCCAATATGTCTCCCAATTTCCTATACCCGTCCGGAAGATGCGGCTGCGGGGGCGGGGCAGGGGAATTCGGGGGGATGTGGTATGGACCATGGTGCCAAGAAGCTGGCATGTTGCCCGCTAGGCCCTCGGCTTGCGGTGGGGAGAACAGTGGAAAGGCAGAAAGCCTGGGTTGTAATTTTCCCATCAACAATGAATAAGGATCCCGGAGCCGCAGGGAGGATGTGCCGTGTGCTGCCAAGCATGTAGTGCCGCTCGAGCCCGCCCGCCAACTCGCCCGCCTTCCTGGGGCCTTCGTTGGCGACGTTGGCTGGCCGGTCGCGGACACACGCACGCGTGGACGGGTGGGGCCCTCCCTGCAGGTCATATCCGCTGGCAGGACAACGGCGGGCCGCAGCAGGCCTGGGAGCACGAGGAGGGCGGCGGAACCGGCGGTGGGCGCTGGGAAAGCGACCCGCGGGACCGTGGCCTGGACCGGGGACGCAGGCATCTCCGGCCCAGCCCCCACGAGGGGCTGGTACCGCCCGGGCGGCAGCAAGGCCCGCAGCAAGCCATGCCGCCCATCGCCATGGGTGGCTGGCCGCCCATGGGAGCGCCTCCCGGCGGCTTCCCAGTCGACATCATGGGCCACATCGACATGGGCGGGGATTTCTACCTTGACGGAGGTGGCGGCGATATGGATGGTGACGAGGATGCTGACGGCGGCGGTGGCGGCGGTGGCGCCGCGGACGGCGTCCGGCGCGGCAGCGACACGGGATTGCCCGCCGACGGCGGCGGCGGCGAGCCGGGGCCGCCGACGGGCGGCATCGCGGCGCCGCCGGGTGCTGCGGCTGCCGGCATGCCGGCGCTTCCGGATATCGTGAAGGCGGAGCTGCAGCCGGCGCCGCTAATGATGCCGTCGCTCCAGTCGGCCGCCCCCGCCGCCGCGGTTGGGGCGGAGGGGGCCCCGGTCATTGATCAGCAAGGCGAGGCCGGTCCCGCGGGGAGGCCGTCCGGGTGAGTTGTGAGGGGGGCTAGAGCGAACGATGTCCACCGGGTGGGTGGGAGGTCCTGGGGGAGTCTTGGGGCCCACGTCTCGACGGACATGAGGGGCTGATCAGGCGCGGCGTTGGCGTCCTTGGGTATGGATGCATGGTGTGAGCTGGGCGTGTCTTAAAGACGCGAGCATGAGAGAGAGAGAGATCTGGCGAGCGTGGGATGGGCGTGGGGAGCGGGCAGTCCGCACCACGACGGCGCGCGCCTGCGTGAGTCTGCGGGGCGGCCTTCCGGTGGTGACCTGGCGCTCCAGGGACTCCCGGAGGAGTCTTCGTGCACCGTATGTCGGTAGCATGGCTGCCAGAGGCAAGCTGCACTACGTTTCATGCTGCTGCTGTCGCATTCATGCTACTGCTGTCGCATTCATGCTACCGCTGTCTCGTGGGATCATGTCGACCCCGCTCTCGCCCGCCTGGCTGCGTCATCCTTGGTATCAGGTGGGCTATGACGGATGAGGCCACCGCGTACGGCGACTTCAGCGGCGGTGATTATTACATGGATGACGGGTACGGCAATGCGGACGATGACGGCGACGGCGACGACGACCGACAGCCGGATCAGGCCGCCGGCGCGGGGGGCCTCGCCAGCGGTGACCGCAACCCCGCGGACGACACTGCCGACGCGGCGCGGCAGCGGGAGCCGCACTCGAACGAAGGCGACGCCGCGACGCGCGGCAGCGAGTACGACATGAAGGAGCCTGTCGCGCTGTCGGGCGCAGCCAGCCATGCCCCAGCCGCAGCCGGTCTACCGACCCGGCACCCGGATGACGATTACAGCGGCCCCGCCGGCGCTGGCGGCGGCGGCGATGCCTTCTTCGGCGATGGTGGCGGAGCAGCGGGCGGAGGGGCGCTGAGCGTGATGGACCTTTTGAACCCGATGGCAGCCATCGGCGGCATGGGCTCCATGGGGCCGTTGGGCCATATGGGCCCGATGGGTGCGCTGGGAGCGATGCACGGGCTGCCGATGCCGGGGCTGCTCCCGGGCGCGATGCCGCCGCTGGTGCCCGGCGGCATGCTGGGGATGGCGACAGGCCCGGCGGCGAGCGGGGGCGGCGGTGCGGGCGCGGGTCGCGGTGGCGCGGCAGGGCGGTCTGCGGGCGGGGCAGCGTCGTTGGAAGGCCGGTCGCCCGCTGGCGGGCCGGTCGGCCACCGTTCGGCGCGCGACAGCGGTCGCGACGCGACTCGTGACGTCGGCCGGGGTGAGAGGTGAGTGAAGATGAGGTCTGGATGGATGGATGGATGGATGGATTGCGCGTGCTGGTATGCGCATCGGGTAGGGCGCGACTACCGTGCCTGTGATACAGTTACACCGGTGGACTACCGTACGTCCGTACCGTATACGGTACGGTCCCTCCCTGACTGCTCGGCCGCGTTTTTCCTACCGGTAGCCATGTTTACACGTGCCCGCTGCGCCGCCACCGTTACCGTCTTACTGCCGTGACGACTCCACCTCGGGTCGGGCCGCTGCGCCCCGCCTCCCCCCGCACCTTGTCTGCAGGGCCCCACCCGGCAGGCGCTCGCGCTCCCGATCCCGGTCGCGCCGCTCGCGCTCGCGTTCCCGGGACCGCACGGCGCGCAGGGATCGGAACCGCAGCCGCAGTCGCAGCCGGGACCGCGACCGGGACCGGCGGGGGGAGAAGGAGCGGCGCAGCTCGAGCCGAGATCGAGACCGGGACCGTGGTGGTGCCAAGGAACGGCGCCGCAGCAGCAGGAGCCGGGAACGGGACCGGCGGGACCGGGATCGCCGGGACCGTAGATGAGGCAGGGCTGGCGCGGGTTTCGATCTGGGCCGTGTCTTGGAAGAGACATCCAGTGCGCGGGGCCGTCGGTTCTGAAGTGCGTTGTGCAGGGCCATGGGCGGGGACATAAGGTCCCGCCAATCGACGTCTCAGAGGACGTGGCGTGATGGCTGTTGGTGGTGATCGGGATACGGCGTGAGCGGCATACGAACCGAGCGAGGAGGTGCACCGAGGGAGCAGAGCTGCGTCTCAGTTGAGTATTTGGTACCGCTGCCGTACCTTCGCTGTAGATGAGAGTCCTTGGCCAAGGTTCCCAAACGGGGCTATCTGTTAACAGCTTTTGCGCGGACGATTCTTGCCTCGGAGGTGTGCAGCTTTGAGGGCAGTTGCGGGTGATGCCTGGATGCCAACATTTGCCCAACCTCGCGAAGCTCACAGCCTTGAAAGAACAGATTGGCAGGAGGCGACACAGCGAGGAGTCGAGAATCGTTACAAAAGTCAATCACTTGCAAATCGCCCATAACTAGATCGGTGCTGGACGCAAAAGTAATTATGTCGCAAGCAACAGTTGATCGTCATGTAAGGACTGGCCCAGTCAGGGTGCGCTATCCTCCGCCACCGAAGCGATTGCTGGCGACCCGTTAGCTCATGCACACAATAACAGCTGCATCAAGCTCGCCACGTCGTTGTCGTCCGCCTCCTCTTCGCGCGGGGACTCGACCGTATCCACGCCATCCCGTGCATCGAAAAGACGGTCGCCACGGGGTGATACGTCCCAAGCTCGCGCCGGCGCGAGCTCCTCCTCCACTTGCTGCTGTAACTTCAATTCCTGGTTTTGCTGACCCAGCTCCTGAGCCTCGAACCACGCCTGTTGCCAGCGTGCCCTCGACTCGATCTGGGATTTCCGGACGACCACGCAGAGGTACTTGTTGCCGTCCTCGCCCGCGCACTCGAGAAGCTCCGGCGACGTGCCGTAGAAGTCCTCTAGCCTAAAGTACGCGTTTGACAGGGCGTCGAGCACCAGGTACGAGCCATCTGCGGCTGCATACAACATGTCATACTCGACCACGGGATCCTCATCTTGATCCGCGGCTGCCGAGGGGGTTTCCGTGTCAGCTGGAGAGAAGCAGCCCTCGGAGTTGGGCTCCATGTTATTGGGGGTGGACTGATCCGCCGCCACCAAGGAGACTTCTGTGTCAGCTGGAGAGAAGCAGCCCTCAAAATTGGGTTCCACATCGTTGTTGGGGGTGGACTTCGTGTCAAGCTTCCGGGCTGGAGGGTCCCATCCGGGAGGGAGATCATAAAGCTGCTTGGAGAACGATGCCTTGGCGGGGTTGGCGGCGACGGTGTTGTCAGCGTGCTTCGCAGGAATGGTTTTTCCTCCCAGCTGGACTGACTGCGATGCCTGATTGCCCCTGCGGAGACAACATGACGTGTTGAGACGTGGGCCCAATCCTTGCTGTCGTGGCGAATCTAGAAACATGCAGGGCCTGATGAATCGGTTCATCGTTCGCTTTGCTTCCATTCCACAAACTAACCCCGTTTAGGAGGTTGGCCCAACAATAAACCCAATTCGAAATCGCGCAGGCCTTCAGTCGGCACCATCACTAAAACGCCGTCAGCTGCTAATCCCACCACTCGTGTTCAAAGACATGCACAGCCTGTGTCACCTGGCGCGTTGGACCGCCACTGCACTCTGGAGGTTCACACCGGCGGCGACGCCCATCAATCTTTTTTTGAGGACCGAGGTAAACGCGCCCCCTTCCTCTGGGCTGCCACTTGGCAGATCATCCAGACCCATTGCGCTGCGTACACCTGCAGGACGGGCAAGCAATAGAATGTGCAGAGGTTGGAGACTACGACACAGATCTGGAAGGTGCCGACATCTTCCGACAACGACGTCAGTGGAATGATGGCCATTTTGCGTTCCCCCCGCTCCCAGGGCCTTCCTGTACATGCGCCGCGTGCACGCACCATTTGACGGGGTACGCTTCATGGCGGCAATGGCGACCTGCGCGACCTTGCGACCTTCTGCCTTAGCGGGCTTGACCGGTGCGGGTTTGGGCTTAGACACCGCTGCAGCAGCGATTGCGGCCTGCAGGCGTGCCTGCTTTTTCTTTGCGTTTGACGGAAAGAAAACCTGTAGGAGGGCGGCAATTGTCAGGCTTGCAGGTGGGACAAGCCGCGCCCCCCTCCCCCATGTACAAGTTTCCACGTACGTGCATTTTGCAGACATATCCGGGACAGGGTTTGCCAGACTGAAGAATGGCGGGACACGGAAAGCCAGTCTGCACAAGGAGCACGTTGTTAACCTCGGGCTGTCAGCAACACCGCGAAATCGTAATCGCATGCACGAAACCCATCCTTGGTCAACTCACGCAGCGGTCCTTGCTGTACTTGGTCCTTCGCAGGTATGTTGCAATGCAGTCCTCATGATATATACGTCCCGGGCAGGTCTTGCTCGGGCAGTCGATTTCCCTACATAGAGACACAGAATTGCGTGGGCAACGAATTTGCCGGAATAAGTTCTAATACTGCAGAACCGAGGCCTTGTAAAGACGACCGCAACTCCCCCCATTTCAAACATGGAAGGCACTCAAACATGAGCAGGCTTCCTAGGTTGTCCCCTCCAGTAGACGATGAGCAAACACACGACATTCGTCTCACACAAGCCGAAAGGCGCAGCAGCAAAGGCAAAATGCCAGTGACTGCAGCAGTCCGCACCTCCGATGGTCTTCTTCTGTGACATCCTTGTTGCAAAGAATACATACGCCAGTTGTGTTCGCCATGTTGTGGGGACCTAAGCCGAACTTTGCAACGGCTCTCCAGAACCCAAACTATGACGCGCTCGGCTATTAGGTTCGTGCTTTGAGCAAGAGGTCCCTACGTCTCCAAGGTTCTGCCTTAGTGAGCCACGCACACGTTTCGTTCATCGCCCCAGGCTTTCATCGTAAGCCTCATTCGCTCGTTGTCACTTTTCAAAGCCAGTAGTCCTATGAAAATGACAATAAGTGTGAATATTCCTGGATTGCTGGAGATGAATAGACGTGCATCGTACAGCGTTACGGCAATGTCGTCAAGGGATGACCATGCGCACCTTCACGCAATTATGTGCAAATGAACGGACAACAAAGAATACTTTGAAGCATGTAAGATGCAGACCCTCCTCGCACATGGCCCGGGACAGGAACGGTTGCAAAGCGTGTAGATAGTCTCCCGCACATCCTGGAGCACCGACGTGAAATTTACACATACAAATGCATGTGTTAGCCTGTGCGGATGCCTGTATGATTTCTTCTATTAATCTTCCTCAACGTGCCGGGGAAAACGCTTGGGTTCACGCCGAGAGGCCTCGGCAGAACCCACGACTGTTGCCAACCGCACATCACACACGCGCGACTCGGATATCGACAAATTGTCTGTCATAACTACAGTACTGCTGGAACAGTGTCGCCCCCGACCTCAACCGTTCAGCGAAACAAAAGCATAGCAGAGGTACGAAGACCGACGGTTCAGGATCTACCAAAGCGCCGGGGGTGTGCATTTGTACATCAATCAAGTACCTCGGTAGCAAAATGAAGTGTTATCATCGGTCGCGATAATGGCCCCACCGCCCCATCCATTTTCGCCCGTACGAGGGCCAGCTGTAACAGCCTCACCACTCAGCTTTAACATCAAAAACCTCCGAGAGCCAGCACTACCCCTCCTGAAAACCGCATCCGGCTCGACGACCGTTGCCAATGACACGTAGCGACCCGGTCTTGCGTGCGTGCCCGGATGCAAGCAGGCACTGTGGTTCGCAGGCGGCTGCAGGCCTGTGGGACAGAGCGCCACTTGCTCTGAACCTTTGCCAGCACCTCTTCTGGACATCCGCACAGCGCACACGCAATCGAAACCCACATGGGCTACGGATCACGCATCCATACGCGCCCTTCCTTTCCTCCGTGCAGTGGGGCAAACAGTGACGCAACGGGCATTGCTGCCCGTTAGATCGACAACGGTGCGTACGCTGAATCCCGCTGTGTCGGCCTTCAAGATGGCCCCGGGGCTCACAGAGGTCAGAAGCATGTACGTACTAAGTCACGGTGAACTGCAAGCACGGGTCTCGGCAACAGGACACAGCACACCTGGACATCAGAACAATACGGATGACGTCTAGGCTCTTGGGGCGAGCTCTGCCAGCTCCTGCCCACCCTTCGGTGCGAGTCCCAGTGCCGTCAGGGCGCTGCGCCGCACCCCTCGCGTTCCTCAAGCGACCTTGCCATGCTTTGACGTAACCAGGCTGACCTCGACCGATCCCACAAGAGAGGCCCGGTCGATTATGGCATTTCCCAGCGCGTGTCACCCACATTCGCCTATGCCTACCAAGTGAACACCACCTCCTAGCTTGATGCTTGGACTGCCAGGGTTAACGGTTTAAATCAATGGATGAATGCTGTCGCGACTAGGTCATGTCGTCCAGGCACTTGACGCCACCGGCTCCGCAACGCAGCCCACGGCCGTGGCCCAAGCCGTCCAGGCGCCTACCTGGGGCCGAATCCGCATTCGGCAGCTGCCTGATCAGGAAAGTGTGACGGATCGAGGATCGATAAGGTTCCCTCATTGAATCACTGGATAACGCCTCTCGGTATTGGGGTGATTGTCAGACGTCGGTCAACGACCGCCAAGCTGACTATGTTTAACACGTCCAATCGATTACGCATGATGCCTCTATGCGATGCAGCAACTGCGACTCTTGTCCAGGTCAAGACGCCATTTGCGCACTCACACGCCTCGGCCCCTCACCTGCCTGTGTTTTGTTGGTGTGCGCACGTCGGACCCTGTTGGTTGACCGATCCCAGGGCTGAAGAACCAGACCGTGCCCTAATCCTGCCGTGCACACATCACACGGACAAAGCCTGACCAGTGGTGGCGCGGTCGTCTTGTTTTGGCTGCCCACGGCGCGTTTTGCCGCTTCTCTGGTACGTGTGATGCAGGTTGACTGGTAAGTGTCTTGGGCCTGGGTGGTTCGGGTAGGCTTCTTGCCAAGCACAGTATCACACGGCACCGGATCCGTACCCCCACAGCTGTCGACCTTGACGGTGCCGAACGATTCAGAGGAGGATGCCATTCGGCGAAGGGTTCCCAGCCCAAGCCAGCATGGCATACCCCAGGGCTTTGACGACTGAAGAGGAGTCATCGCCGCGGCCAGAACCACGCCACAGCGACGCCTGCAAGCGCAATCGCGCTGCCGACCCAGTCGCCCTTATCGGGGCGATCACCATCAACGGCCCAGCCCCAGCCGTAGCTCATGACGATGAAGATCCCGCCATACACAGCAAACACGCGTGCAAACGACGCGCCCTCGGGCTGCAGGGTGGGTATGACTCCGTACGCCACCAGAGCAACCGCTCCTGCAAGACGATGGCTCAAGTCGTCCCCCGAATCCTTGCACAGGAAAGAAGGGCACAGTACCACGAGCCACAAATGTTGGCCCTCAGACTGAGGCGCCTCACCTGCCACAAAATAGTACCACGGCTTCTTGTTCCTGACCGCTTGCCAGACAAGCCACCCCCCGCCAATCTCAGCCAGTCCCGCAAATATGAATACGCCAAGAGTCCAGAACACCTTTCCGACTGTCCAGTCGATGCCAGTGGAGGCAGGCTCCTGGCTCAACAGCACTTGCGGCGGCAGAGGCTCGCCGCTTGGGCTGTCGGGCGCCATTCCGACACGTAATTGTGTCCTACTGCAAATATGATTAAATGATCATTTATAGTCAAATGTTAATCGTACACGTTTTCGTGATATGCAATACTAAACCGCTGTGACATCAATATTACATTATGCGTACATTGTTTATAAATTGATTCGTAGACGACGTGGCCGATCAGGGTTTCAGACGTCTGAACTGTCGTTGTTCGTACGCCTTCCTCGCCCGTGGACTCTTCTTCTATTCCCTTTGTGCGGTATCATAGAATGTTATGCAATTAGCTATCAACGGAGAGTACCTCAGACCATTTTCAATCCTTTACTCCGATGAAAATCAGTTGTGCGCCACGCTGCACAAGTATCTAGCTGTTCGTCCTGACTTCACGTAGCCGCCGGGTCTGTCCTCGATTAATTATGGAGCGAGGAAAACTTCTATATTTTTTCTTGGTGGAGGGCTACCTGTGGGACTGGTTAACTGCCGCTGCGGGCATCGTGGTGAACCTCGTTGTTCCGGCAAAGGCGCTCCAGCCACTTGAACGATACTACAATGCGACGGTAGGAAGACGGGCGTGCGCCTGGGTACAGGGGCAAGGCATCCTGCGGGTTGACAGTTGCATGGCATGCGTCCTTACCTTCTCGCACCTTCAGCATTGTAAATTTGTGTTTCGAACTTGAACGGGAACCTCGGTTATGGAATCAAAAATGTCGTGACTAAGACCTGCGTACGGACAAGGCACGTGCGTCGCACCTGGGTGGCTCCGCGGCGGTTGTGTTTTCCACAGTTGATTACAGCTTCCCGCAGCAGTGCAGGTCATGCACCAATGCTGCTGCGTTTGGGGCGTCGTTTGATGTTTCGTACAGGACCCTACACTGTCGTATCCTGTGAAGGAATCCTCCGTTCCAAGTTCGGCGCTGTATGTACTAGTATTCGTTCTGCCCGCGGTGGTCTTCACTGCGACAGCCGTCATCAAGCGGTCAGCTGGCCTCGTGGACTGGTAAGCAGTTGGCACCTTCCGTCAAAGGTGGTAGTTGGTGTCTTGCAGTTGTGTGTCAATTGAAACATCACCGCCGGGCCCACCCACAGCGGTGCGGTGGGTAGCGCTTTAAATAACGGTAACGGCAATTGCATATCTTTCATCTACCGTTATTACCAGAGGCCAATCGCAGCTGCCCTCGCGGTGGCAATCAAGGACAGGTGCCCCCGTCGCCGAATAACGTTAGTGCTCCTTGTCACACAACAGGCCCACCGCCGTGGCACACCGTCGATCGCCAAGCTTCTAAGTTGCCATACTCATGCGCACCTTGGCCCCCTGATGCTTAGGCCGACGTCTGAGCCCCACCCTATTGCCGTCTCCGCTGGTGTTCCCGCAGGCACCACGCCGCGCTCAGCATTGCCGAAGGCTTTGCTCTCGTAAGTTACCCCTCTGACTGCCAGCTGGCTGACAGGCGAGCGACATGCATGAGACTGCGCGCTTTCACACAAAAGAAATGCATGCCGTACCTTTTCGAAGAGCGTCATCAGTCCGTCCAGCGTGCCTTGGCGGGCCATGTTGGACCATGCTGGATCCCTCAGGGCCCCCGTGGCAGCGCAGATCCGCAGAGCAGATCCCCAGCGGATGTGTGTAGGAGGTATCTAACTTGCGGTACTCTGCCACGGCCGGTCGGCCGCATTATGCCTGTGCCGTCGCGGGCCGCAGGCAACTGGTTTCAAGCGGTGGACGAACCTGGTCGGAGTGTTGCGTCCCTGCTGGTGAGCACGTTGAGGTGCCCCGGGGAGAAACGCACCCGTCGCGGCGCGCTCCCTCTTGCGGGGAGCAGACGCCCGCGTCCTGCACTGGGGCCCTGGCCCTGGCCCTGGCCCTGGCCCTGGCCCTGGCCCTGGCCCTGGCCCTGGCCCTGGCCCTGGCCCTGGCCCTGGCCCTGGCCCTGGCCCTGCCCTGGCCCTGGCCCTGGCCCTGGCCCTGGCCCTGGCCCTGGCCCTGGCCCTGGCCCTGGCCCTGGCCCTGGCCCTGGCCCTGGCCCTGGCCCTGGCCCTGGCCCTGGCCCTGGCCCTGGCCCTGGCCCTGGCCCTGGCCCTGGCCCTGGCCCTGGCCCTGGTGCCGTTCCTGGCTGTACATGGCCCCTCGAGTTCTGTCTTATGTGTGCGCTGTGGATGTCTTTGCGTGGGTTCTTGTTCGTAGGATCAACACCGTCCTGTTGGGCGACAGCACGGAGATTGATGATGCGCGGCTGTCATATCCCAGCGGCCATTCGGCCTACATGTTCTTCTCGATGACCATCGTGTCCCTATACATTGTCGGCAAGCTAGAGCTCATGAGTCGGCCTAGTCAGGCAAGTAGGGCTTGGAAACAAGCAGCTTCGGTACGAAATGTTCGGCAAGAACATCTCAGATGCGCTTGCATAGTGCTACACGGTCCGCCTTTCGGCGGGTCCTCAGACGCGGGCCGGGGCAGGCTTGTACGGCATTGTTTGGCCTGCGTGAAATGGGTGGCCAATGGCACTGGGTGGCCAACGGCGATGTCACTGGCCGTTGCCCGTGTGTTATAGCCTGCTGCCGCTGATGGGCAGGACTAGAGCTACGACAGGGCCTGCCGCCTGCGAATTCACGTTGCATGCCGGGATGCCAGGAGCGCCGACGCCTTCTGCGTTCCACGACTGCAAACTGTGCTGACTCGCTCTCTGACGTCCGATTCTCATGATACTGCCACCGCCGCCGCAGCTGCTGTTCCTGAAATCGGTCCTGGCGGTGGCGCCCATCGCCCTAGCGCTGTTCGTCGCGGTCAGCCGCATCGCGGACTACAAGCACTCGCCTTCGGACGTGAATGCTGGCTGGTGAGTTGGCGTAGGGACGCGTGCTGCTGTGGCGCGCAGGATCGCGGCATCCGTGACGTTATGTTTGCGTGGCGGTCGTGAGTCCTTCTTTGAGGATCCGCTGCACCCTCACTGACAACAAACTGCCGTGCGCGCCCGTTGCTGATGCTGCGGTATGCCGGGTGCCGAAACGCTCTCTTGCATGCATGGATGCAACTTTGCCCTCCGTCGGCAATATTGGGTTCACAGATGTTGGGTGCACAGGATGGGCCGTGTGATGCGTTAACGACGAATCCATCGCGCCCACCTTGTTGCGCACTTGACCGCATACGTTTTGACCAGGCTTGTTCCGCTTCCCTGTGGCACTGCCCCGCAGTTTCATCGGGATAGCATGCGGCTGCTTTGCCTACTTCCTCAACTACCCCTCGCTGTTCAGCCTGGACAGCGGGATGCCCAAGCGGCGGGGCGACGCGGCCTTGAAGGCAGCAGCTCACGCAAAATCCGAGGAGCTAACAGGAATGTACCGATCTGCTGGAAATGGCAGCCCATAAATGTGATTGCAAGCCGCTTATTATCAACCACTGTCCAGGATTTGTCATAGCGCATGCCATAAAATGCGGTTAATTGTTATAACTGCGAGCTGATTATTTTCCATCGATATTGTCGACAGGGTTGGGCCGAACTGCGGGGGCTGTGAATCGAAGACGCCGTGGACGGCCGTGTATGACTGATGGGCTGGGAAACCAGGCGGGGACTTGGATGCGCGCGGCGAGCAGTTGTGATGCAGGGATTGCTTGGCGGCGACAGGTACCGTATCCGACGTGACCAGGCATGCCGTACATACTGCATGTCAAACTTAGCGGGTGCCGTACTGAGGCCGCATCAAAGCCCCTGATTGTCAGGCAGGGACAGGCCCCTGATTGTCTCTAGTGTCATATTTTGTCACGATGAGACTCCCGAGAACGGTGTTGCGCGGCCCCGTCGAAGTCAAACAACTGCTCACAGTTTTGTGACGATGACCTCGATGCCATGCGGACGAAATATTGATTACGAAATACACCAGTAACTGCAGTACCAAGAACCAAACCATGTAATCTCTCAGGGCAAGCCAATGAAATACATTTGTCCATCCGGTCTCAGATTGCCTGCCGTACCGGTGCCACTTAACCTCGCCGACAAGCCAACCATTATGTCGGCCCATTCAGGCACTATCGCAGACAATCTTGCACCCCGTCTTAAAGCCTTCCGAAACCACACGTCACCGCACAACCTATCTCAGTCAGTGTGAAAATCAACAAACCCATGTGTGCAATCACTTCGGGCGGTCCCATGCTGGATCGACACGGGGCTCCCTCCCGCCGTATCAACTTCGCTCGTGTCAGATCCCCAGTGCACACACGACCGCACCTGGCTAATTCTTATGGTTATGGTTAATGGCGAAAGCGGCTGCACGTGACAGGTCACTTGTCAGGCAGCCCGGCGATTTTCGCCCTTGCATAATCGAGGGTGTACATCCGGGCCAAGGAGTTGTACCCCCGCGTGTCTCCAAACCGTAGCAGATTCCCTGCGGACGGTGGCACCGACGGCGGCAGAGCGTTCAGGCGCCTTTACAGAATTGGTAGGGTGCCTCGGTGGGCTTTGGCAGGCTGATTGTCACGTCGGCGTGCCGACAGATCAGAGCACGGCCATGGCTGCCGTGGATAGCATCAACAGAAGGCATGTGAGGTGAACCCGCCACCCGGACACTCACCAGCGTCGCAGTTCAAGGGGCTGTCCGGCGCGGGGTCCGACATGAGCGCAAGGATCGCCTGGCAGACAGAGTGCAGAGTCCAGGCGGGGCTCCAGGCGTTCTTCAAAATGTCGAGACAGATCTCCCCCGTCTGCGTGCCAATGCCACCACATGATTCGGCGGTCAGCGACTGTCAGGCGGTAGGGCGGGACATGCGCACTGCCGCACCTTGAAGTGCACGTTGGGGTGGAAGATCCGCGTGCGGTAGCGGACGGACGGTGGTTGCAGTGGGTACTGCTCGGGCACGTTGATGACCAGTTCAAAACTGCCGCCCTCGAAGGGCGTGTCCTTCGGTCCCTGGACGACGCCCCAGGGTGGACACGGTGAGGGAACCCCAAGACACGCACCGTACTGCACCGCGGGTCAGGACCGAGGCCTTACCCGCAGCACAGCCCTCCAAGCAAACAAGTTCGTCTCGTTTGGTATCAACGTGATACCCGTGTCCTCTGGCTTTGCTTTCAACGCCTCCTTGTACTCCTGCCAGTGCCAGGTATTACAAGAACGAATGTTGCTCGTTACGCTATGAGTTGTTGTTGGCATATGGTATGCAGCTGATCACCTTGAGGAGACGCTGACGAGCGGTTGCCATCCAAACAAAGCGTTGTCACAAGTGACCTAGTACCCCTTCACCACGTATGAGTGTATGTAAGCAAGTGCACAGAAAGGAATTAGATACAGAAACCGGGGTGCCACTCTGCCACAGTCCTAATTCTAGCAAGGTTATCGGATAAAAGCTTTGGCTATTGAACTGGTCGTTAGAACGAGCAATGCTGCTAAATAACACCTTGCAACAGGTCTATCTTCGCAAGTAAAGATATAAATTTATGAGTAAACCCATTCTCCGAAACCACAATGAAAGCAACAAAGAACAGAAATCCATAGCTGTATATCACAGAGTTGTCGCTTTACTGCTTATTGTGCTTCGCCCTGTACAGCGCAGTGCAGTGGGAGTCTTGAAGAGCTCTTTCCTTACACCTCAAGGAATTCACAAGTTCTGCGATGCTCGGATCTAAAGCGTTGCAAGCTCAGCGGTCTGTGCACAGGAGTGGAGCGTGCGGTCCTCGGCTCCGTCGGGGGAGCTGCAGCATGAAGGTGGCCGCGACGGCTGCGCCGGTTCATGACAGTGCGCACATTGCCGGGGCGACTGGTGTGTCGCCATACACCGGCAAGCCTTTCCGGACTGCCACAGTCAAGCGTAAAACAAAGGAGACTGAGGTGGAGGTGACCATCAACCTCGATGGCACCGGTGTCTGCATCGCCGAAACACCCGTCGGGTTCCTGAACCATATGCTTGACCAGATTTCCTCCCACGGACTTTTCGACCTCAGCGTCAGGGCCACCGGTGACACCTGGATCGATGACCACCACACCGTGGAGGACATCGCGCTGGCGCTTGGCACTGCGTTGTCTCAAGCGCTGGGCGATCGCAAGGGAATTCACCGATTTGGGGAATTCAGCGCTCCGCTGGATGAGGCGCTGACCCATGTCGTACTGGACCTTTCGGGCCGGCCGCACCTGAGCTGCGACCTGACGATTCCCGCGCAGCGCATCGGCACCTTTGACACGGAACTTGTGGAGCACTTCTTTATGTCGTTTTCCAATACCTCTGGCACCACGCTGCACATTAGGCAGCTGGCCGGCAAGAACTCGCACCATATCGTGGAGGCCACGTTCAAGGCCTTCGCCCGCGCCCTCCGTCGCGCGTGCGAGTACGACGAGCGGCGCGCGGGGCAGATTGCCAGCTCGAAAGGCGTGCTCACGCAGCAATGACGTGCTATCGAAGTGTGCATCATGGGTGAAGGCAGTGGTGGTAGCCAGGGCTTATTATGGGCGGAAAGGTTAGTGGAACAGCAACCTAGTACGTGACTTTCAATGGACAAGTATACGACATGCAGTTAGGGAGCCTGATTGTTGAAGGGGACATGGTGCAGAACCAGCTGTCCTGCGGCCAGACGGGCCGTGCGCATTGTGAAGTAGGTGTGGAGTGAGTAGTACCGTTGGCATTGGCATCCATGTCGACGGCGATCCGGGGGGATGCGCGATGTGGTGCCGTTCGTTTGCATACGGTGCCCTGGCGTCCTGTGCAAGGGCGAGTGGCTGGCAATGCCCATGCGGGAGGGGGCGGTGCAATCGCAACCTGGACGGAGACCTTGCGCGGGACTGTCTCGCACAGTCGCCTGAACCTTGACGCGACGGCGATTGTTGTTGCTACGCCTTGTTAGCAACAAGCTGTTTCACGGCGAAGTTACGGTCGGTCAGCGCTGCGGCTGTGCCACGCCAGGGCAGATGTCCCGTGCTGAGCGTGATTTGTGGCCCTGCTTCCTGGCGGCGTCACGCACATTTGCAGTCAATATCGCAGTCGCCTATTGTGCGTTATTGTATTACAGAGTAAGGCTTGCTGTGAGATCTCTGCGGAGCGCATGCCTGATTTTTGCCATGGGTGACGTCGTGGTGCAGGGGCAGCGGCCAGCCCGCCAACGTGTCGGGTCAGTTGATCTGTCAGTCTGGGCGCGTGCGCTGACGAGTGTGACGCCTTCTATGACATTTTTGGTTTTGGCATAGGTACTAAGTTTGTTGCAGCAGGGACGCGATTTGCAGGTTGCGGCACTTCGTCGGACAGGAATATCATGTGACAACATTATTATTAGGATGTTACAGCGGACCCCGCGGGTCATCGGTGACAGCCCCGGCGACAGCCGAGGCTTCCTCACCAACATGCGATGGCATGACATGCTGTCAGACCGGTACCGGTTTGCCACGTTTCTGAGCCATTCAGCACAGTGACGTTCGCCCTGTAGGGCACGCATATGGCCTTGCTGTCAGACCGGCATTCCCGTCGAGCTATCTGGGCCCGTTGGAACACCCGGTCGGGATACGGGTCCACCTTGTAACGGTTAATAAATTAATTCCCGTGTCCTTCAAATGCGCATATGCCTGCTTCCATCACACGCCTGCTTTCATCGCTGGTGCCCTGCTGTCGCTGTCGGGCCCCCTGTAGTTCATGCGGCTGCCGCTGCAGCGATCGCCGCCGTCGCAGCGTTGCGTACACACGGGCGTGTCACGCACGGGCCCAAACCCTAGACACATCACGGCCCCCCCCCGATATACGCCTCGGACGCAGTCCAGGAGATGTCCCGGACACCGACAACGCGTGCTGTCACCGATGGACCCGCGGGTCCGCCGTAACGCGATCCATCCATGCTCCTGGGGGCGGAGGAAAGTATCATGCGTCACCGCCTCGCCACCTCATGATGAGCGCGCCCAACTCGCTCCCTTCACCTGACCGCGCGCTGCGCCCTCATGCACGCAGAGACATTGGCACGCTCCGCATCACGCAGTCTCATTATACCATATTCCATCGCGCCCTGCTCGCTGCGGTGGTGTGTCTGGGGGTCTCACGCGGGCGCATAGTCCCCCTTAATGCAACCGCTCATAAAGACAGCCTAGTCACCCGCCTCCGCGAATGAACTCAGGACTTGAAGCCGAAGTACTCGAGGCCCTCCAGGATGCCCAGGGCCTCCTTGCGAGATACCTGCAGCAGCGCCATCACAGCACGGCAACGCGGGGGGTCGGTGCGGGTCCCGGCAAATCACGCACCATCCGTCCGGGGTGGCTCCGGGCGGATTGTTCCGTTTGCCTGAGCCCAGAGTGCGTTGCTGGCTCCTGGACCCGCGGCCTTTCATGTGGCAGGTCAGCCAGACCTGTTTACCGTATTAGCAAGCAGCTTTGCGAGTAAAACGAAACGCGACCAGGTTATTCACTCATCTTGATGGCCAAGATCCTGCTCCCCGGTCAGGAGGTCAAGACCCCTCGTTAGTCGTTACGCTCATGCCAGGATGTGCACAAGCATGCAACGGACAGCAAGCGCCACGCCCCGGTCAGGGTCAGGCCCATGCAGGACGCGCCAGGCAGCACCCCTCCGGCGCGCGGGGACGTCCTCACCTGCAGCAGCCGGGGCTTGCCGTTGGGCTGCGGCGACTCCGAGGCCTGTCGCTGCTGCACCCACTGCCGCAGGTCCGGCTGCGCGTTGCCCACCACGATGGCCAGGTTCTCGCCTGGGGCGCGCACGAGGCCGGGGCACAGTGAACGGGGGGCTCCGCACCATGATGGGATGGGATGGGAACAACCATGATGGGAGTGGAAGAACCATGATGGGAAGAACCATGATGGGAAGAACCATGATGGGAAGACCCAAGGATTATTACGGGATGGGGTGGGAAAGCCCCAAGATGGGGCACCCAACATGCGAACCAACGCGGCAGGCACGGCAACGGCGCGGTTGCACTTTTTCCATGGCGCCGCGTGTCCAGGGCCAGAACGCACGTGCTACACACCCCGCCGCCAGGCTTGGGCTTTTCTTTTCTGTGTAACTCCGCCGCCAGGCCACATCGACCCCGGGGCCGGACAGTAACCCCTAGAACGGCACCCACCGCTGAGCATGAGGATGTCGTTGCCCGAGTCCCCACAAGCAACTGTGGAAGCGACGCTGAACCCAAAGTGCCGCCGGACGTGGTTGAGGGCCTCCAGCTTGCCCGCGCGGATGGGCACCACGTCCAGGTACCTGCGGGGGAGGTGGCGGCCGACCGGCGCGGAGGACCGGCGCGTGGGATGCAGGCAAGGGACAACCAAAAGTCCAAAACTGAGCTGACTGCCGGAGCAGAGGTCCGATGAAGAATGGGCTTTGCCAGCAGCGCGGAAGCGGGCGGAACGGCTGGGTACGAAAGCGATCTGCAACAACGGCGGGGGGGGGCCGGCGAGCGACCACGCCGCCCACGGCCGCTCGCGGAATGGCTCACCGCTTGCACGGTCTCGTGTGCAAGCAAGCACCCGCCCCATTCCCCCGCGGGCGGCTCGATAGCCGTCCCCGTTCCCCCGCTAATCTCCGCGCCCCCAAAACCCCCAGCCCTTCGGGCTCGTTCCTTCGTTCTGGGCTCGTGCCGCTGCGTCTTCCGCCGCCCCCGAACGACCTCCACTCACGCCGCCCGGCACCCACTTCCATCCCCCATGGCCGCTGGTGATAACGTTGGCCGCCACCCCCGCCGCCGCCAGCTCCGAGTTGATCCGCGCCACCGCCGCCGCCACCTTGCTGTCCGCCACCCCGCACGTGATCTTGTGGTCGTTGAGCTCCTCCTTGGGTCGGAAGTGCATCGACTCGGACCCCACCTGGGTCGGGCGTTGGTGCGGACGGGGACGGGGACGGGGGGAAGTTAAATCCGCAATGCGGACAGTCCCTGCCACCGCAGGCGGTTCACGTTTGGGCGATTGGCGCAAACGGGGTGATTTTTGGGTTAGGGTTGTCCGGCGGGGCAGTCAGGGGTGGACAGGGTAGGGTACGCCGTGTTCGTGTGGGGAGGAAGTTACAACGCCCCGGGATCCCCGCAGCCCGACGGTTCCCTCGTGGGAGGACGTGGGTGACAGGCGCACGAGGTTTGGGAACGTCTTACAGGCTGGTGACGGCCGCAAACCCTGCCACGCTAAGCACCACCGCACATCGGTCCCAACGCTGTACGAATGTACGACCACATGAGTAAAATTGGCGCGGCGGCGGTCACACCCGGCCCACCTGCTGCGACGGAGCCGAAGCAAACAAATGTCTCCGCCGGGACCGCATCGTGCAGTATGTGACGGGGATCAAACTTGAACATCCCATCCATCGTTCTGTGTTTGTACTGGGGTATGAGTCTTATGAGTGGTGGGCCCCTTCCGTGCATCCCAGCTGCGGAGCGACGGGGGGCTGCATTGCGGAGCGCCGCGCAGCCTGGCAAACCCTCCAGCCAGCCCCCAGCCTCTGCACCCTCACCTCCGCAAGCGCCTTGTAGCAAGCGTCCCGCACCACCTGCGCCACGCGTGCAAAGCCACTGTAGGTTACCGGCAGTCCGCGACAGAGGCTTGTCGCCGAGAAGCCGGTTGGGAGGACGGCGCAGCGGGGGGTCTGTGCCATGGTGCTCTGCTGCATCCCTTGCGCCGATACTCCCCGTCCCTGGGGTCCCACCGCACCTCAGCAATACCGTGTGTTGCATACAGGTACCAGCATTACCACTACAACACACCACACCACATCGCAGCGGGGAAGACGCACCTTGAGGTTCCATCGCTCGTCCAGCGTCGCCGACCAGTCGCGGTCTTCCTTCCAGCCGGAGGGCTGGTCGGGCGGCCCACCCGCGGGGTTGCGCAGGTACACGCAAGTGCCTGCAGCGGGCGTGGGTTGGGCCGCGTGGTGGCCGGTGTCTCGGCCGTGGGACGTCCCACCTTACACCCCTGCCCGCCCGGCAGCAGTCGTGGGTTGGGCCGCGTAGTGTCCGCTGTCCGGTGCTGCGCGGTGCTGTTGTGGACCGCCCAGGCGCGGGTTCCGTTTCGGGTGCTGCTGGGGCTGCACACCTTTCAGTGCCCTGGGCGTGGAACGTCTGACCTTCTACCCCTCCCAGGACGGCGCGGGTTGCGCCTTTGCTCTCCCCGCCCAACACCCACCGTGCCGCAACCCCTTGACCTCCGCAATGACCACCACACACACACACGCGGGCGGGCGGGCGGGTTGCATTTCTAAACACACACACGCGGATATCCACCCACCCACCCACTCATGGGTCTGATCAGCGTCAAGTCTGCGAAACAAAGACCGCTTGATCGCAACAAATGAAATAAATTGCGAGCAAAACCGCAACCCGGAAAACAGCCAACCGGACAAGGGGTCCCATAAGAGGTAAGAAACGCGCCCTAAGACGCTTGTACGGACGCCCCACCGCCCACCCGCCTGCGCAGTCGTGCAACCCACCGACAGCGAGGATGAGGGCGTCCGGCACCGCCATCACGGCCGACTTTGAGCGGAAGAGCTCCAGGAAGGACTCGAGTGACCTAGGGGCACGCGGGCGTGTGGTGGACGGGCGGGACCGAGGGGCGGGCGGGCTGGCGGAGAGCGGGGAGAACCAAACAGCCGGCATCGGGTCTCAACGCGCGTGTGGGATCGGTCGCACGCTGTGCGACAGTGCGAGTGGGTTCTTCATTACACAGCCAGCCCGACAGCCCGCTGGGACTTGAACCGCGCTGGGAATGTGCCGCGGAGAGGTATCCTTTGATGGGGGGAAGGGGCAGCTCTGGCGCGTTCGTTAACAGGGGTAGGGGCGCACCAGGTCGCGGACCAGGTGGTGCCGGGCACGGGCGCGGGCACGGACGCTCTGTGCCGCACCAGCCCGTGGCAGTGCATCCCGGCGGCCCGCAGGGCAAGGGGCTGCGCCGGCGGCATCCCCACACTCAGTCACTACGGTAGTCCGCGTCGTGGCACGGGGCGGGCCGGACTCCGCATCTAGTTCTAAAACCCGTGGTGGCGGTTTGCATGTGTGTGTGTGTGTGTGTGCATGTGTGCATGTGTGTGTGTGTATGTGTGGCGGTGAACAACAGCGGGAGGCTGACGAGGCTGACGGCCCACAGGGTCTGAAACTTGGGGTGCAGCGCCCAAGTAACCAGTAGTAACCAGTCGCGAGCCGCCATCCCTTCCTTTGCCCGCGGACCTGCCGGTGTTGTACACGAGCATGCCGCCCCGCAGCGCCCCGGCGTCCTCCCACCAGCCCTTGAAGGCCGCAGTGGCTGTGTCGTCGCCTACCATGGTACCGTCCAGGTCGCTGACCTGCGAGCGGGAGGGGTAACCGCACCTGTAGGAAACAACGGGCCGCGAACGTGAGGCAGGGAGGCTGCACACCGTGTGCCATGACCTCAATCAAACACTCCAACCGTAAAGCCACGACCCGATAGGTAATGAAAGCCAGCGCGTCGGGTCCGCCACTCACCACCAGTACGGGGCGACCTCCGACTTTCTTCAGGTTGCCGCCCCGCAGGCTGTACACCCCGGGCGTGTCCAATCGGTAGTTTCCGCCTGGCGGCATCGCAGGGGACAGACATGGGGGCAGGCTCAGGATGTGTTTTCTTTCCCTGGGAAGCCGATCACGGGGCCACGCAGACGCGGGCGCGAGGAGCCGCGAAGTCGATGGTGCAGCACAACCGAGTCCTGGGCACGTGCGCCGCACCACACGCAGCGCCCCACCGCCGCAACTTTGCGCACGTGGAACCATTGGTGCAGTGGCACTCACACAGCCTGCCTGCCGACCTCCTTCCTCATCTGCACTGCGAGGGGCCCGCTACCAGCCACGCCCATTTTCTTGGGCCTCAGGGGCCAGCGGTGCAGATGGGGAAGGATTTCGGCCCCTTGCACGGCCCGCAAAGCTGGACGACGGCCGGGACTGGGCGCCGGCGCTTGCGCCGGAGCCCACAGTCCCGGTCGTCGTCCGGCTTTAAGCGCCGATGCCCACATTCCCGGTCGTTGTCCGGCTTTGCGGGCCGTGATTTGGGTCGAGCGCACATCTGTCCGCCCTGACTCCCTGGTCCCTTCCAACCCGCGGGGGACGCCTCACGCCGGGACGCACCCGTCGGGGGCTTGTCCCAGCTGCTCTTGCCCGCATCCGTCACCACGAACTCCAGCAGCGCCTTGCCCCCGGGCGCCACGGCGGACTCCAGGGGGATTTCCGCCAGCAGCCAGCGGTCGGGGGTGCCGGACGGCTGCCGTACACGAGAGGCCATGAGGAGGGGCGCCAAGGGAGTACCGGAACGGGAAGGTGTGGGTGCTAATAACCAGTGCACTTGCGAAGGGAAGTAAGGGGACTTTGCAACACTGTCTAAGAGCAGGGGGATTTTATTAGCGCTGGATTCGGCTGTACGTGAACCGGGTGCACAAATCCGTCACAGCACGCACCTTGGCCAGCGGAAAGTCACGCCACGGGGCACCGCACAAGGAGCCATGCACAATGGCGCGGTCCCAACCCGTGCGGTAGTACAGCTTCAGGCTAAGGGTTGCGGTGCTGGTCGAGGCATCCATCGACTGCAAGACCTCAGCCGTTGCAGAACACATGATCGTTGACGGACGCCGCGCGATTTGCAGAGAGCATCTTTGAGGCCGAGCCTGTTTGAGTAAATTTCGTGCGCAACTCGTTACGACGTGTCAAAGAAAAACGAGGCTGTTCCGGCCGAGCAAATCAAGAGACCCTGCACCGGACTTGCAACTCTATCCAATTCACCTGGGCTACATGAGAAGTCGGCCCAGTCTGACGCAATTGCCCTTGTAGCTGTCTCATCGTGAGTGCTAACCCAAGGCTGTGTAACGCTCCCGCGCAGCAATAATTTTGTCAGTAATAAAATAATTATGTATATAATATATTAGGACAACATGCCCCTTCCGGTCAATCACGATTGCATACGCGAGAATTGCGGTTCCGAGACCGAGCACGTGCGACTTCTACTTGTGCCCTACTTTCCCATTGGAATAATTTTGCGATACCACATCCTTTTCCAAGTTGCGTATCCTGTACATCGCACACCATCGCCCCAGCCAATCGGCGTGGCGACGGTGCGCGAAGCGCGATGGCAAGACTTCACAACGACAGCGCCTTTTCGAACTCCCTGAGTAATTCATGGAGCATGTGTGCTTTCCGCGCGGGTCACAAGTGGAGCAGCTAAGCACAATGCACTATGAACTTGAACATTGCCCGAATGTGTCAAGTCTCGCGTTCATTAAACCCTTCAACAACATAGGCGTACGATATAGCTTTAAGCAGACTCGTCAATCATAACTGCCTGAATGTCATCGGCCCTGCCGAAAGCGCGACGTGCGGTATACGACATGTCAAGCAAACCGACAGTCACCGGTCACAGCAGCGTCGCGCCTGTCGGCGGCCGTAGTCGCCCCTCAGCCCCCTATCCCTGCCCAGGCACAACGCTTATATTACCGCCGATGCCTTCCATGTAACGACAGAGCCTCATCACCTTCCGATCATTTGCAGCACCCCCGCGTGAAGCGATCCCAGCGCACCGTGATCTCCCCCGCTGCAGAGCGGTCTTCTCTCTGCCGCGATCTTTTCTCCCCTCTCCGACTCACCCTTTTCCTTACCACAAAATTCCTCCTGATTATCGCCAAGCCCGAAGCACAGGCAAGCAACATCCAGGCAACACCCGTTGTATTCCAGTTCCCTCCTGACCAAAACCTAGTCACGACCCAAATCTGCGACCACTGTACTCGAGCGCAGCCGCGGCAGCTTCCTACCAGTGAACGCATTGGGGCGCCTGCCGTTCCGGCGCCGGAGACAACCTCATAAGTAAGGCCCGCGTGTCCGGACCCCCAGCGGTCCCACAGCATGAAGGCCCGCACCATCCTCTGCAGCATCCTGCTGCTGGTCTTCGTGGACGCAGTCCGGACCCAACAGCTCCTGCAGCCCTCCGCCACAGCCAGCGCCGCCAATAACCCCAGCCAAGCAGCGACAGCGGCCAGCCCCGCTGCCAGCCCCGCTGACGCTGGTGCCGCCACACCTGCGCCCGCCGCCGCTGCGGCGGTGCCCTCTGCCGCCGCCACTCCTGGGACCGCTGCCGCGCCCGCGGCCGCCGCTGCCGCACCTATGCCCGCGGCCGCGGCCGCTGCCACGGAGCCCGCTGCTGCCGCCACACCTACTACCGAAGCCGCTGCCGCGGCGCCCGCTGCCGCCGCCAGGGACACAAGCTCCGCGGACGCCGCGGTCGGCACCTCGGCTGCTCCTGCCGCCGGCGTCGCTGCTGCCCCAGCCGATGCGGCCGCGACCGCGGCCGCCGCCGTCACGGCCTGTCAGTCGTACACTACGATGGACTCCTCGGCGGCGCCGTCTCCCGCGACGTCGCCGGTGCTGTCCACGATTGTGGTTCCCGACAGCTTCCCCCTGGGCAGCGTGGCCGTGTCTGACATCCAGCTGAACCACCCGAGGGTGGGCGCATTGAAGGTGCGTGTGGGTGTGTGGGCGTGCGGGTGTGTGGGCGGATGGGCGTGTGGGCGTGTGGGCGTTCTCCCTCGAAGGGAAAACGTGCCAGGCTCGTCAAGCTAGCAGGGCCGCGCGCTACAACCGCCAGACACCATTCAGATTAGAGCTGACAACCGACCATGCCCGACTTGGGCTGTCTCTCATGACCTCTCGCGCCCGCGCCCGCGCCGCGCCACTGCCGTACATGATCCCGCCGCAGATCAGCCTCATGGCCGCCAACGCGACCGCCGCGGACGGCGCCGCCGCCGCCGCCCCGCCGGCCAGTGCCGTACTCAAGGACGTGCGGGCGGGAGCCAACGGCACCAACCTGCAGGGCGCTGGGTTCGCCGACAGCGGTGCGCTTTGGTCGCTCGGGGAGGGGCTCACTTTGCGGACGTTCTTCGCTGATTCTTGGCATGCCGGGAATGCGTATGCGTATGCGTGTACGGTAGTCACCGGCGAGGTCCACCCAACAACCCTAGGCGCCCAGTCCACGATGTTATCCCTGGGGAGTTGGTGCCGTGCACGAGTCGGGCCAGGTCGTGTGAGAGGCGTTGGATTGGTCCCGAGGTCTTTATTTACAGGATCACGGCATTCTCGGTCCCCCGCTTCCGCCCCAAAAAGGGGCATTCCGAGCTGACCACCCCTGACCCACTCCGTGCCTTGGGGCCTCCGGCCCTCTCTGCTGTCTCCCCCCTGTCCCGTTCCCCGTCCCTCGCCACCGCCACCGCAGCGGCCGCGCCCTTCCCGGCCGACGCCGCCTCCGCGCCCTTCACCGGCACATGGCGGCCTGAGGAGGCCCTCGGGGCCGCCTTCGCCGCCCTGCCCTCCGCGGCGGGCCCCTGGACGCTCCGAGTGGTGGATCTGGGGGAGAGTCGCGGCAAGTGAGTGTGGGGGCCGGGTGCTGAGGGTTTCGGCTTTCGAGGAGGTATACGACTGCGCGTCCTGTGGGTCGGTGGGTCGGCGGGACGGCGGTTGAGCAGGCGTGCGCCAAGTGGTAGTTTAGAAGTCTCTGGCACGGGGCAGAAGGGGCGGAAACTGGGCACCCAGGGCCCTAGGCCGCTGATATTCCATTGCCCGGCCGCCCCCTGCCGCCCTCCACAGCCGCACCATCCAGCTGACCAAGTGGACCCTGGTGCTCTGCCCCATGGGAGCCACCGCCGCCAGCGCCGCCGCGCCGGCGGACGCCACGCCGGCGGACGCCGCTGCTGCCGGGCTCGCCGCGGCGGCTGGCGACGCCGCCGGCGCGGTACGTAACGCCGCCGCCGCCGCCGCCAACGAAGCCGACGCCGTCACCGCGCCGCCGGTGAACGCCGCCGCGGGGCCCGCCGCCACCGTGCCGGTGCCGTCAGGTACCGCCGCCGCCGCCGCCGCTAGCCCGGACGGTGCCACCATTGTGATTGAGACGCGCGGTGCGGCCGCGCCGGGCGCCGCCGGCGCCAACCCGGCCGCCGCTGCCGGTGCTGTGGCCGGCGGTCGTACGGCCGGGGGTCCGGGTGGTCTGGGCTTGCTGGAGCAGCTGCTGACCCGCATCAACCGGTGAGTACGACATGGACGAGTATGGTCGCTGGGCGGGCTGGATTGGTGGGCCGGCCATGGCTGATGGTGGGTCCAAGGAACTGCTCCGATTGGAGGACACGCTTGTTTCCGTCCGGATGATCAGTGTGTCCTAATTCTAAAGAGACTTGCGGCTTTTGTATCGGGGGCTTTTGCATATGACCCGTGGCACGATCTCGACACCGCTGACCTTCCTTCCTTTCCTCGTGTACGGATGTCGCTGGCAGGGTGAATGACACCGCCGCGTCAGCGCCCGCCGACGCCGCCGCGGCCGCCGACGCCGCGTCAGCGCCCGCCGCCGCCGCCGACGCCACACCGGCCACCGTCAGCGGCACGCTAGACGACGCCGATGCCACACTGGTCCAGCGCCTCCTGGAGCGCCTGACCGAGCTGAACGCCACGTCACCGCGTACGGCAGGCCGCATCGGCGCCCCCGGCGGCGTCATCGCCGGCGGCGTTCTCCCGGCGCGCAACGGTGGTGTCGTACTGGGCCCAGTTGCGGCGGCGATGGCGAACGCGACCGCCGACGCCGCCGCCAACGCCGCCGCCAACGCCGCCGCCGCCAACGCCGCCACACGGTCCCTGTGGCGCGTGGGCAATGTGACGCTGAACGACTCCGACGGCATGGTCTCCAACTTCCTGTCCTCACTGTCCGACGTGGTACGGCGCCGTACCGGCGGGCGGACGTTTGAGCGGGAAAAGCGTGGCGCGGTGGTGGGGGCGGTTGTGACCGCGGGCATGCGGGCAGCCGACTTGAAAAGTGCGCGTCCACGAGCGCACACAAATCTGCACACGTCCGTTCATTCATTTATAAATGAAAGAATGATATTGCAAGGCATCGACCTTCTAGGACTGTTGGCGTGCCTTTGAATTTCAGCATGTGACTGTTGCTGTGCCTTGTCATGTGTGAAGCAAACGTACCTGCCGCCTCATTACCAGCTGGGCAGCGCGGCGCGTGATCCCAACCTAGCTCCATGAGGCCCTGTGAGAGGCCCCTCGTTCGAGACCCCCTTCCTGACGACGTACCCTCCGCACCCTCCGTCCCGCCCGCCCCGCCTGCCCCGCCTGCCCCGCCCGCCCCGCCTGCCCCGCCCGCCCCGCCTGCCCCGCCCGCCCCGCCTGCCCCCTCATCATGACATGACACACCCGGACTACGGTGCCTCCTCCTTCCCAGCTCTACACGCTAGCGGGCAACAACGGCGGCGCCGCCTCCGCCAGCGCCGCCGCCGCCGCCGCCGCCCCCGCCGCCGCCGCCGCCGGCAGCCCCTCCTCCACTTCCCCCTCCGTCACGTCCATGGCCCAGTCGGCCTTCCGATCGCTGCTGGACGGCGAGCCGTCGCGGCTGAGCTCCATGCTGCAGAGCGGCGGGCTGCTGAACGACTTCGGGTGGGTCGGTGGGTGGGTGGGTGGGTGGGTGGGTGCGTCAAAAATCTCTGACGGGGGAGGGGGGACAGAGTTATTCGGACGGCTCCAGGGATCCATTCCCTCGAAGCCCTTCCCCGCCATCCAGCCGTCACGAGGGCCGGGCGGGGAAGACGGCGGACTTGCGCGGTGTGGGGCTGCGCGGATTGCCTGCTGCAGACAGGCAGGCGGGCCAAGCCCCGCCACCCGGCCTCCGCGCGCTTCCCCCGGGTGTACACCCCTCGCCCTCGCCCTCCCCCTGACCCCCTCCTCTTTCCTCCCCCTCCCCGCCTCCAGACTGGATCACCAGAGCCGTCTGATCGATCTGATGCCCATCAACGGCGATAACGTCCGCAAGGCCCTCGAGAGCATGGGTACGAATGCTGTACGAATATGCCGTACCGGAGACCCCACAGACCCGCGAACCTGCGACCCTATTGTTGCATGTCATGTCTCTACACAGCCCCTCGCCCATGTCCTGTGGATTGTGCAGCACTGTACGGCAGCACTGTACGGCAGTCTTGCTTTCCTAGCTTTCCAAAGTTTTTCTGGCATGTATGTGCCAAGTCCCCTTTGGCCCCCTCAACACTTGTCCTGTGAGGACACATGATGGGCACGGCACGGCTCTCCTCAGGATGAATTATCAAAACAATATACTCCCAAAACCATAATTCTCCGCGGAACCTCAGATTTATTCTCTAGACTTGGCTCTCAAGAGCGCCGCCTGTGTGGTTCTGTGTGGTTAACGGTTGGCTGCAGGTGCCGGCTCGCGCCTCTCGTCCCTGACCGACATGGCGGGCCAGGCGGGGGCCGCCGTCCGCAGCGCCATCGACAACCGCGTGGGGCCGCTGGCCGAGGCGCACAGCGTGGCCCAGAACTACCGCCAGTCCGCCGCCGCGAGTGTGGGCGAGTGGGCAGCCCAGCGGTCTGACCTGCGGCAGCAGCTGGTGGCGGACCAGGTGGCTGCGTACGTGAACGCCGTACAGGTGCGCGGGGGACGTACGGCAACGGGGGGCTGCGCAGTTGAGCGGAAGGAAGGCCATATGCGTGTGTGTTTAGATATGAGACCCGCCCGACCCAAACCAAGCATATGCGTGTATGTGTGTTAGGAACCATATATGCGTATCTGTCCGTTAGTGGCGGCGAAGCTGCGCATGAGGAAACCAGTGTAGGTCTTGGATGAATGAATCAATGAATGAATGAACGGTACGGCGGACCCCAAAAGGGATCAACAATGTATACCAGGGCAGACCCCCGTGTAGGTCTTGTTTGGGGTCGGGAAGCAGCAGCAGCAGCAGCAGCAGCAGCCGTTGGATGGCACCCCGGCCAACATTACCCCAATCATAACCCTTCCCTTGGCGCTTGGCGCCCGGGCGCTTGGCCCCCCGGCGCTTGGCGCCCCGGCGCGCACATGCAGGCGGCGTCCGATGCCACCGCCCAGCGGCTGAGGCAGTCGGCGGACCAGGTCGTGTCCGTCATGCAGAGGGCGCACAGCGCCATGCAGGCGGCTGCAGCGCAGGTGAGGTCATACGCCCACACAGCATGTGTATGCGACGGTGGTGGTGGTGGTGGTGTTTGTGTGTTTGTATGAATGAAAGAATGAACTTTACAGCGGACCCGGTTTGTGTGTGTGTGTTTGTAACATTGTGTTTGTAAAATGTCTGGCTGGGAGTGACGCTGGCCAAGGGCTGCCAACCCAGCCTTGACGGAACGACCGCCGAAGCACTCTCGTCCCCCTTTGCGGAGGAAGGCGTGAGGAGGGCGTGAGGGGCCACATTCCCCCTTGCTCGACCCAGGAGCACTCGCACACGGTTGCTGCTGTGCGACCTTTTTTGCGGGTTTCCCCCGCGGGGCCCCAACATCCAATCGCTCGGCGATTTAATCCCGACGGCGCTGTCCCATGACCTGGATCACGCCGGCCCCGAAATCTCACCACCAGGTAGCGTTTTGGTGCTCCGCTCCACCCCGGTTTGCACCGCGCCACAACGCCACGAGAACAAAGCATGCCACCCTGCCGCCATTCCGTCGTCATACATCTCGTCACGGACTCGACGATTCTGCGATCTGATCTGGGTCCCCCGACGCACCGCGTTCCTCGCACCGGCACGCGCGGCCACTCCCGCGCCACCAACCGCCGCCTCCCAAACACACCAACCGCCACCCAAACACACCAACCGCCTGGGACTCCGCCCCCCGCCCACACCACAATCCCTACCACAGCTCTCCGGCGTCACCCTCCGAGACGGCTCCCCCGCCGCCTCCGCCCTGACGCCCCTCCTGGACCTCATCGGCACCAACAGCTCCGGCCCGCTCCGCACGCTGGCCGCCCAGATGCACGCCGACGCGCGCAACAGTGTGCAGCTGGTGGCGAACGCCTTCAGGGCGCATGCGGGCGCGGCCGCCAACGTGGCGGGCGCGGCGGGCGACGCGGTGACCAATGTGGCGGGCGCCCGGTACGGCATGTCGATGGAGGCGCTGAACGGCGCGCTGGCGCGGCTGTCGGCGGGCCTGGACGCCATCTCGTCCAAGGGCGGCCCGGCGGCGTCCTGGATGGCGGGGCGGTACAAGCAGTCCCTCGGGATGCTGCAGGTGCGTGTTTGCTGCACTTGCGTGCGTGCGCGGGTCGGGTGGGTCGGGTCGGTCGGGAGGGTCGGTGCGGGCGTGTGCGGGCGTGTGCGGGCGCGGGTCGGTGGGTCGGTGGTGGCTGGTTGGATGGGTAGTCAGTCGATGATGCACTCCGGATCTCATCGACGGTCCACTCGCTGGCCAGGTGCGGGATATCCGTCATGCGCAAAGAGGGGCAAGGTTCTATTGGGGGGGCGGGGGGTCACCCCCAATCGGTCCTTGGGCCGCCGCGCGCAAGCCTCATAGCGTGTCCAGTTGTGGCACTGGGGAGCAGATGCGCCCGGGAAGCCCAGGCAGCACAGCAGCTGGGTCTCCGCTACCCGGGATACGTACCGTCGTAGGAGTTAAGGGGTAGGGGTGAATGAAGAAAAGATTTTACATGCGAGTGTGCATGCTCTTATCCGCCCAGCGAAAGCCTTACCTAGCACCTCCCAAGTGTTCCCACCAGAGTCCCCCGACTCCGGGAAGACGCCCTGGACAGCCTTCCCTGAAAAGCAATGTCCGGCTCTCCTCGGTGTCGCCGCCCCCTTCCCCCCCGCTCACCCCCCCCCACACACACACCCGTGCAGTCCTCGGCGGGCCAGCTCCAGACGATGCTGCAGTCGGCGCTGCCCTCCGCGACCTTCGTGGCCAGCGGCGGCAGTGCGCCCGCCAACACCAACGGCACCAGCAGCCAGCAGATGCAGCAGCAGAGCCAGATGACCTCCGTCCGCGGCGCGGTACGGCAGCGGACCGGCGAGCGGATGAGCGAGGTGATGGATCGGCTCCAGGGGCTGCAAGACCGGATCGGCAGCCTGAGGGCCCGCGTGGGCTGAAGAAGCGTGTACTTCCAACAGTGTACGACCATGTACGACGAGGGGTAGAGCGGCAGCATTGCGACAGGGCAAGTCAGCCAGCATCGCTACCTGTAATGTTGTGATTGTGTCACGCCAGGTGTTGTTGACAACTCGCTGGAACATCCTAATAATAACTCGTCATCGCCCGCAGCTTGTCTGCGCAACTGGGGCGATAGGGCGGCCAGCAGGCTTTTCGGGATGCCCGGGTGTTCACGCTCACAGCCGAATGACGGCGGCCTGCGGATGTGTGACAGGTGAATGGATTTGACGGCGGTGAGGTCGTGGTCACAATCACGGCACGAGCGATCAGGCAGGGGGCTGGAAGGCGGAGGCCATGGTAAGAAAAATTGACAGGACGTGCGCGGGACCCCGATCGAAGCACCTTTCGCGGCTCACGGCGTGGCAGGATGAGTTGTGCGCATGCGGGGCAATCGTCTACAAGGACGATCGCATGTGGATGGGATGTGGTTGGGCGACGAGAAACAAGCCCAGATGGATCGGTGTTTCGCAGGTCGGCGGCTGACGAAGAAGTCAGGGAGGGTCAGGGCCTGCGAAGAGGAACCAGACCGTCGTGCACCTTGCGCGCTCTTGGATATCTTGTCCGTGTAGCGGTCGTGTGTAGGGGGTCTAGGGTTTTATGGACTGTTGTAGTTTTGGGGTGCGGCGCGCAGCAGGCGCCTTGAGGCAGTGATTTCGTCGCCGCAACACTCGTCCCGATGGACGCGCTGTAACTACTGAACATCACCAAATGACACGTGCCCCACTAAGGGAAACGTGCCTGCCTGCCTGCCTGCCTCGAGGAAGCGGTACGATCTTGTACCTGAGCGAGCGGACCGCGCGTGGTCGGGGCCTTCCGCCCAGATGCGGGTTGCCCTCGCTAAGGGATCGAAGACCCGCGCACACGACGAGCTGAGCTGCACCTCTCTCCGTGACGCTGAGCTGCGTTGCCCCCTGCGTCCCTCATGTGCGTAAAGTCCTTGGGTGTCAGGCCGAGGTGTACGGATCTACGGAAGCGCCTGCTGGCGCTTTACCCGATCATCACCGTGTAGCTTTCTGGACAGGACTGCACCTGACTTGACCCGACCCGACGCAACCTGACCTGATTTGACCCGACCTGACCATTCAACCCTTGGCGCCGAACTTGTCGAATGTCAGGTTCACCCTAGCGACCAGCCATTACAGAAAATATGTATTCTATTCGAGCCATCCTGACACCGTACCTGCACCGTCGCCTTCTACGGGCGCCGCCGAGCCAGGTTCGGCAGGCCACCCACTCACCGGGCCAACACCAGGACTACCAAGACCGGGCTCCAGACATCACATAAGCCACGGTATCATCAAGGAAGTTGTTGTAAATGTTCGAGCGCCACGTCAACGCCGTTCGTGTCATCTACATTTCGTAGTTGTGTACGAGCCGATGTCCGGGTCAAGCCCTAGTGTTGCCGTGAGGGTCGCGCCGCCATCACGAAGATGCGGAAGTCCCCAGCCGCCGCCGGAAGACTAGCGCCGCACAGCCCAGGCCCGCCGCTGCGGAGACATCCGCGCCGTAGACCGCCGCCAGCTGCTCCGGGACCAGCAACTCCCAACCGCACACCCCCGCGAGCGCCGCGAAACCCATCCCGTGCGCAGCCGCCCAGGCCCCCGGCACGCACAGCAGAAGCAGCCGCTGCCGCGCCGCCGCCGCCCCGCTGGTCCCGCCGCAGGCCCCACCACCAGCCCCACCCGCAAGCAGACGTTCCGCCACCTCGAACAGCGCGCGCGCCGCTGCGACGGCTGCGTCCCCCGCCGCCGCCCCCGAGCCCGGCCCCGTCACGGTCCCCGTGAAGTCCGACAGCGGGTCTGCGGCATACACCAGGTCGAACCCCGCGGGCTGCATCTGCAGCACGTCGCGCAGCTGCCGCACAGCCCCCGACACGAACGTGTACCCCGCGGCGCCCGTGACGGCGGAGGCGGCGGCGGCGATGCCGTGCGCCACCGTGGAGGCGGCGGCGGCAGCGGTGGCGGTGGCGCCGGCGGCGGCGTCATCGCGGGGGCACGGCTCCGCCATGGCCGCCCAGTCCAGCGTCACCAGACGCAGCCGCTCGATCACCAGCAAGTGGGCGTTACGGCGGAGGTCCGCTGCCGCCGCGGAAAGTCCCTCCCGCCCCGCGTCGGACACCACCACCCGCCGCGCCGAGCCCCGCACGGCGGCCATCGCCGGCAGGACGGCCGCGTCTCGCGCCGCGGCGGCGGCGGCGGCGGGGCCGGCTGAGCCGGCGGCGCCGAGGAGGGCGCAGGCTGAGGAGGGGAGGTGCGGCGCGCGGGCGGGTGCGAGCTGGAGGGCGCACTTGCCGGCGAGGAGGCGCGGGGAGGCCAACAGGATGCGCGCGAGGGCGAGCGTGACCGCCGGCACCTCCGGGTCGCCTGAGGGGCGCGGCAGCAGCAGGCGGCGCGGGTGCAGAAAGTGTCAGCGGGCGGCGGGCAGGCGGACCCTGCTGATCGGCTGACCGAGCTCGCAGCGCTGGTAAGGGCATGTACTTCAATATGGCGCTCCTGCGAGCGTCCTCGGAGCCAGAGGCACCGCCCGACGCCGCAAGTTGACGTACATCGCGCGTGTTATGTATGTGAGCAGGGGAGCGCTTCAAGCCCGGCAGGAAGTCCCCCAGGAAGCCCCCAGAGTGCTTTCCTCACGGCCGTGGGTTGGTCCAACACGGGAGCGTGGGCGTGGCGCGTCCCAACCGCCTCCCCGCCCCGGCCCCGATTGCCCGGGTCCTGTTCGCCCTTTTTGTCTGTTTCAACGGCACCCGCGCCTGCGCCCCCCAGGCTGAGTGGGTGCTCGGCAGCGCGCCGGGAACAGGCACACGGGGGCGAGAAAGCCGCGACGTGGGGCCACCGCAGACCCGTCCCTCGCGGTCCGCGTAACACGCAACCAAGCCCTGGGCCCTGGCTGCAGAGCGCAATGCGTTCGCCCCACGTACGGCACGCTGGGGAGAGGAGCGGAGACGCACCCGGGCTCACTGACGGAGGGCCGCTCAGGAGGCAGCGGAAGCTGACGGAGGGCGCCACCGGAACCTCCGCCTCCCGCTGCTGCTGCTGCTGCTGTTGCGGCGACGCCGCTGCTGCTGCTGCCTGCCGCTGCGGGTGCGGTTGGGACTGCGGCTGCTGCAGCTGTGGCTGCGGCGGCGGCACGTGTCGCGCGCCGGCGCCACCGGGCGTCCCCCCCGCCGCCGCTGCCAGTCGGGCCGCCGCCATCTCCGCCACGTCCACCAGGCGAACCCGCGACAGCGCAGCCCCCGCTGCCGCCACCTCCTCAGCCACCACCTGCACGCCGAGGTGGATTCAAACAATAGGTAAACCCCTAAGAGAGAAACCACCAGGCCAGCTCGGTCAAACTCCCTAGTCAACCGTCAGCACCATCAGGGCGGGGTGCGTGTGTGCTCGCGTGTACGACAGCAGGATCTCAGGGAGTCAGCTGCTCGTCAGCCTTCTTGCCATGCACGACGCCGATCGGTACGGCCCACCATGTCTGATGTCTCCCTGTCCCAGATCTGACGGTTTGGCTGAATACGGACCCCCCGAGACGGGGATGCCCAGGCGCGAATGGAATTGCCGTAGGGGCAGGTCGCGGGCGTCCAAGCTGTTCTTTGTATTTAATGTTAAACCCACCCAGACCCGCCCAGCCTAAACCCCAGACCCACCCAGACCCGTTCCATGTGAATGGCCCCGGACTGATCGCCCTTTTGCGGTTTTCAGCCAGCGCTTTCGTGCGGAGCGTTGTCACTTTCTGTTTTTTCCGGTGCGGAACTGGGGCCCCAGTCCACCTCCAGTACGACGATGCCGTATCGCTCGTGACCCGCTGTCGGCCCCGGTACGGCAGCTCACCTCCGCGCTGTCGCGCCCTATGGTGGCGAAGAACTCCGCCTGCGGGCCGCCAGCACACTCGGTTACTGTGCACACATGGGTTACCGTACGGTCGGCGCCCTTGGAAAGACGATGCTGCGGATACCGTAAGAGATTTGCTGTGGACTAGGACGCATGCAAGGGTACAGGGGTCTCTCATATCATGGTGATAAGGTCGGCACCGATAGTATGTTTGTATCCCTTCGTGGTGTCCGCTGTGACGTACACTCAGTCCGTCAGTACGGCTGTCGGCTGTGGGGCCACACTGAAAAACGAGTGAAGCTCGAAACGAACCCGGCTGTGGGGCGGCTCGCTCCGTGGGTTGGTCGGCAACGTGCGATGCGGCCGATGCCGGCCCTGTCTGCCGGGCCACACCCGGCCCTCCTCCCCGGGGTCCGGGTTGGATCTAGGGCTGTTCCGGCGCTGTCTTCAACCAAACTCGACCAAACCTGTATGAGCTCATACCGTTGACGGCAGACCCGAAACCCTACACGGTGCTATGGATGCAGCTCGGCTCTGGACTGGGACGACGCATGCAGGGTAAGGTTGGTCTGGATGCTCGGTTTCGGGCCATGCAGGGTAAGGTCGGTCTGGATGCTCTAAGGGTTGGCGCTACCGTATATGCCCTTTTGCGTCCCACTGACCCACCTCGAGCTGGTCCTCCAGCGACCTGCCGCCACTCCGGCCGCCGCCGCCGGCCCCGCCACCGCCGCCGCCCTCCACTCCTGGGCCGACAGACCGCCGCCGCCGCCGACCCGTCGCCGCCGCATCTCCATCCCCCAGGGCGTCCTCCCCGCCGTCGTCCTCCCCGCCGTCCACCTGCATCGCCACATCGTCCTCCCCGTCCGCGTCCCCGGTGGCCCCGCGCCCTGCCTGCTGGTGGCTTCCAATGGGCCGCTGCTGCTGCTGTTGCTGCTGCTGGGTCGCCAGTTCAGGGGTCGGCCCGCCGGGTGAGAGGTGCCGCTTGTGCTGGATGAGGTTTTGCGGGTGCTGGTGCTGTCGGTGCTGGTGGTGCTGGTGGTGCTGGTGCTGGTGGTGCTGAGACGGGGAGAGCTCCGCCCTCAGGTCGTCTGCCGAGTCCAGGGTTTCGGGCAGCAGTGCCCGGCCGCTGGGTTGGCCTGGGGCCGTCGCAAGAGGGGTGAGGGGCAGGGAGGGCTGAGGAGCGCAGAGGCAGCAGGAGGCGAGGGTGCGACCTGGGGGCGTACTGCGGATTCGTAGTCAGGCACGGCAACGCGCGGGAGCATTCCTCTGCAGCTAGTAAGCCGCGTGTGCCCACGCGGCGGGCGACGGGATGGCGGGTGTGGGGTCACAGGGTATGAGCAATATAAAAGCAAAGTCGGTCAGTGCACCTCAGGTCTGGGCCAGGGTCAGATACCAGATGCAAGTTCCCCAGGAAGACAACGACGAGGAAGACGGCACAGGTCGAACCCCTTGCGGTGCAGGGTGACGCGGCGGCACAGCCGTCCACAGCAAGACGTGCGGTGCACAGTAAGCCTCCGGGGGGGACGCGGGGCGGGGCGGCAAAGCCGTCCAGGCGGCACCATGGGCCTGTCCAGTGCCCGCGCGCTCGGCCGGAAGCGTGCCCGCCCTGTATGTTTGAGCGTACATGGCACCTGCTGCAGGGAATCCCCCTCCGGCGCATCGCTGGAGGTCCTGGTACAGATAATTCTTCACCGGACTAATTCTCTGGTAGCAGCGCAGTTTGAATATGTCTACCAATTTCCTATACCCTTCCAGCGCATTCCCCTGGCATGCCACGTGTGTGAGGCGGGAGCGCCCCTTCGGTTTCTCCCACAAGGGCCCGACGGATCTGAAGCTGGTGCTCAGCGACAGCCGCTTGTGACCTCAGACAATCAGCCCGCTATGCGCAGCGGCATCTGCCGCACGTGTGCACGTGTACTTACCCGGCCCTGCCGCCAGATGCGACGCCAGTCGGCCCGCCGCCCCCGTCAGCCAGGAACCGCCGTACAAGAGCCCCGACGGCACCGCCGCCGTCCGTTCCACAGCGGCGCTGCCCCGGCCATGCTCCGCCAGGTGCCTGGCACGCGCCTCCTCGCAGGACACCCACGCCGATGCGGATGGTTGCGACGACGGCACGTCAGCTTCCGCGCGGCCCATGGGTCCGGCTGCCGCCGCGGCGCGGGGACCGTCATCACCTCCGTCGCCATCCGTGTCCATCTCCATGTCCATTTCCATGTCCACGTCGACGTTGCAAGCCGCCGCCGCCCCGCCGCCGCCGTTGGTGCCAGCACTCACAGTGCCTGCGGCAGCAGCCTCCGCGAGGGGTGTTGGCCAAGCGGAGGCGCCGGGATGGTGGTGGTGGTGGTGCGGGGGCTGCTGCTGGTGCAGCGGGTGCTGCTGGTGGTGGTGGTGGGGTTGCTGGTACGACGGTGCCGGCTGGGCGAGAAGCTCGCGCAGGGGCACGGCTGGCGGCTGGTACTGCCGGAGCGTGAACACGGCCTGGGGGCGGTGAGGGCGACAGAAACAGCACCGGCGATGGAGACGGCGGCGACGGCAGGGGGAGCTCGCCAAGACGATAAGAACCCAAGAGTAAACACACAGCTGTCACAGTCAGACGGGCAATGCAGCGCGAGACAGCATGGGGGGCTCTACTGGAGGTTCGAGGGGCAGCCCTGAATCAGGCGTCCGCTGCCTCCTGCGGCATTTGTTCACGCCGCGAACAATGGAATGGGTACCAACTGCCAACTGCCGAGGAGCGAGCAGCACATGCGTTGATCCTGGGTCAAGCACGGGCGGCCCAATCCAGGCGCCCGTCGGAGCGAGGCATCCCATGAAGGACCTTCCAGGCACCGGCCTCCAGCCCAGCGGCCTCAGCGCTGCGTCCCGTGGTCGGGGGCGCGCACGGTGCCGGACAAGGTGCCAGCTCGTTGCGAAGGGTTGCATCTGGTTGCGGGCGCCCACTGGCCGCCTATCGACACCCGAGACGTGCTGGCTCCACCTGCAACCACCTTCCCGCCCCCCACCTTCCCGCCCCCCACCTGCAGCCACCTCCGGTCCATCGAGATGTCCCGCTTGTGGTTGACCACGGTCCGCTCGTGCAGCGTCACCGAGTCGCACACGAAGCCCGCCGCGGCGAACAGCGCCAACACCTCGGGCTGCGGGGTGGTGGTGGTGGTGTTGAATTGAAAAAAGAAATAAACCCTAGAAGAACGAACCCAGGCACGCCCGGGGGGGTCAGCGCGGCGGATACGGGCCAGCAAGGCCCGCGAACAGGGACGCGCCCAGATCAGATAGACGAGATATTTAAATATCGCCGAGAGGGGGATACACGTGGTGCAATACGCAATGAGCGAGCGAGGCAGCAAGTGGTACACCAGGGTACCGTATACCAGCAGAGGGGTGGGCACGCCAGGACTGGGAGGCGCCCTGCGCCTGGGCTCCCCACCTACCTGTGAGAAGTAGTAACAGCGGGTTCCGTCGCCCCGGACGTAGAAGTTGGGTCCCAGCCGCTTGGGGCGGTCGCCACCTGCCAGCCGCTCCTGCGTCGTCGGCCAGGGACCCGGAGGGCGGATACAGGAAATTGGAAGACATATTCAAATCGAGCTGCTGCTGCCTGACCCGGAGGGGGGACTCTCAGGACGTCAGGAGTTACCCGGACAGAGCGCGCGCAGGAGCTCGGAGCTCTTCGGTGTGCATCGGAAAAATCGAGCCGCAAGAAGCGAAGTCCAGCTTGACAGGAGATGCAGGCGATGGACCTTGGTTTGCACGTGTGGGGCGGGATGCAAGGAAGCGCCGCGATCCACAGCCGGTGGGAGGACAGAAACCCGCAGCACGATCGCGAGCTTGACGGCCCCTCACCTGCGCCAGGTCCCCCTCCGCGTAGTCCCGGAACAGCAAGCGGCCCGAGCCCGGCCTGAGGCACCGGGCCACATTGTAGACGGCCTGCGTGTGCGTGTGCGGGTGCGGGGCACCACCACCACCACCACCACCCGGTAAGAGTCATGGGCCTGGGTGATGCGGGTGGGTCTCTAGCTAGGGTCGGCTGTCACTCTCTTTCACGCAAGGGGATGCACATGTATCACGGCGAGGCGAGGCGTGCATGTACCAAAGTATGGCCAAGGCATGCAGGGCAAGGTTCGGCCGGCGGCGCGCGGATCGCGGTTGCCGCAGGAGCTGGGTGGGGCGGGATGGGGCATGGGGCCCGAGCTGGTGGCGTAACCCGAATGGGCCTGGAGACGGCCTGCCCAAGGGACAGCCCGGGTGGATGGACGGTTCCGTGGGGGCCAGGTGCTGCAAGGAAACCGACTGGCTCGCGCCGGCCGGAGTGGGAATAAGCCCTGCGGAGGGCCCCGAAACCAGTAGTGGCCCGCCCCGAAACCAGCGGCCCGCGCAGGCGCGGGTGCGGGTGCAACAGCACCTCGCCGCACCGGGTCGGTGCGGGTCGGGCGTCACACTCACCGCGGCCATGCGCTGCGGGTGGATCGCGGACAGCACGAAGATCATGGTCGCCAGGTCGCACCTGCAGGCAGGCGAGGTTGGTCAGACGGGCGGGGGGCCCAGGTGGTTAGAGAGAGACCCGCCGGGAGCCAGGTGGTTACGCGGTGCGCTCGGCGCACGGCCAGGGTCGGGACGCGCAGGCCGCCAGCCAGTCGCACAGCCCAAGGACAGGCTGACTGACAGTGACCTAAACCCCCCGGCCCCCCGGGCGGCGGTCACGAGACTGGCCCGGCCCGGCCTGCACGCGTCCGCTCCGGGCAAAGGCCGCTGCGACGGGTTCCCCCCCAGACGGCTGGCCAGAGCTTCGGGCAGCCAACCGGGTCACAGCAGGCAGCTGACCGCCTGTCAGACTGACTGCTGTCGACTCCCCGGCCCAACCACGCAGACCGCCTTCCGGTCCCATGACCAAGGTGCCACGAGGTGTGTCGCACCTCACGTGTGTGTGCCACACGTCGCGATCGGCCCTTCCTCTGCTGGTTCGCGCACCATCCGAGGAAACCGCAGACCCTCCTTAGCATCGGCATCCCCGCCCCGCGTATGCCTACGGATACGGTGGCCCTCAACCAGCCGCCCTATCACGCCCGCATGCGGCATCCCCGCCCCGCTGTTCACTACGCAGCGCGCCCACATCAGAGCACAGGGCGACGACGCCCGCACGCCCCGCCCCGTCCCGCCTGATCACGCTGCGAACCAGATGGCGACCCGACCCTCACCGACCCGCTGTTCGCCGCGATCCCCATCGGCCGGCCCGGCTGCCCACATCATCATCATGACCCCCAACTAGGGAGCGGGGCGTAACGGAGCGCACCGGGGCGACCGCCACCCACCCGCCCTCCGGTACGCCGCAGCCGCCCTCCGCCTGCGGCCCCGCCAACATGTCCGATGTGATGTCCGCCACGAAGGCCTGGATGGCGCCCCCGGCGGCGCTGTACTGCGGGTTCTGACGCACCAGCTCGACGGCACTGGCCGCGAAGTCGCAGCAGTAGATCCTCAGCGAGGGGTTGGTCTGCGGAGAGGAGAAGAACGCGCGTGGGGGGATCGAGCACAGGCGGGGTGGGGACTCGGGGCGGGGCTCCCATGCATGCAGGGACGCAAAGTGGGTGCTTTGGTGCGGGGTGGGATAACTCTAGGGTTTGTTGGTCTGCTGAGGCGGATTGCCGCGCGCGCGCTCGGCCGCGGTGCGGGCGGGTCGGCCAGCGGGGATCGCTGCGAAGTCGGCTTCCCGCGCGTCCTCGGCTTCTTATGCGCGTTCCTGCGCATCTTGCTGCACCGCACTCGACGCGCGCGTCATGACCGTGGGAACGGACTCGCCGGTCAGGACGACGAGTCGTCCCGGCCGCACCCACCTCCTGGAGCGGGAAGACGGTGTTCCCAACGCCGCAGCCCACCTCCAGAAGCGTCGCCGGGCCCGCCGCGAGATCTGGGAACTCTGTTGTGGGCACAGCACCGGTCATCACAGAACCGCTAAGACACAAGCAAGCCGCAACCCACCACAGAGGCAGGGACGCCCTAGCAATGCTGTCGTGCAGACCGATGGCGAGGCAGGAGAGCTGTGAAAGAGAGCGATCCCTTCCCGCTCACCCTTATGGAGGTAGTGGCGGTCCTTGAAGAACTTTGTGGTGTTACGTCTGTAGAAGAGGTCCCAGTACCGGCCCGCTTGCGCCTCATAGCGGTCTGCATTCGATGGAGCAGGTGTGCACCGGGGAAGGGACGGCGGGCGACACCGGCCTTAAGGAGCGATAAGCACGCTGACTGCACGCTGTCGGTAAGCTGACCCTCGGGGCTGCTGGTCGATATCTTTACCATCGACGGACAGAGGCCGCAGCGGTTGCTGCCAAGGACTCTCAGACCGCCGCACGCTATTGGGCCAAAAGGGCAGTGCACTCATTTCACAGTGCCACCGGTGAGGATGGTCGTGCGGCGGCGACAGGTGCTGAACGCGACAGCATGCTATCAGACAGTGAAGCGAGTATGGATGCAGCGTGAGTATGGCTGTAACCTTCTCCAGACTGTCAAGCACCTCACCAGCTAGGTGCGAGGGAACATCGCTCAGGTCCTCCGGCAGAAGTTTCAAAGCCATCGCGTCTGCTTTTGGACAATTGTACACGATGAAGACTATTGATTTTTACCAAAGCAACAGGCCATGCGGCTCGGCTTTGAAGGTGTATTGGAACAAACCAACGAACAGCACCTCATTACCTATTGATTGTGGCCATAATGTGCATTGTTCAACGCTGCCAGACGATTCCTTCAGTCTTCCACAGACAGTTGTTGACCGCGAAACGAACAACGAACTTCAGGTCGTATATCGGCATCCGCAATTCCGCACCACAGGCTGCACAGCTTCACATCAAGACTGCGTAGCTGAAAGATTGTCTCTGCGTAGCAGTAACAACTCCCAAACATAAGTTCACAAACTGCACGAAGGTGTGCTGCTGCGAGTTTATTGCAAGGAGACTGAATTGCGCAAGGCTCGCTTCACAACGTGCTAAACTATTTTGAGCTGTGTTTTTGTATATTTATCCAACTAAACCAAAGTATGAAACAGTCATTCCCGTCATCGTCGTACTAGTGGTTAGTAACAATAATTTTGATCACCCTCAGTTCCTCACTTTCCGGCGGGTGGTCAAAGCACAGCATAAGCGTCTAAGTGCTACCGCGGGGATAACGACTTAGGTTCCGTCCTATCAATTTACATTACGAACGCGTGTGCATGGGTCCCAGCGTAATTTGGAACTCGACTATTGCGGTGTGAATCCCACTGCATCTGTCCAGATAAATGTGGTCCCGCGCGTTGCTCCAGCAGACTCAGCAGACCCGTGTGCCGCTCTCCCCCGGCTTGATGCGCCGTCTCTGCACCGCCGCGAGCGCGCATCCCTCGCCCCCACCGCGACTTGGGGCGCCTCTGGTGCTGCCGCAGCCCCATCTGACAGCCACTGCGCATCCCGCGCTGCGCCAGACCACACGTCCCGCGCCGCCGTACTTGGCAGGCTCCCGCACAAGGGGCTTCTGCACTGCGGCGGCGCTCCCTGGGCACGCCGCCGGTGCCGCCGCGGACATCAGCGATGCCGAGTGGGCGGAGGTGGAGGCCCGGCTGGGTGAGATGGCGGCGTCAAAGAACCGCGCCAGCGTGTCCGGGGTGCGGCGCAACGAGTTCGAGCTCATGCCCATCTTCCTGGAGGTGGGTGGGGGGGTGGGGGATGGGTGCGGGTGCTCTCGTTCGGATGCCTTTTTTCAACCTTCTGCTGCTCTGACTTCCCGTGGCTATGGCGTCGCACGTTTCATGGGACCTCTGGTAAGGACTTTAGACTTCTCCATTACTTCGACATCCATCATATAATACTCGGCAGCGCCGACGGCAACATCGGGATTGGGTTGTCACCTGAGGCGGCGCCCTGGACCTGCTTGGCCGCAATGTTTCAACGTTTTCCCCGGAATACCGCTGACGTTGGCGCATCGTTGGACGTGCCTCCCTCACCGTTACGCCATCGCCATCTCGTCGTCATGTCAACCTTCATTGGTTGCCTCCTGATATTGCATGTCCCTGCCCCGGTACGGCACCTCACCGACCGCTCCCTCCCTGCCCACTCGCCCGCTCGTGTGCCCCAGAGGGTTGGCCTGACTCCGGAGCGGCTGGCGACCCTCAACTTCATCCACGTGGCTGGAACAAAGGGGAAGGTGAGGTGAGGTGGGGGGTAAGGTAAGGTAAGGTGAGCTGATAGGACGAGGGGATGATGGATTGTGCCGGTAGGTTGTGACGCAAGGGAGAGCGCACGGCTGCGCCCGCTTGCCGCCCATTGTGGCCATAACGGCGGCCGGGTGGGCAGGGGGCGCTTCCAAGAGCCGGAGGAGCGGCCGGTAGCAGCCGGTAGCAGCCGTAACTCGGCGGCCGCGAGCAGGGTTGCGCCTGAGCCGCCTCCACGACTATGACACCATCAATCCCTCGGGACGTGGCTGAGCATGGCGGCGTCAAAGAACCGCGCCAGCGTATCCGCTGGACGGAATCGGTCCACAGGACTCACTGCTTGCAAAGTGATGCCAAGAACGAGCCAGTTGCTCATCTACGGTATCGCGGGTTTGGGGTCTTCCCTTGAGAATGTACATCCCGCACCGTGGAGACCGCCCTCGCAGTCACGGGACCCGTTTTTCCTCCTAAGGGTTTCGGCCGTTGTGGCGGTTGGCCGCGAGGCCCGCTAACCCGCCTGCCTCCTCGTTGCGGCGGCTGGCATCGAGAAACGTCACTCCTGGCCAAACCCAAACCCAAACCCAAACCCAAACCCAAACCCAAACCCAAACCCAAACCCAAACCCAAACCCAAACCCAAACCCAAACCCAAACCCAAACCCAAACCCAAACCCAAACCCAAACCCGCACCCGCTGCACCACCACCGCAGGGCTCCACGTGCTCTATGGTGGAGTCCATCCTCCGTACATGTGGTTACCGTACCGCCCTGTACACGTCACCCCACCTGGTGGATGTGCGGGAGAGGATCCGAGTGGACGGGTGAGTGCCGCCGTACGAGTGCGTAAGGAGACGGTTCGCCCCTCTTGAAGTCGTGCGGCATGGAGGGATCAAAGCCGGGATCCGATTTTCCACTTTAAGACGTCATACAACCGGACACGTGATTGTGTAAAGCTGCACCCCCTGCACACTATTGCGATATCTAAACTCGAGTCTGAAGGGGATGCAGCTTTAGACGGCCTTTGGCAGCTCCAGACCACATCATTGCTATCCAACCCATCCCTTGCCATCGCGCGCCGTGTCCCAATTCCCGTGGCTGCCCGCGACACCAAATCTATTTATCGCATGTGGCTAGTGGCTTGTTACCGGCAATATGCTGTGCTGCAATTCACGGGGCCCCCCGCAGTCAGATGCTACCCCGCGCGGAGTTCGCCGCGGCCTTCCAGCGGGTGTACACGGCGCTGCGGGCGGCCGCGGATCGGGACCCCGATGGAGGGCCCGGCATGCCCAGCTTCTTCTACTTCATAACGCTGATGGGTGCGTCACGCAGCCGCGAGGGAATGCCGCCAGTACTGTACCGCGATCATCACAGTGTACCGCGATCATCACATTGGTATGTCCGAGTGCCTCCGGTGCGCTCGCGAGCCCGCGGCCTCCTCTCACCACCGTGTGTCTCCAAGGGGTTCTTTTTCAAGCGCCGCACAAAGGTTACACAACCGACAATACCTACACTCCTAGGCAGCACAACACAACACAACACAGTGACACAGCGACGCACTCGCCTTTTCCCCTTTGCGCTCGGCCGTACATGTCTGTTGTCCCTCGTCGTACAACAGCGATGGACGCGCTCCTGGCCCGGCCGCGGCACCTGACGCCCCACGTGGTGGTCCTGGAGGTGGGCATCGGCGGCCGCCTGGACGCCACCAACGCGGTGGTGACCCGCGGGTCGCTGGCGGCGGCCGCGATCACCTCCCTGGGCTTCGACCACATGGAGCTGCTGGGGGACACACTGCCGGTGGGATATAGATATACATATAAATGTAGACATATTCAGACTGCCGGTGGGAGGGCGGGGGGGGGGCGCGCTGGAGTTGTATACGTGATATAACATACGGGATACAATAATAAAATATGAGGAGTCCAGAAATCGGTGGTATGAGCTGAGTGGTGGGTGGCGTTGGGCTTGTCTTGGATTAGAGTGTGTGGCTGGGGTCGGCCTGGCTGGAATGCGCTCTGGGGCTCTGTGCGCGCGTGTGTGTAGAAGGTGTGCAGGTTTCGTGACATGCAAGGGGCGCAGGCGCGTCGAAGCTGAGTATCTAGGGGAGGCGCTGATGAATCCAGCCACGCCTCTCCGTTCACATGGTAGTGCGCGCCGTACAGTGTTGTTCACAAAGCACGCCTTGCCGTACCCCTTTCCTCGACGGCAATCGTGCAACTCCTGGGACGGCAACGCCTCGCTTTGTTCTCTGCGCCACGTAGTCCAGTTTTCAGGACCTGTGAAACAAACAGCGCGTATTATGAGGCGCGGTGCGTCGAGCTGCCCGGCTTGTTTTTCTTTCTCGGGCGGGATTCTTTCGGGCGGTCCTTGACCGACAGGTGCTCCAACAATACACATCGTCATTAATGCGCACGCAGAAGATCGCCCGTGAGAAGGCGGGCATCATGAAGCCGGGGCGGCCGGTGTTCGTGGTGCAACAGGAGCGCGAGGCGATGCAGGCGCTGGAGGTGCGGTGCGTTCGGTCCTGGCCGGTGGGGGTGGAGGTGGAGGTGGAGGCGGAGGTGGGGGACTGGAGGTTGGCGCCCTGACTCCTTGGCCGCCGGGGCGAACCCCTTCACAGCCCCTTGATCCCATCTCCGACCATGGACCGGTGCGCTCGCATCCTTAATAATCCCTGTCTCGTCCCCGTCCCCCTCCGGCCATGGGGCGTCGCAGGAGGTCGCCGCGCGGGTCGGGGCCCGGCTGGTGCGCGTAAGGCCCCTCGAGCGCTACCGGCTCGCAAGAACGGAGGCGGAGGCACAACCCGGCAGCGGCGACGTGCGCGGGGTGGTGGGGCTGGGCGGGGTGGTGGGGCTGGGCGGGGTGCACATGCGGATCAACGCCGCGGCGGCCATCGCGTTGGCGGCGGAGTGGGAGGCGCAGTACGGCGCCGCAGCCGTCGCGGCGGCGGCCGCGACGGCGGCGGCGGGCGCTGACGCCGTGACGGCGGCTGTGGAGGCGGCGGCGGGGCGGCCGGTGGCGCTTGCGCCGGGGGGCCCTGAGGCCACGGGGGCGGCGGCGCGGTCCGGGGTGCTGCACTCTTTGATGACGCTGCCGAAGGAGTACGTGCGAGGCCTCCAGACGGTCCGGTGGCCGGGTAGGAGCCAGGTGAGGTCCAGGGTGCGCGCGATCTGATTTGTCGACGCGCTGTCTGTTCTGGTGTCTGTTCTGGTGTCTGTTCTGGTGTCTGTTCTGGTCTTCGGTCGGGTAGCACCCGGACACAAGCCCGCAAGCAACCGTAAGGTGGCAACCTGAGAAAGGCGGACGGGCATGGCATGCCGTGAGGATGGAACACACAAATGGAAGCACTCGGGTCTCAACCGCGCGATCGGTTGCTCGGCGGCGGCGCGGCGGCATGTCGTGTCTCTCACAACCTTGGTCCTTCATGCGTGGTTGTCCTGGTGGTCCTTCATGCGTTCTTGCCCCTCATCCCCCTCATCGCCCTGATGCTGTTCACCGGTCGGACCGCCGGCACCTGTTCGGCCGCCAGGTAGTGCATGACGACGTGGCCGCCGCGCGGGGCGGTCGGCTGACCTTGTATCTGGACGGCGCGCACACACCGGAGAGCATGGCGGTGTGCGCGGCCTGGTTCGCGGCGGAGGTGCGGGCCGCCGCCGCCGCCGCTGGTGCAGGTGAGGGGCTGAGGGCAGGGGGTGGGCGCTGGGGGCGGGTCGGCTGGGCGGTGTGTCGAGCAGGCATGGGGCGTGCGCAGGGGGCGAGGTGGGCGATGTCGAGCAAGGGGGGGCGACAGGACCCACGCGGCACAGGCGCGCAGAGGTGCTTTTGTTGGTGCTTCGGGAACCTGTCAGCTGCTGGGGGGCGTTAGCACGAACGATTACTGCTGTACGAAAGCTGTGATGAGTACGGAACCCCGGCAGTTACGGGGAATGGATGAGGACGAGGTGCGTGTCTGCCTAATTCTCTCCTTTTTGAAATTAGTATTTGATCCGGCGTGAAGCAAGGTGAAGCCCTGGTCAGCTCACAGAGTGTTTTGCCCGGATGCATTGACGTATAATACGGCGCGCGGTAGCGGGAGCTGCCGTGGCCTGGGGGAACCTGTACCCTCTCCACCCACGCAGACACCTCAGTTTCAAATCAGTGCGTATTGATAGTAGTATTAGTATTAGCATTAAAACATTAATGCTAGATTTACATTATTGTTCTTTATTACCGATCATATTGAATATGTACTATTAAATATAATATAATGTATTTTATTATACAAACAATAACATCTATTATATTTTATTATGATATAAAAAATATAATAGATGTTATTGTGTGTATGATGACTACCCGGGAACGCGTGATGTACGGAGCACTTTTGTTTTATTGATATTGCTTGCTGTCCATCTCATTGCCCTGCTGCGTCCCGGCCTTGACCCATCGCCAGGCGACGCCGCGGACGCCGCCCTGCAGCGGCGGTGCCGCCACAGCGCGGCGCTGCTGTTCAACTGCATGAAGGAGCGCGACCCTTCCGTGTTGCTGCCCGCACTGGCGGGGGCGTTGGAGCAAGGACTGGCTGGGCCATCACCGCCGGCCGCCGCCGCCGCGGCGGGGCAACAGCCGCAGCAGCCGGAGCGCACGCCGGCTGCGACAGGCTCGGGCATTGAAGTGGAGGCCGCCATCTTCACGCCGATGCTGTCAGGCGGCGGGGTGCTGCTTCCCGGCGCCACAAACGGGGGGCAAGCTGGGTCGCCGCCGCCGCCGCCTTCGACAGCGCCCCCCTCGTCAGCTGCTGTCGCTGACCGCACCTGGCAGGACCGCATGCGAGATGTGTGGCAAGCCGCCTCAGCGGCCAGGCCGGCGACGCCGGCAGTAGTAGCCGGCACGACGCCTGCGGCGGCCGGTCCGAGCAGCGGCGGGTGCGAGGGGACGGGTGGCGGCGGGGACGGCGGGGTCGGGGCGGCCGGCGGGCGGCTGCCAGGCCTGCCGCCGGCCAGTGTGGCGGAGTCCCTCCCGGCGGCGCTGGAAGCGCTGCGGGCGGCGGCTGCCGCTGACCCGCGGGTCCATCTGCATGTGCTGGTCACCGGGTCCCTCTACCTGGTGGGCGACGTCCTGAGGTTGCTGAACAAGCCGCCCTCGGATGACGATGCCCGTCAGTAGCTAGCTAGCTAGCTAGCTAGGACCTAATAATCGGACCTCTCCGTCAGGGGTTGGTTTAGAAGTTATCAGCTGTGGTGCGACGACCCAGCTGCTGCCTTACGCACGGTGACGAAGGGCGCGCGCTTGCAAGCTGGTCGATGCAACGCACCGCGCGATCATCACGGATCACGGATCACTCCAGGGAACGGACACTACGCTACACACCTTCGGGAGTACACCTGTCAGGGTTGGTGCCGCCGATGGTGATAGGGTGGATCGATGGATGCCGCCGCTTGGTCGGTGCATATATAGATAGCCCGGCTCGCTCCAATCCTACGTGCGTGACGCAGCTCTTGCTTGCCGACCGACGTACAGCGACGACGGCGCGCGACTTGGGGCTGTGGAGGCAATCAAGCAACGCGACAGGCTGCGCGCGCAGCGACAGCAGCCTGCAGCAGCAGCAGCACGCACGTTGCGGCCCGCCGCCCACCTGTCGATCGGGAGCTGTGTGCTAGCTAGTAGTAGGCAGGGCTTACCGCCGGCCACTACGCCAACGACCTTAATCGAGGGGTGACATCGCTAATAAAACCGGAGATGCACCTCGGTTACACCAAACAAACACTGTACACGTCCTTCATGTCAGCCACGCTCCCGCACCTAGACATACGTACAAGCACGCGCACCCTCAACCGGCGCGCGGGAAGGCACAAGAAACTCAAGCGGTGTATGGACTATTGGTACGGACAACTGTGGAACAACAAACTGGCGCAGCGCTTCCGATGTCCCGTGGTAGGCACTAAACGATCGCGTATACAATCCGCAGCCCCACCACACATGGTGGAGACCGCACCCTGCCCAATGTGCCGGGGTCCCGACTCTGGAGGACATATCCTGGGTGGCTGTAAACACCCGGACATGAAAGCCCTCTACATCAAACGACACAATGTCGCAGTCCGGCAGATCGCCAGACTGCTCGCCACAGGACGCTTGGGTGGTTGCTTTATGATCATGGATGCTTGTCAGGCGCAGCAGCTCCCTGACTACGCCGCGAGCACCCGCATACCGGCGTGGGTGTTGCCAAATACACCCACCGACCTCCGCCTAAAACTCAGACCAGACATAATGTTCATACCAACGATACCACTCCTGGAGGCAAGTAAACCGGGATACACAGGCCCCTGGGACCGCGAGGACCACACCGTACACATTTTAGAAATCGGCTACACCTCAGACACCAACCACACTGCGAAACAGCACGATAAAGTGCAGCAGCACGAGACTCTGGCCAAAGAGCTCGCAGAAGCGGGATGGAAGGTGCGCTATACGAAACAGGACGCCATCAGTCTGGGATTCGGGGGGACCATACGAAAAGACCTCCTCCCACTCCTGGTTGAGCTCGGGGCCTGCAGCCACGCAGCCAGGATGTGCTTGAACGACCTGCACGACCATGCCGTACAAATGCTGAACGGCATCGTTACACTTCGACGCAAGATGGAAAGAGGACAACCTGTAGGAGACAATCCAGCAGGAACTTAGCACACAAATGCACATCGTGATTTCACATTAGCGGTGGCGGGTAGTGTATAGGTAAGGGGAAACCCATAGCCTCATCACTCCTGCCCCCTTAACACATGCCACAGTCCACGACTGGGCGTATTATTATTATTATTATTAGGCAGGGCTTGGTCTGTGGTGGCGGATTGTGGGTGGGTGCGCGTGCGTGGTCCGCTGTTGGCGAGATCGATAGGTGATGTACCCGCCCGACCCAAACCAGGATTGTGGACTCAGTGGACCCCACCCCAGCAGTTTTGTGAATATGTACTGATGCACTGTACGGATGGGTGGATGCAGCTCGCTCACGTACGACGACCGCGTGCTAGCACTTCGTTAGTGGGTTGCCTAAGCATGTATCGATACGCGAGTGTGGGTGCGTGCGTGATCCAAGGTGGTTTCCATCTATCCGCCCACGCACGTACGGGATTTCTGTCTCCACGGATAGGTACGATAGATATCCCGTCGTGGAGGGTTGATTGCGCATGCAAGGGGGAGGTTCAGGGCCGCTTGCTGCAGCACGCACTGCTTTTCCGTTGCCGCGGTCGAGTCAGTACGTACACGTATACCGTGCGTGTGTGTATGCAGTCGCGCGCAGCGTACACGAGCGACCGTCGTACAAATGTATACATCTACCGCCGGCTTATCAAGATGACATGTATGTATGTATGTGTGCACCGACCATCAATACGGACGTACGGTACTCCGCATGCATGCGCCCTACCTTACATGTTCCTTTTCATGATCGTCAGGTCGCTCGCATCCCATATCGTCAGGTCGCATCCCATATCGATGCCTACCTGGGCACCCTCGCTCCCTTCCGCGACCATACTGAAACGCGTTTCTCGTCAAGAATGATCCTACCTACCTGCCGACGTCCAACGAACTAACTAACGGTATGCACGCTGGGGGGCCACTACAACATACCTAAACCAGGAACGCGGGCGGGATCCCGGGGTCCTTAGGGGACGCTGAAGGGCTAGCCGCCCGGCGGGCAGTGGCAGACTTTTGGAGCCGGCTCTACGACTTCGCTGAGCTGGGAGTCCCAGTGAAAGGGTGGTCAGCGGTGGGGGCTACACACCCGATCCTGAAAGTGCAGGACGGTCGTCTTGTGTGCCGAGGCCCGGTTCCGTCAGGCCAGGATTCTTAAGCCCTGTAGGTACTCTGTCGTAATAGACCGCGGGTGGTCAGGGCACTGACGCCCAGTGGAGCTATCGCTAGGTGTGGGCAGTTTTTTCGGCCCGGTGGGACCGTACGGGCAGGCCCCTGAATGGTGACTCGCGAGCCCCCGTGGCCTTCCAAGACTACGGGCCACCGCTGGAGAAGTGACCCCGCCTTGGTGGGGGTGGTGGTTCGCTAATAGGGGCGCCATGGTGGCTAACTCCCCCTGAGCGGGCTTTATCCCTTGCCATGGTTGGTTCTCAGGAACGGGGTGGTTCCCTGGTAGTGTGGGCCCGGGGAGTGTTTCGGTGCACTTGGGGAGCCTGTCCGGAGCGCCATGGTGGCGTTACTTCATTTAGGCAGTGTATGGTGAGGAAGCCTCGGCTGTCGCCGGGGCTGTCACCGATGACCCGCGGGGTCCGCTGTAACATCCTAATAATAATACCTAAACACATATATGGTACGCTACGTACGCCCGCCGCACGCGACAAGTAGATAGCCTGCTGCTGGCGGCGGCGCGCAGCGGCCCGTCCGCCTAGCTAGCTAGCTAGCTACCCGGTAATTTAATCCATCACGCACTGCTGCCGTGCGTGCGTGGTGGATGGCGACTCTCATCACGCAACCTATCTATACATACATACATACATACATACGTATGTGCCCGCACGCACGCACGCACCATGCTCATCACAAACATGTTCGTTCGTTCGTTCCCAAGCAACGAATAAATCGACTCATGCGCTGCGGCGGTCGATCGTCGGTCACCAGCAGGCGCGCGGTCGGTAGGTGGCATTTGTATGTATGTATGTGTGCCCCAAGTACGTAGTATAGTGCGTGTCATTTGTGTGTATGTGCATGGTTCTTGCAGAGAGCTAGATCCAGCTAGCGTCGGTAGCTAGGTGTAGGTGATGAATGCAGCAGCAGGGCGTTCGTTCCAGCCCCGAGGTCGCCGTCAATACCGTAATTACGGACGGACGTATATTGTTGCTTGGACAGCAGCGAGGTAGGAGACTTCGCTCCTAGTACGCACGTTCGCACGAACCCGCTGCGCCCACGACTCGCGGTATATTCGTACACACCGACATACCCAGTCGCCAACTAACGTGATTTTATGTATTGGCGCTGCGTGCTTGCTCCCTAGTCAATAAAAAACGGATTCCATTCGCCGCGCGCGCGTCGAGCTATATATCTTGTCATCCTGCAGATGGGCGGGCACGTAAACACATCAATAACAAACCCATCCAATGGAAATAATTACGTAGATAGAACCACTCCTGTTCGTTCTATCTGGGTTGATATCACTCGTACTCCGAGAATCGAGAAATCCACATTTCTGCTGAAGACCGCGCGTGCGGTTGTTTCCCTTGCTTGCGGATATGTATGTACGTATGCGAAGATACATCGATAAGGTTTTATTTGTCATGATGATCACGCCGTCGCTCGTACGTCATCATGGCGCCGCGGCGCTGTTCCAATGCGCTCCGCTCCGCTCCTGATCAATGACGCGCTTGCGGTGGCGCCTCCGCAGCGCAATAACCAACACCGACCCAACCGCCATGCACAGCACCACGCCGCAGAAAACGCTCAGCGCAACGATGCTGCCGGTCGGCAAGCGCTTTGACGACATTCCTGCTGCTGTCGACCGACGCGTGAAACTGCCAATGTACATCGCCGACCCGGATTCGCAGGGCGCCGACGTGTTGTACGACGTGCTGCTAGCACTGTCGTACAGCTGTGCCAGAGTTATGGCGTTCAGCCTGAAGTCCAATGAGCTGACAACTCGCAGTCCCAAATAGCCTGTGAGCCTCAGATAAAGCGTCGAGTGTTTGAGGTCGCCGAGGACGCCGCCGCTGGGATTTGCCTGATTAGGTGACGGCCTCACACATACGAAGTATTCATCAGCCTCCAACGGTTGGGCTTCCACCCAGGCGACACTGTCGCAGGCGAGACTGGGTACCGGATGACGGTGTGTGCCATATACTTTGGCCCCTAGAGGAGGGCCTCTGTCTCCGTCGCCCACGTTGACGGTGTGTGTGAGGAGACCAGCAGCCTCCGGCGACCACCAAGACACGTACATGTCCAGGGCCGGCACGATTTTTGCTGCGGTCGACGGACGGACGGACGGACGGACGCGCGCGACGGGCGGCGGCGGTCGGCGGGCGGGATCGTGCGGGCGCGGTTATTAATCCTCGCTAGCGCGCGGTAATTATTGATTTATTATCAGAACGAAGACGCACGAACGAACTTAAGCAGGGCTCGCTCTGCTGCGTGTTGGATACTTATTGCAATATATACATCTAGGCGGCTGACATACAGGAGCGTGCGTAAAGAGTGGATATATACACGCACCGGATGCACACATACATGGTGTGCTGATAATAAATATACATATGTACATGTAAACACATGTGCACAAGCAAGTGCGCACGGCCTGCTGGTCGCTCGCTCATCCATCCATCCATCCATCCATGGACAGGAACATTCGTACACGATGGCTGGCAACGTGGCTGGCTGGCTGGCTGGCTGGCTGGCTCGCGCACACGCATTCATCATGCGCACGCACCTTCACTCGCGAATGATATAAGCTAGCTAGCTAGGCAATAACGAACCGGAACGCACGCACCAAACTCACTATTCTGGGGTGTCCACATGGACAGCTCCACCGTCTGCCAGGGGGAGGACGCTACCTGCGAGTAATAGAGGTAGTAATAAATATAATCTGCTGACGACGGGATCGTCGCATTCACTTCATCACTCGATGTCGGCGGCGGCGGCGGCGGCGGAAAAACGAAGCTCCCGATGTAGCCGTCGGCAGACGGCGAGGCGCAGTCCGTCCAGTTGACGTTCGGCCACCCGCGCAACTTCACATGCGTGATGAAGACCGGCTCGCCGGCTACGCTTGCGGTCAGCTGCACTTGGAGGGGGTAGGAGACGTTGCGGTACCAGGTGGCGCACACTCGGTACTCGGCGGGGTCGGGCGCGAGGGCGGGGTGCGACCAAATGACGTACTCGTTGCGCAGACGAGGGAAGTGGTCGATGTTGTCGCCGCCATACTCGCCGCCGCGTACGGCTGTGGCGTCTGTAGGAGAGATGCGGTGCAGCTTGCAGTTGTGGTTCCAGGTAACGACGATGTCCACGTCATCCGCCGTGCCGTTGCTCGCGGCTGTTGGAGAAAGAAGTTAGGATCGTGAATTGGAGCTTATTTATTTGCTGCAATGGTGTATATGTATACACGCACCAAACACCTTCGTAGCACCTCGTCGACGTGCACAGGAATTATTTGCTTGTTTTTTGTTCGCCCAGAGCAGGAAAAAGTAGTGATTGGTCCTACTCACAAATGTTTGCTGCGTGGAGTTTTTCATACATGGCAACCTCAGTTTGACCATCTTTGCGAAGCGCCCTCATAAAGCGCATGTTTTCTAAAAAATATTTTTTTATCTTTTCATTATTTACGATATTTTGCGATATCTAGACATGCACGACGTCGGTCATCGTCTATCGATGGATCCCCAGCGAGCAGAACACCTTCCATTCGAATTTGCATGCATGCGTGACAAAGCATAGCATGCATACATGGATGACTAACCGACCTGGGTCACCGATCCAATCAATGTCCAAGCGAAGCCACGGCAATGACGACATAGCTACGCTGGTGAGAGCCGAGTTCGATGGACGCAGCGGAGAAGGGGACAGCGGCTGCTGCTGGTTGGGCGAAGGCGATGATGATGATGATGGCTGCGGAGGCGGTTGAGAAGGCAGCGGTGGCGAGGGCGGCCTGGGAATTGCTGCGGGGCGCAGAACAAAACCCTGCGATGCGTCGTCCGCGCTGCAAGGAGCCAGCCCGAGGCTGACGATAATCGTCGCTCCGTCGGTGGCGAGGTTTGAACGTTGGCTGACGCAGTCTCGTCCACTACTACTGCTGCCGGCGCTTCCAAACCAGAGCCGTTCGCGGGGGACTACCTGGAAGACAGGTAATGACCTGCACGCACAATTAAACGTGACGCAGATTGTAAAGACGTAGGCCTTAATAATACAGAGTACATGTATCAAAGAAAGCTGGTGCCCAGAATCCGCGGAGGCGTTTTCCTACGTCCGTCTTTATTTACACAGATACCTACTTATTGTGTGCGTTACAACAAGGATTGACGTTAGGATAATCCACCTACCCGTTATACCCGTGCTATTATAAACTTATATGCGTTAGAACCTGTTAGAACAACACGCAACGCACCAAGAAATACACCTGCTGGTAAATAGCTAGCAGTATTTCAAGCAGTAAACTTACGATGTATTAACGACGTACGAGTTCAGGAAGAACGCGAACTGCTGTCGTGTGTTGTTCGCGTCACAGTCTGACAGGGCCACCATGCTGTCATTAATCAACGTCAAGCAGCGGCCCGGGTAGTCTCGGATGGCGTAAAAATAGCCCAGGCTGGAAGTGTCTGCGTACGTACGTATTTGAAAATGACTCGATGTGAGCAATGAGAGTTGTGGTATTGTTGATTGTAGTCCTACAATATGATAAAAAATAATATAAGATAGTACAAAAATAATAATATATAAATATAATATAAGAATGATAGCATAATACATTGCAATATATCGTAATAATAAATAAATAAAATATAAATTGTAATACGTACAATACAAGTAATCATGATATGATATCCGCACACCATCAACAAATTACTACACATACTTAAAAAAAGGCATCCATCATGTTCCGTCAACGACCACGCCAATTCATAATTGTGTGCGGCCTAGCAGATATATACTCCTACTTCATGCAACTTACCGAACTGTTCTGACAAAGTAAACCCTGTCGTGCTCTGATTGCAATTCGACGTAATTTTTGGGTTCATGGTTTCCGATGACACGCAACCAGTCAGGTATTTTGTCCAAATTTCGAAGTCAGCAGCACCAGCTACACCAGCGGTGGCGTTAAGAGTAAGGGCCTGCGAGCAAGCACACACGCAAGCAAGCGTGCATGAATATACATAATATGCATGCATGCATGTATGCATGGGTCCAATAATAATCGCATGCACAACTGCTTTGACGTGTACACACGTTCTGCTGCCCTTTCCAGTCCAGCTGCCTGCTTGCGCACGTGCGTACGTCTGGCGTGTTTCTGTATGCGTGGTTGGATTCGTTCACAACCTAGCTACCTCGCTGCTGGTGATGTAGTACCAAAATTGCAACCAAACAAGAACGCACGTATTGAAGCAGTAAAATATATAATTGGAGCCACCCGTACACCGCTGTTAAACTTTAGGGAACAAATTGATTGCGAGATACGTAGATAGATAATGCGTAGTCATGATGTCAACAGTCTATCTGATCGATAATGCAGCTAGATACCTGGAGGATGCGTTGAGGGCGCGCGTAGGCGGGGTTCAGGGCCGTCATGAGCGTCCCTGTGAAGTGCCCCACCACCGCCAGCGCCCAGCGCTGCGGCAGCTGCGCGTCAGGACCCTCCCCGAGGACGCGGTGACATATCTTGGTGCCGTTGACGATGAATGTTACCGAGTCTCCATTTCCCAAACCGTAAACCTCCGCCCTTTCGACGTTGTTTGAATGATCTGCATGCATGGTGAGACAATCGGGTGAGACAATCGGGTGATGCTGTATGTGGCTGAACGTGTGCGTGTTGCCCGGTGGCAGCGGCGGATAGGCTTAGCGGGCGGGCCTTACCGCCCCTGCCCCCTTATGGTTTATAAAATAATGGGTGTTTAAAAGCGTAAGCCATTCCCTTGTAATAGTAATATATTAAGTGTTGATACTTACATCAATGAGCAACATAATATGCATATTCACACAAATATTATTCAAATGATACTTACATCAATGAGCAACATAATATGCATATTCACACAAATATTATTCTAACACTACTATCTACCGTCATTAAAATCACAAATTATATATTATATATACATCATTATATGAAATTATATAGTACGCTACGATCGGCTCGCTTCCGCATGAACGAGCCTAGATAGATACGTACGGTACGTGCCTTCGCGTGTTGATTGAGGCTGACCCTGATTGATTGCGTACTTCAGGTCTAGATCGTTAACGAGTAGTGTCCTTGCGGCCAGCGACGCTGGGTAGTCATGCCAGACAAGCGCCGCGAAGATAGGTCTGGCAAGCAAGCAAGCAAGCAACGTTAGATGGTTGACCAAGGCGGCGCAAATAAGGCAGCAGAGGCAGCAAAGGCAAAGCAATCGAATAACAAGTACGCAGTAATAATATTGGGGTCATTCGTTGTCTATTGCAATGACTGTATATCGTCACCCTATATATTAGGCCTTATGAATATATATACGTATATACACATATAGTATATATTATATTGGGCCCGTAGGATCGCCCGGTCGGGACAACAGGTCCACCCTTCTTGTAACATACGGTATTATTTGGGTGCGGCGTAATAAGGAACTTAATTCTTTAATTAGCTGAGTGCACAGTCAAGCAACGACTAGTTAATAATGCACGCCGCCGGTCGGTGTGCATGTACGTGCGTGCGTACGTACGTACCCTGTGCCTGTGGCCCGTATGCCGGTGAGGTTGACAGTCTGGTTCTGCTCAATGGTGCCCATGTCAGCCACTTGGATCCGCATGTTGGGGTCCGTGAGGCCGGGTAGGGGCAGGCAGCCGCTGAGGTCCAGGCGCCCCCAGCCCTGCATGCACGCACAGATAGATATACGCGGGCGGGCCGCCCAACAAGACGTACGCTAGCTGCGTTAGTTCGTTGTCATTAAGTTATTATTACCTGTTTCGGTCCATTACGTTGTCATCAAGCAAGCAAGTTGTTACCTGGTTCGTCCACTATTCAGTCTTCCCCAGCAGAGGCAATATCAAATAAGTAAGTACACCTTGTTTAATGCTAATATATGCACGAAGTCCTAAGTTATATATATTTCATGCTGCGTGTGTAACCGTATGTACTACATATATAATATAATCGTATGCTTGCTTGGCTGAGAATTGCTTGCTTGAGAAATAATGAAGCAAGGCCACACACAGGAGATAGATGGAACACATCTACGCACTGTTGTACGTCCGTCAGTCTGCTGCTCAGTCAGTCCAGCAGATATATACAGTCTGCTCAGTCAGTCCAGCAGATATATACATAGTGATCACGTGCGCATTGCTTGCCTGAAACGGATCCGGCGCATCGCCCATCAGAACGCCAGCGGACGCCGCCATCCCGCCCTGAAGCATGTCAGGTCGGCAGTAAATCACACCAACCCCCACAACTAATGTTAGTTGTCAAGATACACGCGACAACTAACAACTCGACAACTAATGTTAGTTGTCATGATACACGCGTCAGTACGCGTGTATCATACATATAGCTGCTGCTAATTTGATATTTACTAATATATAACGGATGCACATGCATATTTTATATACCCCTTAATAACCTCGATATATCCGTGGTCATGTATACCTTTAATAATCCCTACTTGTTCACAAGGCAGAAACCATCGTCAAAAGCCTTACCCTCAGCGACTTTGCGCCAGCTATCGCCGCTGCCTGCACACGCATACGCACGCGAATTATTGATTGTATATATATATATACATATAGCGAAGTTCTGGAAGAAAGTTCGTGACGAAGCTATCCAGCTTTCTAGGAGGTCGCCGTCCACACACACACACACATGTATGTGCGCGTGCGCACTATATATTTACCCGCTCGGCGCATGCACATGTATACAGGCATACTTGCGTACCCGCCCAGGCGGTGTGCGTCTAATACGCAAGGTGCGGTGATGCAAGTAGGGTACACCGCCGTAATTCTGCTGCGGTCACGACAATCCATGATTGTTCAACCCCGCCCACCCGCGCGCGCGGCCGCGCGCGCGCCTGCCGCGCGCACGCACCTTCAGCAGCATTCCGGACGGTTCAAAGCCAACCGAGTTGATCGCGCTCATGTTGGCAGCTGGGTACATGCCATCTCTGCGCATGCGTGGACAATGGACGTACGTATGTTTTTGTCGATGCATGATACACGCACGCCCTTTGTGGAACGTTTTTTGTGGAACAAACAAAGTACGTCATGTCCAGAAGAGCATATATATACATATTTTATATGTGAAAACTATAATTATGGTATTCTATTCGTAATACTCGTATAGATGGCTGGCACGCCCAGTTCGACGGCGGGGCTTGAGAGAGATTGTATGTGGTTTGCTTGCCCTGGCCTGCTGGGCACCTCCTTCTGCCGCAACTCATCAGCTATAGCATGAAAAAAATAAAGGGTTACCAGACTTCTGCGGAAATTTTGTTGCGCGTACATAGGTCGAGAGATTTATTTGCGAGGTGCGTGCACGTTGATCAGTCAGGCACGCATGACCACGGCTACAATACGGACATTGTGTACAACAATCATATATATAATATATATCCCCCTTCAGTCGTCGGTCATGACGGGCCCACGCACTCAGTGCTCACCTGAAGTACTGAACCATCAACGCCAGGTGTCCCGACACCTAGTAGAAGGCGAGCGAGAGACGGCATACAGCGAGGGTACGTACGTTCATTCATTCATGCATGTTGGCGGTTGCGTGCCTGTATATATTATGTAACCGTTACAAGTATAATATATATATAATATAGTTTGTCAATCCGCCGCCTTGCTCGTGACAAAGCAGCAGCGTAGCTTTCGATCTATCTTGCTTGTTTGATACAAATTATATGTATGCAAATTCGTTCTACATTGCTTTATGATGGATCCTTACCATCGGAGCGGCCATAGACGTCCCGAAGTAGCCGACGGTCGATTCCGAGCATGTCAAGCCTACAGACAGAAGACATACATTCATCATCCATCGGACTTGGAATCATATCAAGCCTTCCAAGACTAAAAATTATAATACTGGTAATAATATAATGATTGTAATAAATAAATAACAGATAATAATGCTATCAATGACAATAACATACGACAGTGACAGCACCATTAAGAATGACCGTAAAATACATGATGACGGTAATGATACGTTTTCAAGTAGTCCGGCCTGGGTGGAGAACATTTGAGTTTCCCCTGGCTGACCTTTGCACCTCCCGCCTCTACCTGCAGCCTGTCGAGAAAGTCGAATTGCCCGTCTACTTACTGTTAGAGTCAGGCACACTGGGAAAACTTGCGCGAGCGGAAACAACAGTAGCGCCCGGTGCAACGATGTCGGGCTTGATACGGTGCTCGGCTGCTGTCTCGTTTGAGTAGTCCCCATGCGCGGAGAAGTAGGCGACGCTGTCGATTCCGAGGTTGACCTCGGGCTGTGAAAATGAAATTCATGAAGTCGGGAAATACAAACCCAATAAGCAAGACACACATATATCCCGTCGTCGTAGATAGAGGCTGCCTGTGACTGTTTGTTGCAGGTTTATTTGCACGCACCCACGGAGCAGTAGCGCGCGCGGACATGCGTGCACGCACGTATGTATGTGTGTGTATCAGTACGTAGCTAGCTGTCATGCATGGCCTCTTCGTCATTATTCGTTGTTGATGACGCAGCGAGCAGATCTGAGCAGAGAGTGTATACATGTACAGCCGACAAAAAATAAAATTCTAATCGTCGGGCGGGCTCGCCATCCACAAGAATCACTGCCCAATAAAGCAATGCCGCCATTAAATATGGAGCCATGCATACCTGGACGACAGTAAGAAGTAATTATTAGGGAAAATACGTATGTAGGCATGCGCATGCGGTGGCGCCCGCCCGCCCTGCCTCCAGCATTATAGGTTGTTTGTCGCACGTTGCTTGCGTAAATCCCATAAATCCCAGATAGGTAATAAGTAATGAGCGCTGATGTAGTGCGACGAACGGCGGGTATAGTAGGCCATGTACTTATTCTGTGCGAATAATGCATGAGAAAATATAGTGTGGAGGCAGCTGCTGCCTGCGTAATGATGACTCACGTAATAGACGAACGACATGGTGAAGTCGGTGTTGCTCAGGTTCCGCATCACGTTCAAAAGGTGCTCGCCGTGTCTCTGTCGGTCGGGATTGTTATTGGCAGTAGTTTGTGTTTGCTTGGCAGCCGGCCATCGCATGAAGGCACGTACGTACGCACATGTGTCAGCAGCAGCAGGCACGCACGCACGCATGTATGGTCGGTTGAAAGTAGATAACGAAATAAAATGTTTAATACAGATTGAAAAGCTAGGCTATATGCAGCTAGCTAGATATATAGGGCGGCGGAGCCTACGTGCGCTTGCGTGTGTATGCATTACATGCATCAGGTAGGGAGAGATAGATAAATGGATTTGTGGATGTACGTATGTGTACGTAAAGTGTGCATGCACGTACCTACCTTCGTGATAACTGTGTAGACTATGTTAGAGTAGGGGCAAGAACTGGTGAAGTCCAGCACGTCGTCTGCGTATCCCTCATCGGCCCGGATGTATATCAGGCCTGCTGCACCCGAGGTCTGGGTGACCTCGCACACGGTCTCGTCGGCGCATCGCGTCAACGTCGGCGGACTATTATTACCGTTGGTAGGTGCGGCGGCTTGGTACGACGAGCCGAGGTCAACCACCACCACCTTGCCGGTGTAGTTGCCTTCCAGAGGCGTGCAGGCCCCCAGGGGCCCAGCCAGGACTACGGGGACCGCCTGCGTGCGTGCGTGCGTGTGTGCATGCGCGCAAATGGACGGATGGGTGGTGAACGCCGTGGGTGATCGATGACATACAGCAGGCCACGCACGCACCCAGCCATCTATCCACCCAACCAATCACGTGATCAGATCGATAGATAGATCGCGGGTCTGTTGTTTATTCGACTACTGTGGGCGGGCGGGCGGGCGGGTTCGTTGAACGAACGACATACACGCACATGCATGTGTATGTATATATCAATGATCACATACATACATATAAATCATACCGAACAACCCCTGACAAGTGTTAACGAACACCGACGCAAGGAGCTCTCGAGCGCGCATATATAATAATACCCTCCGTGCGTATGGGCGATGACATATAGACATATATAATATAATATAATATAATATAATATAATATAATATAATATAATATAATATAATATAATATAATATAATATAATATAATATAATATAATATAATATAATATAATATAATATAATATAATATAATATAATATAATATAATATAATATAATATAATATAATATAATATAATATAATATAATATAATATAATATAATATAATATATTATATTATATTATATTATATACATATTACATATGCACATATACAAGCGAGCATACACACATGCATACCATGTATATATGGGGAAATTTAAAAATCGATGAGCACCTACATACCGACCTTATGATCGACCAGAAGACTTGCCCATGCGTTCCAGAACGATGACTTGTCATACACGTGTTCACCTAGAGGCCAGACCTGCAATTATTGATAATCCCACGGATTCGCGCGGCGTGCGAGCGAGGCAGCAGATAGGCATCCGCGCGCCGCCAAATAACGAAGTAACCATTCATCAGTCGATCATGGATATATAGTTGACAATTGCTGATAAGAGACAAGGGTATATATATATATATATATATATATACACGCCCACACGCCCCACACGCCCACACATACAGGTGATCAGTTAGTTATTATCAAGGATGATACAATGGCTGGACCCCGCGGGCCATCGGTGACATCTGATGGTAAACAAGTAAACAAGCAAGCTCGCTTCAACCCATTGTTACGGTTGGTCATCATGTGCGTGTATATATGTAATTCGTACCGTGGCTCGCTAGCATCGATCAATCGTCGATCCGGCGGCAGCCATCCAGCAGCAACTTCATTCATAAGTATGTGTGCAGCTTCAGACGCAACAAAAAATTAATAAGAAGTTAAATTATCGATGGTGTACATACGTAAGTACTACGCACGTACATGAGCAGCTTCTCTGTCCCACGGGCCGCTATAGCTCTGCCTGCCTGTAATAATCCGCCACCTAGCAATGCTATCACTCAGTAGCAATCCCTGCCTCGCTCACCGCTGTCTGCTGTCTGATCTGGTTGGCGTCCATGTAGCGGATCAAGAACATCTCTTGGTCATATCCACTGGTCACGTCTTCCGGATGGTTTAGTGAGGCCCCGACAGTTAAGACGTTCTGCATGCACGAATACATATACGGTATGTATGTATGTGTGCGAGCGCGCGAGCGGGCCGCGCGCGCGGCAAACGACAATCGATCCAGTGTACATGGCGATAAATCCGATTTATTATGACGTCATTTTTCTTTATTAATGTGAATAGTATGAATGGTTAGTTGCAGGCATGGACATAATAGACAGAAGCACGATGTTCCGAGCTTGCTTGGTATTGCATACAATTACGCACACACATCCGCCGGTCGGCTAGGAGCTAACTAGCCGCACTGCTATAAGCATTGATGCGCGTCCATCTATCCATATATGCATCTGCCACGCACATATACACGCTCCTAGCTAGCTACCCCGAACTCCAGCTCGCTTGTGTATGTACCGACCTTTGCGTTTGCCGGCACTTCAATGGTGTCCATGAAGCCACTGGTTCCTGAATGACAACGAGAGCGCGCGCATACAGCACTTCGGGCGGCGCCCTCGGTGCAGCCAGCGTGCAAGCTGCAAATAAGCCAGCCATGCCTACAATTTAATACCTCTGTGCGTGCGCACATGCAAGACCTTCGTACGTTCATTCTATCTGTATATATGCTATTTATTATTATATTCGGTGTGTTGGCAACCAAACATAAAAATACCCATTTTTGTAACAAGTAAAGTACTACAGTTGCATTGTTGATGTATGGTATATCGCAATAGTAACATTAGTAACACTTACCTCCGTTCCCCGCCGAGACAACGCTCAGGAACTCTGGGTGCCTCCAAGCGAACAGGTCGTACGCTTGCGAAGTGGAATCGTACTCCGCGAAGTAGCCCCAGCTATCGGAGCTCAGTCGGACTCCTGCGGAGTAATGTAGCTGCAGGTGTCCGCGCATACATGCATGCATATATACATGCACGACGGAATACAGCATCCGTGTAAATTGTCGCAAATAAATGCGTCGTCATCGATCAGTAATGCGCGTGCTCCTTCTTTCTTCAATCCTAGGTTGATGGACGTGACTTTATTAGTGTGGGCCCAGCATTACTATTTACATCAAGAATGAATTAAATAGAGGCGGAATTAAATAGAGGCTTACTTGCTTGTCGTGCACGTCTCTGCTGTGCTTGGTTGATTTTATTTATCACAAGCATATATATCCGCAATAATCAACTACATATATAAATAAACGATACGGAATATGCGGAATACGCCTAATACGCTTGCGTGATAACGCCCATCCATTATTATTCCTTGCTTTACCAGGTAGACCATCGATCCAGGAAAATTGTCGAGTGACATCGAACTATCCGCGAACTATATATCTATCCATGTGACATACATGTATCCGCGATCGATCTATATATCGCACCGACCGTAAGATGATCCGTCTCGCCGCCGTCGGGGGTGTAAAAATAGTCGGTCTCCGGGTCCCCGACGTCCACAATGCTGAGCTTGGAAGCTGGCGCCGACCCCGTGTTTGCTTCTCTCCGAGAAGGAGAGGCAAAATCGGCGCTAGCTCCGGCAACGGTGCCGGAGACATGAGTACCGTGGCCACTGTCGTCTCCGAAATAGCGCCAACGCTCTGGATATATATTACATACGGCAGCGGCGACGAGCATACAACAAGCAAGCAAACAGCTGATAATAGTCCACATCAATATATAAACACATGGTGAGGAAGCATCAGCTGTCACCGATGACTCGCGGCGTCCGGTGTGACATCCTTAATAATGCTGTATATTCGCGTTTCACGTATGCAACGCAGTGTTGGTATCAATATTCCTTTAAGGGGTTGCTATGTGATCTAAAGGTTATCGGACCGCAAATAAAACTTCATTACGCGGCCGCGGGGCAGAAATGTTTATGTGCTGCGTGGACAATACTCACCATCGAGACATGCATACAGGCAAGAAAACAGTTCGTTGTATGTATGCGTGTGCGTCTTTCCGTAATGCTGGACAGCAAGCAGCAGAGTCCGGTAAACAGCCGAGGGCTTTCCCAGGATTACTTCCTGTATGTGTATGCCTTGTTCATACAGCATCGGTGTTATAATCATTTTTCCGGTATGGTAGGACCGCCGTCAGGTCAGGATGGAGCAGTCGACGTGCAGCGTGGACGCACATACAACTGCTAATACTGTCAGAGTAAAGGGCCGTCCTGCTGTATACATGTACTTAATATATAGCAGTATACATTATACCAAAACATAATTTAGATACAATCAAAAATGAATTTATGACATATAATTGCATATAATATATATCATTAACATATAATTCAAGTAATGAATGATATAAGAATACCATACGATATTGAACACTTATGATGCCATAATTAGTCAATTTTTTATGTATGTAGTTCCACAGATAATATCTATCATACATTTACTATCCAGTACGGTATACAATATTTATTTAATTCTAATTGTGCATTATTATACGGCCGTAAATAATAATATCATCAACCACCTAATGCACTTACCCGATAAGGCTGCAGGCGAGAGGATGGTGTAATGTCTGACTTTCCTGTGATCATCCAGCGTCCAACTAAGAGGTAACCCTGAAAGCATTTCCTCTAAGGCCCTGGCGTTGTACTTGTCGTCCACAAAAAAACAATGACTCACGTCGATGCCTGAGTCTGTTACCTACGTGAGTATGTAGCAAAGCAGTGTATGTATTACACGTCCATGATACCGCCGAATATACACCAACAATGACCACGTGCCAATGCGGGCGTCGGAGGGAAAGGCAACCATGCATACAGCAGTTACGTCATCTTTGTTTGCATTCTCTTTCCGTTCACACACATAATATTGCTTGAAAGTGCGCTAATGTTGTTTGCACCAAGGGGAGGCTTTCTAGGGAGCGGTGAGCCTTAATTGAGCTTTGTTAGGCCTGTATGTAGAAGCCCACGGTACACATTATTTTTCATGTATTAATTATACTTATTTCGTTATTAATTAAATTACGAAGTATTATCTTGTTGTTAATTTCATAATTTGATTCACTTATTCATTTACCAGTAAACGAGCAGCTTCTGTAAGTCCGGCATGGTGTATTTGATGTCTATGCGTTGTTCAGACTCAATCTGGCGTTGGTTGCTAGCACCTCCCATTGTAAAACACACACCAGCATGGAGTTGCTACAAACATCAGGCAGGAAGTACACTCACCCCAACAATTGTGTTGTTTCCCATGATGCCGGCTTTCCAGAAAGGTCGGAGCCCATTACTGACGTCCGGGTTGTAGTATTGGCTTTTATCAAGTTTTCCTGAGAAACATTATTTGGCGTATCGACATGAAGACACGCAGGCAGCGCGCACATGCGTGTATTTTAGTTGGGTGTACATTCAGCTCATGATTGCGCTGGAATAATATGTTTGGGGGTTTTACTCGTGACTATCGTGAATACCGATGAACCAGTGTAACCAGTAAGTTTGGGATACGCAAACAAATGAGGACAGGCAGGTATATGCACACACAGCCAAGATCATCCTGATTACATGATGATATATAAACCGTGCGTGCAATAATGCAAATGCGCTTGCCACACAGGAAGGACAAGATCGATGTTTAACAAACGACATGATAAATATATAATATATGATGTATGATATCTGATATCTGATATATGATGTATGAAATATGTGATATGATATAATATGATATGATATGATATGATATGATATGATATGATATGACATAATATAATATAATATGATGTGATATAATATAATATAATATAATATAATATAATATGACATAATATAATATAATATAATATGATGTGATATAATATAATATAATATAATATAATATAATATAATATAATATAATATAATATAATATAATATGATATAATATAATATAATATAATATGATATAATATAATATAATATGATATAATATAATATGATATAATATAATATGATGTGATATAATATAATATAATATAATATAATATAATATAATATAATATGACATAATATAATATAATATAATATAATATAATATAATATAATATAATATAATATAATATAATATAATATAATATAATATAATATAATATAATATAATATAATGTAATATAATGTAATATAGTATAATATAGTACAATATAGTACAATACAATACAATACAATACAGTACAATACAATACAATACAATACAATACAATACAATACAATACAATACAATACAATACAATACAATACAATACAATACAATACAATACAATACAATACAATACAATACAATACAATACAATACAATACAATACAATACAATACAATACAATACAATACAATACAATACAATATATTATAATACATAAAACTTGGTATATTGTATAAATGGTACTTCGAGTTCTCTCACCGGTTTGCACGATCCAACCTCCCAGGGTGTTGTGGGGCGTTGCTCTGAAGATTGGTTCGACCCAGATGACCCAAGGTGAATTAGATAGCCATGTGACCGCTGCTTCAATGTCCTGGATTGGAAGTTCGTGTAAGTTTTAGAATCCAAGTATGAACGGCAAACGGGGTCAAGAGGTACATTATCTGGTGTAATACGGCGTGAGCAAAGGCTTCTTTGGAAGCTATGGGGGCCCCAGAATTTGAACCTATATATATTGTCACCCAGTGTTACATCTGGGCGAGTTCTCGAGACGTTATGCAGTAACCATCGACGGACTTACACGGTCAGGCAGGCGTTATGTGTCGTATGCATGTCTCCTAATAAAAATACTGATGCTCTAGGTTTACATACCCTACATACTCGACGGATATCAGTCAGGGGGCGAGCCCACTTTTCGTACAACAGCACTACAGTATTTAATGTAAGCATGATGCCCGCCCATGCATGTACCATACAGTCATACCTACCTCCGCGCATACGTAGACTTGAAGCCTTGGGGCAAAGGAATCGTATACCACCTTTCCGTGCACGGCTGCCCGAGGATAGCAGGTCCCGCTGGCGGTGTCCGTACGACCCAGGTGGGCTGCCAGTCTCGCAATCCACTCATCTACAGCATGTTGGGAATGCGAAGCCTGCTGATGAGAGTTCGCGGCCGTAAATACACCTGGGACGATGTGCACGTTGAATCCGTACAGGTACATTTCCATGCCGTCGTTGCTCATCCCTTTGCCACCTGCTGGGCCCAAACCTGCTGCTGCCGACCTGCCGCCGCGCGCTGGCAGCGTTGCGCGCAAACGCCTAGATGATGATGACGACGCATTGCGGGACCATGCGGCGGTTCCACCCGCCGCTCGGCCCACATGCCTGGAAGGGTAATCGTCGCGGCGGTCGCGATGGGACTGCCATCCGCTACCTTGACCATCATCCTCCGTTGCTGGACTACTACGGCTGCTGCTGCTGCTGTCCCGCATCTTATTTATGCGTTTGAGCAACTGCTGTGTTGATGGCAACTGCTGCACCGTTGATGATGTAATAACGCCCTCATCGTTGCGGTTGGCGGCGGCCGCGTGGCTGCTGATGGCCACGGATGGACCCGTGCGGCCGGTGGCGGCCGCGGCCTGCAGCTGCTGCGTCCTCCGGCGTCTGGCGGCCGGCCTAGCAGCGCTTAAGACCATGCCCATCTCCCGCGATAACTTGAGCTCCGCACTATACTCCCCCTGCATCACGCACCACGTCGTCATGATCATCCTTAGGACCGACGCAAGCATTATTGGAACGGAGCCGCGCGCGCTGCGGTAACGTAATTCATTCCGTACCAGCATCGCATCGTTGCAGCGCGCCGCTTCCTGGACGTTGCTAGAAGCCCCGTACACAATGAACATCTCGTCCGGAATGTACGACACCACATGGCATCCACGGGCGATCAGGTCGTTTCGGAGCGCGTCGGCGCCATCTGGTGCGTGTGCACGTACCACACAAGTATGTGGGAGCGAGCGAGGTGGGGTGGTGGCGGGATGGGTTAGATGGATAGCTAGGCGGCAGGGACCACCTTGCTAGGCAACAGCTAGGCAGCAGCTAGGCAGCAGGGACTATACTTGCTTAATAATGTTTGTGCGTCAAACAAATTGCACGGGCATGATTAGCCCGCCCGACTTGCCGAGCGACCGCGCCAGGACGCATGCAAGGACGGAGCCAGACGGCGGCCCGATAACAACTCCAAATGGTCTATCTATATTAGTCGATGTTTGCTGTATGTGAAACTGCAAATGTATACAGGGGTCGGCCTCTCAGGCCGGGAGTTGCTCGCTCAGTCCGGTTGCTGCTGATGCTGGCAGGTGCCGGCATATGATTTAACGGTGATCGGTCGACGTCAGTTTCGTGCGGCGGGTTCGGCTGCTTACCTTCTCGAACCCACTTGACAAGGTAAATGCCAGTAGCTGTGTCGTCAGCGTGGCTTGGGTTGTTTGGGCGGCTGCTGTTGCCCCGGCGGCGGCCGCCGTCTTGGGGCCCCTCACCACCCGGCCGCAGAGGCCGGGCAGCGGAATGGCCATCGCTGTCAAGACCGCCACCACGGGCTGCAGCGGCCACGTCTGACAACCCGCCGGAGATGGCTTCCCCGGCTCGCCTGTAACACTCAGCCAAAGTGCATACGCACGATCGACATCGGCAAGTAAGCAAGGGGCCGGGGACAACAGCAGGCGGGTGTGGGTGTGCGTGGAACCCCGAACGGACCGCATGAATGCCTGCTATCTATGCCTACCTGCCGCATTCAGTACATGCAAGACGAGAGAGGCTCATTTGTGCCGAGCGAGCATGCATGTATCCCTGTCCTTCACGCACGCGTACGGAAATTATAACCGAACAGCTTGCCTTAGATTTATACAGCCATGTCGCAACTGAGCGGTGCAACCGGCAACGGACAATATAACATTTGAAAAGGCAAAGCAGACCAAAATAGTTAAGCAGTCGCGTGTGAGCCGGTGTCGGCATGAGAACAGCAGCCGCGGTGACTCCATACGTTTCCACAAGGATAAGTACTGTTGTATTTAGAATGGCGTCTCACGCTTTTGATCAATGTCTGCACTTAAGTTCTCCTAATCTTCCGCATCCGAAATTTCAAGCAACCATGTTCAACTGGAACATCAATAGTATCAATGCATGCGTGGAATCGAGTTGGGATATGCTTGTACTTAAGTTGAATTCTTGAGTAGCCCTATGCCCGCCCTTACTTGGGTCTTCTTTGTACAGATGCGACGTCCATCCGTACATCCATCCCCCAGTCGTTGAGAGTTGAGAACATAATTTCCCGAAACATCTGTTATCAGCAGATGTTCATGTTTCGATTGTACTTCTGATAAAAAGTAATGGGCGCATGCCGCACGCAGCCTGAAGCACAGGTCGGAGGCAGTTCGCTCGTAGCCAGGTAATTATAAAGGCACTGGACTGGAAATGTACTAATGGTGGCCATGATTTTTATTTTATAATGTTCCAAATGAATCGGTGAACCATATCGATCTTCAGGATATTGCTTGCACGGGCATCGCGGGATGACACTTGGCTATGCATACGGTCGCAAGCCTCTAAATATAAATTTGATGTTGTCCTCGTAGCGTGTAATTGGAAGTTGGACATACGTCCAGATGTACTCATGCGCGTCCTGCTGCGCCTTTCTGCTCTACCGCCGGTGCATACTTACCGAGCGTGCTTCTCAATTCATCCATACATCATAGATCAATGCGCGCAATTCCGACTAGTTTTCTAACCACGAATGATCAAGATTATTACCCTTGGTTAAGGTGTATTTATTATCGATTCGAATTCACTGCAGCTGAAGCAACTCATTGAAGGCATCAGCCAACATTATCAAATACGGATTGAAGTAGAACTGAGTAGAACCGTTGGCGCTAGTTGGCGCGCACTCGGCACCTGGCCTGATCTGACCGGTTACGTAATCCTTTGATGAACTCAACAGAACTCAAATTCGAAGATCGAACTCCGTCTCGGAAATCGCTGCCTAACCTTACGGTTACTTGGATTTGTCCGTTGATCGGCCTTTCCTCTATAAGGATCGATCCCGCAAGCAACGAACCAGCCGGCGTGCGACTCACACTGCCAAGGAAGGCAACAATATGCACGGACAGTATACTTTCTCTATCGGTAGCATGGGAAGCAATAACACGTGTTGACCCAGCAGGATCTTCCGCACAATGTGTGCGGCCCACACCCGACCCACAGGACCTCTCTGGCCAAAGCACGTACCATGCGGCCTCGCTGTACCTCCGACCACCCCGTCCCCAGTCGGTCGGTCGGTCGGTCGGTCGAGGGAGGGAGGGAGGGAGGGAGCACATGCCGTACACCGCATGCAGGCACCCAACGCTCTGCATGAACCCTCACCCCACCCCCGCCGGCCCCTACGATGACATGACTGATGGGCCCAAGCGATCAAACCCAACCTTGTTTTACCATCATCACATCCCGGATGAATGAATGAATGAACGAATGAATGAACGTTACAGCGGACCCCGAAAAGTGATCAGCGGTGTACACCCGGGGCTGCGAGCCCCCGGTGTGTACACCCTGCATCGCTCGCATGCAACCCTGGAACGACGCAGTCACCCGACAGTTCACCCGACAGTCACCGAGGCGCAGCCCCGACTGACGGCGGCATCAGCTCGTCTGCGCCCATGACCCGCAGGTCAGGCCGACAGCCCTGACACAGCCGCACCAGCAGCTGCAGCGACTTCATCTCGCCAGAGGACGCCTCACCACCACTAGCACCACCACCGCCACCGCCACCACCAATACCTTCCGGCCCGTCACTTTCCCCGCCGCGCCAACCCGGGTACACGGCCAAATCCAATCCCAGCGGCACGTCCCCCAGCTTGACGCCCGCGTGCCCCGCTGCTGCGCCTGCTGCTGCCGCGGCGCGTGTGGCCCCGGCTGCGTCCGTGCCGCTGCCGCCGCCGCCGCCGCCGCCGCCGCCGCCGGCAGCCAGCCAGGCGCGGGTGCGCACCAGCGCCGTCAGCGCCACCGACACCGCGTCACGGCCTACAGCGGGGGTACCCGAAGAGGCGGGGGGAAGGGGTGCAGGTCATGCACGGCAGCGCAGGCAGGGCAGGTAAGGCAGGCAGGAAGGTAGGACAGGCGGGGAGGCAGGCAAGGACGGCAGGCAAGTAAGGCAGGCAAGTAAGGCAGGCAGGGAGGGCAGGCAGGGAGGGCAGGCAGGGAGGGCAGGCAGGGAGGGCACGCAGGAGGGCAGACAGGGAGGGCAGGCAGAGAAGGCAAGGAGACACGTCCGGCGAGCAAGGCTGTTCAGCAGCAAGCTGGTAGCAGCAGCAGCAGCAGCAGCAGCAGGCGGGCGCTATTAAACCATCGAAACCCGACACGCAATTACTGACCCTTTGAACCACCCACGCCGATACACGCACACGGACACACACACACACACATTTTACTGTTTGGGTCGGGCCTTGGGTATATTATGTACGCATGAGGGCATCCTTTGCCGCCGCTACTCTGCCGCTTGCACGTCACGCACTCCTGTGCTGCTGCCTGCCTAAGAAGTAAGAACACCTCGCAGGCTTTGGTACGTATATGGGCTTGGGTCCTGGGCGGGGTTCTCATGAAACACACCATAAAGCACACGCGAATGAATGAACGTTCCAGCGGGCCACCGACAACGGACACACATTCACGTCACACGCACATGCGGGTTCTTCAGATTCTCACGAAGCACGTGGCCGTCGTACCTGCACCTGCCCACCCACGTGCCCCGCCAGCGGAGACACATGCCCGTTACACCGCCCCTGGGCCCATCCCAGCACTCACCCGCCCGCCGCGGCGACCACCCTCCCGCCGTACCAATGCCCCACACACCCACCTGCGGCCTGCAGTGCCACAAGCCCGTCCCGCAGCACCGCGGGTCCCAGCTGCTCCGAAACCTCCCTCGCCGTGGAGGTACGACTAACGAACAGCCGTACCGGCGGCTCAACGACCGGGTCGCGGCCCTCAGCCGGCACGGGCACCCGGTGGGAATAGAGCCGCCAAACCCGCTGTACATCTTCTCCGCTGCCGCCGCCACCGCCATCAGGACTGCCTCGGTCGACTCGCGGCCGGATGTACGGCTGCTTCGGGTGTAGCAGCTGTAGCGCCAAGTCGAAATCGTCAGTTTCCGGATCGCCGCCGCCTCCGTTGCCCGCACCCTTCAGGTCTCGCCTGCTACTGCTACTGTTACTGCTACTGCCGCTTCTGCCGCTGCCGGCTCTTTTGCCCTGCTGCCTCCGCTCCTTGTGATGGTCCCGCTGCTGGCCTTGGTCTTGGTCTTGGTCTTGTTGGCGGCGTTGCTGCTGCCGCTGCTCGTGCTGTTGCCTCAGGTAGGTGCGGGCCAGGGCGGTTACCTTGACGGCGAAGTACAGGTCGTCGGGGCCCACCACCTCACTGAGGACCACCGAGTGCCGTGAGAGCGCCTGAGGCGGGATGGCGGGCGGGATGGCGGGAGGGATGGCGGGCGGGATGGATGGCAGGCAGGCGGGATGGCAGGCGGGATGGCGGGCGGGATGGCAGGCGGGATGGCAGGCGGGATGGCGGGCGGGATGGCGGGCGGGATCGCAGGCGGGATGACAGGCGGGATGGCAGGCGGGATGGCAGGCGGGATGGCGCGCCTTCTGGCACGGACATGCGACCACCTTCACCTTCATTTACGGCAACCGGGGTCCCAGCGGCCCACATGGTATCGAGCGGGCGGTGCCGAGCCCGACTCAGAGCACCTCGTGAACAGCCCTCCCCTTCCTGCCCTACCCGACCTGGCCACCGATCCCCGCCCCCACCGCGGCCCAACCCCGTCTGAACATGTCAACTACCAATTTCCTACACCCCCGCCCCCTTTCTGGGTTTGGTTCTGCACATGTCAACTACCAATTTCCTAGAACCCCAAACCCTTTCTGGGTTTGGTTTGGTTTTCCCACCCCAGCCCCCTACCCCTACGCTCATCACGTCGTCAACCCGCACCTGCACCAGCGCTCCCGCCATGCCCCCGACGCTCTTGGCGGGGTCCAAACGGAGCCGGTAGTCGTACCGCTGCCGCCGCTCCGAAACCACACCCTCTCCTTCCCCCTCCTCCTCCTCCTCCTCCTCTTCCGCCTCGTCTGTCTCCACTCGCGGCCGCCCCGACGGCCGCCCCGCCGCACTCAACGCGCCCCCACGGGCGTCCAACGCGGTCCGTCCCTGCCGCGCTGCCGGCTCGCCTTGTGGCCGTTGCGCTGACCGCTGCTGCTGCGGCGGCGGCGGCGGCATGCCTGGTGGCTGCTGCCGCTGCTGCTGTTGCGGTAGCGGCGAATGCTGTTGCGGCGGCGAATCCTGCTGCGGCGGGGAGTGTTGCGCCTGCTGCTGCGGCGCCGCCGCCGCAGCAGCAGCCACGGCGTGCAAGTCTTGTCGGCTCACGTCACGTGGTTGTGATTGTGGTTGCGATTGTTGTGAATGTGGTTGTGATTGTGATTGTGGATGTGAGGACGTGGCCGCCGTCGGCGCGGCGCCCTGCGGGGCGGTCGGCGGCGTGTCCCCAGACGCCGCCCGATCATCCGCGGCCGGCCGGCCCCCGCCCGCCTCCTTGACCCCCTTGACGACGATGAAGCGGTAGGGAGCCCCCGGAGGCGGCCGTCGAGCAGCAGCAGCTGCTGCTGCTGCCCCCGCCGCCCCCATCTCCTCGTCCCGGAAGTCGTGCAGGAACCTCCCGCGTCCCGCAGCCCTGCCCGCACCGCCGGGACCCGCCTCCGCCTCCGCCTGCTCCGCTTCCTCCTCCGCCTCCGCGCCCTCCTCCTCCAGGTCACCGTCCCCTCGCGGCCGCTCCGCGTCGCCCCCGCCGCCGCCGGTGCCGATTCCGGAGCGTAGCCCCAGAACGTCGAAGGACTGGAAGCGCCGGCCCTGCGCCTGTACGAGCGCTGGATGAACTGTACGGCGGGACATCTCCACCATGTCCCGTTCCGTCTGGTCCAGCAGCTCCTCAGCGACCTCCACGGGGGACACCAGGAACGTCACCTTGCCCGCCACCTTGCCGCCGCCGGCGCCACCGTCGCGCCGTGGCGGCGTCCGTACGACAGCTTCCCCCGACAGCTTCCCGCCGGTGCGTCGAGCCTCCTCGATGGCCTCCCGGATCATGCGCTCGCGCCGCGCGTCGGCGGCGGCGGCGCCGCCGCCGCCATTGCCTGCGCTGCGGGCGTCTGCTGCGCCGCCACTCTCCGGGTTGCGGCGGCCAGAACCGGTGTCGTACCGATCCGTGCTGCTGTCCGTACCCCCCGGACTGTTGCCGCTGTCTCTGCTCCTTCCACTGCGCGAAGCAGCCCCGTTCGTACTCCTACCTTGCGGGGGCTGCACGCGGCCGAGGGGCTTGCCGCCGCCGCCGGCGCCGCCGCCGGCCGGCGCCTGGCGCTCCGCTGCCCTGGAGCCGCGCTGCTGCTCCGAAACCAAGCCGCGATCGGCGCTCTGGGACCGAGAGCGGGCGGTGCCGGCGGGGGATGGCGCTCCTCGCCAGGGCGTGCCGGCAGCGCCAGATCCCGGCCGGTCGTTGCTTGGCGATCGTTGCTGCCGGTGCGCCTGCCGGCCTTCCTGCTGGTCTTGCGGTTGTCGTCGCTGCTGCGATGGGTTTGGTTGTTGTCGTTGTTGTTGTTGTTGTTGTTGTTGTTGCTGCTGCGGGGCATCACGGGTGGTGGCGCCTGCCTCTCCCCGCCGAGGATAGGCGCCGCCATCGCCTGGCTGGCGTCCTGTCGGGCCCGCAAACACCGTAGGGTCGCGCTTGCGGCAGCGGATGCCGGGTGCAGCAGCCCACGGACAGGTGGTTCCCCAGGACGAGACCAGTTGGCTGCTGGGTTGGGTTAAGGAGTGCCAACCCCGCAAGGTGTGCAGGGCCGCGGTCATCGTTGATGTCGGAGCTGGTCGTGCCGTGCCTGCAGCTCAGGCGCCTTGGGAAGTACAGCGCCGCTGTTTGTGACAATGCCTATGATGCGCTGTGGTATTATTCATAATGTGTGAAGCAATCGAAAAGTGGGACTGAGCAGGACGCATGACTAACGAGCACGATCATCGCCGTCTACCGAGCCTTTAATTACGGAATATATAAATATAATACACATAATCTATTCTCAATGACATCGATGCAAGCTTCAGGCTGATTCAAATGCTGCGGCAGTCTGTAGAGCGGGTTAACTTATCATGTGATTTCAATTCGCTTATGGATGCTATCATATACCTATGAAAACAGAGGGAGTGGGGGAGCAGACAGCAGAGGGACAGGACCGAACTACAACGGCCAACGGTCAGCATAACGTCAACCGACCCAGTCAACATCTCAAAGTCTCAATGCGCAGGCGACCTCATTTGAGAAAATCTTTTATTATTTGCAAATGTTGCATGTAAGGGCATGCATGCATCCCCATGCAGATCACATTGTACAGGCGCGTTGTGCCCAGGAGTAAGGCACGGGTGATGCCGATCTCGCTTCTGTGCTTCTGTCTGCTCATCGTCGCACGCCTAAAAATCAGGTTATTCCCAGCGCCGTCCCCGACAAGACCCTGGCGGTTCAGGGTGGTTCCTCCGAGGGTCATACTGACGAGTGTCAGCCATTGAACAACCCGCTGACACGACCCATCCACCTGCCACAGTCATAGCGTATGCACGCGATTTGTAACTCCTGAGAGACTCATAAAAAAAACCCCTTGGCGAAGTCGCTTCCCGGCAGCTGTGAGCCCTCCCTGTGATCGACACACGTGCTGCTCGGCCCCGACCTGCCTCGAGGGCGCCGGTCGTCCGGTCCCAGAACGCACCCGACGGTGCCTGGGACGTGTGCCGCCTACCGTGTGCTGCAGATTCCGTATGCTGCACATTCCGTATGCTGCAGATCCCTTTGTATTTTCTGCGATGCTGCCTCACCCTCCTCTCTGCCGCGAGCAAATGCCACACGGACGCCACACGGCTACCCACGCCACTACAGCTAGCACTAGCACTAGCGGTCCGCTGTAACGTTAATTTCACTAGAAATACAAGCAAGGAAACCACCGCAAATCTAACACGCACGCTCAGCTGCGCCCAACGCGCCTCGCGTCTGGAGCCATCACCTCGTTGCTGTCAACGCCAGTTGCCAGCGGCGCCAACGAGTCGCGGCGACTGTGCTGCCGGACCTGCAAACGATCCGAACATCTTCGTTCGTCGGCCTGGCAGCAGCAACTGGCAGCGCGGCCCTGTCTCCCCTCAGGGCCCTGTACCCCGTGACTACCAGAACCGGCGCTGCTGCCGCCCCCGACGGTGTTACACCGGCTTGGCGACGGGCAGCCACGTCACAGCAGACGTGGAAACGAGGCACATGCCGGACCACCAGCCACACCACCCGCATCACCGGCGCCCGTGACCCCAACCGCATCACCCAATGACCCCCCCGTCCAACGACCGCGGCCGCCGGCCCGACAAACGCCATCACCCCCACGTGCCGCCACCGCCGTCCCTGCGCTCACTCTTACTTGCGGCCCTTCTCGGCGCAGCCGTCGTGGCAGTAGCACCGGCCGCAGCAGCAGTAGCACCGGTCGCGAAAGCAGATATGAGGGCCGAGGCCAAAGCTAGCGCCGCCGGACCCAAGACGATTCGAAGCACCGGCAACGTCCTCCTGCCGAAAGTCAAGGTGTTGGCACCCGGCACGTCGGGAAGCTCTCACGGCCACCACGTGCGCAAGCACCGCGGCCGGGAGCTCCGCGACCTCCACGGCCCCCAGAAGGAACAGACACGTCAGAGCCCGGCGGACCCGAACCGTCGTCACCACCGCCTCCATCAACAACCGCAGCTGCAGGAGCCGCTGCAGGTGGGGCAACTGCAGCTGCAGCAGCAGCAACTGCAGCAGCAGCAGCAGCAGCAGCAGCAACTGCAGCAGCAGCAGCAGAATGTGTCTTCGCAGACCCCCCACGAGGCCCATCACTACCAGCATCCCACGGTGGTGATCCCCGAGGGCCATCTTGAGAACCGACAGCGCCGACAGATGCTGGCTGGCACCGCCGCGGCGGTTGGCGGCGGCGATGCCGCACCTCCTCCCGCCCAGTCCAGCTGCCCCACCACCGCCACCACCACCACCACGGGGCCCATCCCCGCCCACAGCACCGCCGCCTCCTACGTCTGTCTGCGCCTCGTGACCCTCCCGGGGCACGCGTCCGCCTCGTCAGCCGCACACGTGTATCTGGAGGTAGGGCTTGCACAGCCGAGGGTGGGAATGTCTCGGCTGTTTGTGTACGACGGGATGCGCAGCTGGGTTTCGGAGCCAACGCCCCGTCAATGAGTCATTAATCTGGTCCCTTCATATAGATGACGTGACTCCTTTGTTGTTATCATGTAATAGTTACAAGGTGGACTTTTAAATATGATGTTCTGACTCCCTGATAAGTCAAGATGTATTGTCGTACAGATGTGGTGTACTGCACGTACCTTATGGCTCTGAAGGAGGACCCTCCACAACGCCGCCAAACCCGCAGGTCTCACCTGTGCAGGCTCCGAAAGCACTACCATCACCACCACCACCACCGACCCAGACGAAGGCCGGCTCCGAGACCACCGCCGCTGCGCCCGCTCCACTTTGTCCATCCGGTTCCGCGCTATACCAGCTGAACCCGAACAACACCCTGGCTACAGCGCCCGGGGGCGGCCGGGGCGGCGCCGCCTCCTCGGGACCCGGATCCAGATCCAATGGGGGTTCGCCAGCCGACGGCGTCAATTCAACTGCCGATCCGCCCTGCACGGCGGCGCCGCCGTCGTCGTACACCCTATCGCCGATGACCGCATCTGCTGTACAGTCGTACATCGCTCTGCAACAGGTTTTCAGCGCGAACGACACCACCTCGGCATGCCGTACGGCGTCCGTCTCGTCATTCTATCGCCTTGCTGCTACGGCCGACCCTAGTGCTGGCGGGCCTGCTGGCGCCGGCATCTTCTTTGCTCGTCCAGATGCCGTACAAGCCTGCGCCAACTTCCTGCCTGCCTCGTCCTCGTACGTTCTGCGTCAGGAAGACGTGGGAGGACAGGCGCGCATCATTCAGCCCGCCCCCGCCTGCTCTGGGTTGCTGACGGGTAGTTTTCAGCTTCGGCCCTTCAACTTCACCTCCGGAGAAGCTAGCCTCTCAGCAGTACAACACAACTGGACAACGGCTTGCTCCGGAACCGCGCCGCCGCAGAGGGTAGCAGGGTACGTTCTCGTCCCAGTCGTGTCGAGCGGTGCCGCGGCGGGCGGCGGTGGGCGCCTCCGCGGGCTCCCGCGGCCTCCGGCTCCGCCGCGGCCGCCCGCCAAGCCGCCGTCTCCGCCGGTGCCGCCGTCGCCGCCGCCCCGGCCACCATCGCCACCACCGCCGCCGGCGCCGCCGCGTCCACCGCCATCACCACCTAAGCCACCATCGCCCCCCAAGCCACTATCACCAGCACCCCCCAAGCCACCATCACCGCCCAGGCCACCATCACCTCCCAAGCCACCATCACCTCCCAAGCCACCATCACCTCCAAAGCCGCCATCACCACCACCGCCCAAGCCGCCATCGCCGCCTAAGCCACCATCACCTCCCAAGCCGCCATCACCACCACCACCCAAGCCGCCATCGCCATCACCACCCAAGCCACCATTACCTCCGAAACCACCATCGCCACCTCCAAGGCCGCCCGCTCCTCCGAAGCCGCCGGCACCGCCGCCGCCGCCGCGGCCACCACCACCGCCTCCACGGCCGCCGCCGCGCCCACCCAAGCCACCCAAGCCGCCAGCACCGCCGCCCCGACCGCCACCCTCTCCTCGGCCGCCGCCTCGGCCAACGCCCTCGCCGCCGCCAGGCCCGCCGCCCTCTCCACCACCCGCCCCGCCGCCCTCCAGCGTCACTGACAACCCCAAGCCTCCTACCCCCTCTCCTCGAACGCTTACAACCCAACCAGATCCTCCGTCAACACCACCACCGCCCTCGCCGCCCTCGCCCAGTCCGGCTCCGAGACCACCACCACTCCCTGTGCCGTACGCGACTGTACGCATGCCACCCGTCATCCCACGGGACGGATCGTCTCCCCCGCCCGACCCTTCCAACACCAATACCACCTCGGGCGACGACACCGGTGACCTAGGGGTGCTGTCCGGCCCCGCCGGAGGCATAGGCGCCAGCAGGACCGGTTCGGTTGGCGGCACAGCAGGTGGCGGCGTGGCGGCGACGGACGGGTCCGCCGCCGCCGGGGGCGGCGGGGCCGGCGGCGGCGGCGGGGGGGGCATCACGGGCGGCGGTGTCGCGGGGGCGGTGGTGGGCGGCGTGGTCGCGCTGGCGGTGGTGGGGCTCCTGGGCGCGGGTGTGGCGCTGCTGAAGAGGAGGATGGTGAGCAGCGGGCAAGGCCCGGATGCATATGTGTGCGTTATTTAAGCAGGCAGAACAGGAGTGCGTGACATGCGAGGGGCCGAGTGGCGCCCAATAGTTTGCCCGTATGCGTATATAATATGGTGTGTGTGTTAGGATAACGACCCTTTCGTACCGTGCCGTACCGTGCAGTACATGTATTGATGAGTAATTGCGATAGCGCATCACAGAATTTTGTAGGTATGCAAGGTTGCTTGCATCCGGGAAGACAACTCGGGTACCCGGCCCTCAACCGCCGCCAACCACCCCCAAGCCCCAACCTCCCGCGACCGCCCCAGCCCTCCCCCAGCACTCCATCGTTTCCCCTATTCTCCCCCGTCGCGCCCCCCTATTCCCTTCCAAAGACCTTCACCCCAGAGGTGGGCTTGATGAAGGACTTGATGGAGGCCGGGCCGGGGGCCCCCGTGGACGGCCACGCCGCAGGTGGCCCCGCCGGGGCCACCCGAGGGCCGGGGCCGGGGCCGGGGCCGGGGCGGCCGGCAGCGGACGTGCTCGTCACCGCCGACGCCGGCTCGCTGATGGACACGAGCCGCAGCAGCGTCCTGGGAACGCAGCTGCTGCCTGCGGGTGCCGGCGGTGCCTTGCTGCAGCCTGCCCGACCGGTGGCGGAGGCGACGGTGGTGCCAGTGGCGGCGGCGGAGGCGCCGGCGGGGCCGGAGTCGGTGGCGGACTCGTGGCAGCCCTCCCTGGCGCTGAGTTGGGACGCCGACGACGCCGACGATGTAGCGGAGGATCAGACGGCGGCGGCGGCGGCGGCGGCGCAGGGTGGAGGAGGCGGCGACGGAGCAGGGGGAGAGAGGGCTGCTAGGCGGGAGGGCTGAATTACCACGGGACGCACGAGATGGACGGTTGGGGGGGGTACGGCAAAGATTGCGAGACGCTCCGGATCCAAAAGACGCTGCCCGCTGCCGCCCGTGACGCCCGCAGCCACATCCGTGACACGTCCGTGTGGGGACAGGGCCCGAGGGCCTAGGTTATACCGCCGATGGCCACCGCTGGGGTCCACAGCAGAGTTACTGGGTGGTATGCTAATATGATCTAGGCGAGGTGATCGTGGCGCGGTTCTGGGCAGGCAGGACGTGAGGGGTGGCGTGAGGGGGTGTGTCGGATGCACCTGTGACCAGGTGATCAGCGCGAGTTCTTCGGTTGGGCAGGGTCAAAAGGCCTGGTGCGGGAACTGCGAAAGGAGATTGCGGGAGGTGCCCTTGGGGGTTGGGGAGGTGCCCGTGGAGGGAGGGAGGGAGGGGAGATGTCCGTGGAAGGACGGGAGGACGCGAAGGGAGGTACCGTGTCGGCAGCCGCGTGCAAGTGTGTGTCGCGCGGCAGCGACGGCGACAGCGGCAGCAAGGGGGGATGTCGGGGCGCGCGTGGGAGGAGAACTGGAGGGTGGGCCAGGTGCCTAGCTGTCCAGGATGGCGGGGGGTGGGGCTGATCCAACAATGCCGATGCCACGACCCTTGCAATGTCGGGCGTGGGGGGAAAGGGGGGCAAGATGCCGTACACGTCTTCAGCCATCCGCCAAGCCCGGCCGTGTGTTGGGGGCTTGAGGCAGTGTATGGCCCGTGTGGCGCTACAGGATTTCATAAAGGGTGGGATGACGGTTGCCATTCTGGCTGCGGCTGAGCGCCGGGTGCAGCCGGTGAACCGGAGTCCGCCACTCGGCACTTGGCACTCGGCGACTTGGGTGCTGAACGCTCCGCTGGCCTGCCTGCTTCGATGCCAGCGGTCTCGCTGGCAGCCTCGCACGTCGCACCGGGGCGTGTATGTGTGTGTGTTGCGTGGGTGTTTGCGGCGGCTGACCACCGCCCGTGTTAACCCTCAGCGAATGCCACGTGGTGGTATGGGCGGGATATGTACAGCCGTAACAAAGAAAGTATATATTGTACTGGCAGGGCTCGCACGGCCACCCACACTGTACCTGTTACGGATTTACGGTATAGAAACATGTAATGCGACCCGCGGGCCCGGACCCCAAGGGAGGGGGGGTTCAGCGCATGCACGCGGGCAACCCGCATGTCCTGAAAAACCCTAGCTATGCCGCGTGGCGAAAGATTGGGCTCTGGATACCTTGGAAGCCATGCGTTCTTGAGGAGGGGTGTGGGTTTGAACCCGGGCCCGAACAGCCCGAAGCTGTGTTTTAAGTTCGCAGGGGCCGACCGTCGTCGACGACGCGGCAGCTTGAAGGGTAAAGGCCTGGCGTGAGCTACGGTAGCTGGCATGGCCGTACATCCCGCGCACTTGAAGGGCACCGGCAGGGGCGGGCGCCGGTCGCATGCGTGGGTGGACAGCCAGGGGCGCTCTGGTGAGGCGCAGCCTCCGGACCGGGCGGGGCCGCCAGCCGGCGGGAGCTGGGGCATGTGACGTTTGGATCCAGTTCAACGGGACTGTCGCAACCTGTAGGTGAGGAGGGACAGACTCAGACACGCCGCCTGTCGCCCGACACCTCAACCTTGCTGTGTCCAAGGCTGCTACACCTCAACCTTCCGTGTCAGTGGCTGCTACACCTCAACCTTGCCGTGCCCAAAGCTGCCCCTGCTGGAACTGCCCCTGGTCCACCCGCGCTCATGACCCACAAAGCCACAAACACCCTCAGCTGCAACGTGTTTGCTTCTCACCCCTCAGCTCTAACGAAGATCAAGATGTCACAACCCCTGCAGCCCTGAGTCCGTGCAATACGGCATGTCGCTCCCGCCGTAATCATTCCCGTACCGTACGGCGGCCCAGCTCTCCCGGCTGCGCGTCTCCCGCTGCGCGTCTCCCGCCGGGTCCATCACCAGCACAAACTGCATTGCTGCACAACTTGCCTCACCATGCAAAATCGAAAGGGACATCCCTGACTGCAGGGTCGCCCTCCGGTATCCGTGTATAACCCACACTATGTACTGCGGCAGTGGCGGTGGTAGTGATGGCGGTGGTGGCGGTGGTGGTGGTGGTGGCGGTGGCAGGTAGCTCCCCCCCTATGCCCACACGTGTCACCGCAGCCACCACAGGCGGACCCGTCCGTCATCGGAGCAGGACGCCAGCAGTCGCGGCTCCGCGGGGTTCCACCGCACGCAGTTCACGTCCGCGTCGTGGGCCGCACTGACCCGCAGCCACAGCGCCCACGGCTGCCCCGGCTGCCCCAGCTGCAACGCCCCCCCTGGACCCCGCCCCTGGAGCCCGCCAGCCGCCGCACTCGCGTCGGGCATGTCCTCGTCGGCCGCGGCGCCGGCGACCGACGGCTGACCCGCGGGTCGGTGGTGTTCCGCCCTGGCTGTGGCGCCGCCGCCGTCCTCCGGTGTGTCCCTGAGGGCCAGTCGGGCGAGCTCGGGGTCCCCCTGCCCGAAGATGCAGATGGCGTCGTCCCCGTCACCTGTCAGCGGAGCGAGCGGACAGGGCGAGGGTGGGACTCGGTGTTACGGCGGGAGAGGGCGAAGGGTGGGACTCGGTGTGAAGGTGCCGGATGTGACCAGCGGGAGAAACAAAAGAGGCGTAATGTGACCCCAGCGGGAGCGGGGGCGAAGATACGGCACGGCAAGTACCGCAAAGTGCAGAACGCACGTGTGTGCACAGAGATCAGTCCAGTCGGGTTCAGTCCAGTCCAGGTCACTCTTAATCTACCGATCCAACACCCCACCCACACCCAGCCGAACCCACCCACCCACCCACCGGTGGCGATGAGACCCGTGGGTCCCCAGTCCAGCGAGAAGATGGTCCGCGGGTGGTAGCCGCTGAGCGTGGTGGCGCAGCGCAGGTCCGGGCGGGTCGGCACGAACCCGCCCCCGGCCCCGCCCCCGCCCCCGCCCGTCGCCGCCGCCCCCGGACCCCCTGCCGCGGCCGCAGCCTTGCTCTCCCAGAGCTTCACTGTGAGGTCGTCGCTGCAGGTGGCCAGGCGCTGTCCCCCCGGCTCCCAACACACGTCCCACACGGTGGAGCTGTGCCCCGACCCCGGGCCGCACCCTGGGGCCGGGGAGATCGGGGAGAGGGGGACCAAGGCGAGGCGTGCAGCGGGTTTGTAGGCAATTACAGGCAAAGGGCTATGGTGGAAGCTGGATTGGGTCTGCGCGTGTGAGACAGAGCACTGCATGTGTGTGTGTGTGTGTGTGTGTGTGTGTGTGTATGTGTATATGTGTATGTGTATGTGTATGCGTATGCGTATGTGTATGTGTATGTGTATGTGTATGTGTATGTGTATGTGTATGTGTATGTGTATGTGTATGTGTATGTGTATGTGTATGTGTATGTGTATGTGTATGTGTATGTGTATGTGTATGCGTCTGCGTCTGCGTCTGCGTCTGCGTCTGCGTCTGCGTCTGCGTCTGCGTCTGCGTCTGCGTCTGTGTCTGTGTCTGTGTCTGTGTCTGTGTCTGTGTCTGTGTCTGTGTCTGTGTCTGTGTCTGTGTCTGTGTCTGTGTCTGTGTCTGTGTCTGTGTCTGTGTCTGTCTGTGTCTGTGTCTGTGTCTGTGTCTGTGTCTGTGTCTGTGTCTGTGTCTGTGTACACCAGAAGTCGAAGCCCCGGATGGCCCCCGTTGAGTCCAGGCGCCCCGCTGCAGGTCCCTGAACCCCAACCACAGGCACCATGCAGCCGAACCACCATAGACCGCCTTCCGGGTGTCGGCCCGCCCGCGCCGCGGCCCCCCCCCCGACGACGTCGACGAGCAGGGCAGGTAAACCCCCGTCTCTGGGGCCCGCGCATGCGCCCGGTGTGCTTGCTCGCCTGTCCGCGGCCCCCTGCCACGACGGCACCACCCCTGCCACGGCACCCCTGCGACGGCACCACCCCTGCCACGCGTGCTTTGTTCGTCTGGGCTCCATTTCTCCAATTCCTTGTCACATTCGCTACATCGGGTCCGTCCGTCAATGACACATCCGGGGCCCACTTTACCTCCGAGGGTCTGGCTGCAGCCCCACTCGTCCCCGTCGTACGTCCAGAGTTTGATCGTGTCGTCGTACCCGGCACTGACCAGCAGCTCCCCCCCGGGATGCCATTGGACTACCTTGACGTCCTGGGTGTGGCCCTGCACGCAGCGGGGGAGGGGGAGGGGCAGGGGGCGACAAACACAAGCTGGGGATGGCGGGTGGGGGATGTCCACGGCACCCAGCAGGGGCCAGTCGGCGGCGCCCAGCGGCCAAAAAATGAAGACGTCGATGCCCCGGGGCAACTGAAACGGGGCCGCGCGTGGCAGGAAACGTTCTTTGTTTGCGGTGAATGTGGTAGATGTAATGGCAACTGGTTTCGGTCGCGCGGGGTTCCTCTTCTGGCGCCCTCCCTAGGGATGCACCTAATGTCAACACATCTAGACTAGCTAAACACACACGGGGGCCGGCAACCCTCGCTTTGTTGCATTAGGAAAAAATACATCAATTAATTCTACTAGGCTCTTGATTTCGACTACGATACGGCAGCCATTCCGCCGGCGGTTGCTACCGGAGATCTGGCGCCCGCCTCGGTCGAAGGTCGCTCGCGGATGCGGCTGGTCTGCGTTTATCCTCTACGTCACCGTCACCATTCACCACCATCTGGGTTGTCGGTAATTCGGGTTTCGGGTTCCGGGTATTTTGGGTGTCATTTACTTCCCAACGTTTACATCGCCTGTTACGCTGGACTTCGCTTCTCGCGGCTCAGTTCTCTTTTACACACGGGCCGGCAAACGCGACGACATCAGCTCAGCCCAACTTCGACATCCTGCCGACACGTGCGGGGCTCGTCATTCGCCCGCAGCCTTACCATGAAACTCGCTACTTGTTTTATGCGCTGGGACAGGGGCAGTCGTGCGACATACGGGCATTTCCGGGCTTGGGTATGGCCCCCGGGCTTGGGTATGGCCCCGCACCCCTGCTCCGCTCTGCTCCGCCTGCAAACGACCGCACCTGCTTTACATCCACGCACTCAAACTCCCGGCCGGGCATGGACTCCCAGATCCATACGGACCTGCAGGGACAGGGGTTCATGACTAGGGGTTCCATCCGGGGCCATGGGAGCGGGGCCATATGCGCCTGGGGCCGTGTGCGCCTGGGAGCATGGGGCATACGCGGTGTCATGTGTCATGTCCCCTATGCGGACGAGAGAATGAAACTACGGTGTGTGTTGTGCGCTGTCCCCGGCTGCTCGCACAGGCCCCCCCTCGGGTAAACGGCAATCGCCAAGGTGGGAGCGGCGACGAACTGTCGAAGGCGACCTCACCCGCGCTGCCCGCGACGCCCATCGTGGTGGTAATGTACGACACACACACAGTGTATGCCGTACATCTTGTACGACGGTGTGCGCACCTGTCCCGCCCGCACGTGGCGATCAGGCGGCCATCTGGGTTCCAGGCCACGCACTTGACCTCGTTCTCATGGCCCTCCAGCTCCGCCACCTGCCGCGAGGGGGGAGGACGCCGAGTGGGCGGTGCCCGACAGAGGAGGGGCGCGGTGCAGGGTGGGTGATTTGGGTGCAGGATGGGTCCGGGGGTTGCGGGGATTGAGGGAAAGGGCTGCAACTGCGCCGACCTCTTGTGCAGATATTGGGCGAAGAAGCCCATTGAACTGAACTCCCGGATACCCGGCGGCGGCTGAGGGCGTTCCAGGAGGAGGAGGGGGGATGTCTCTCAGAAGTGCCCAGGGGATTAACTCCCGAGGCCGATGTGGTTAATGGGGAACCCGAATGAGGAACCCGCCGAGAACCGCCCAGGCCCATGTACTTACTGTGGTGTGGTGTGGTGTGGTGTGGTGTGGTGTGGTGTGGTGTGGTGTGATGTGGTGTGGTGTGGTGTGGTGTGGTGTGGTGTGGTGTGGTGTGGTGTGGTGTGGTGTGGTGTGGTGTGGTGTGGTGTGGTGTGGTGTGGTGTGGTGTGGTGTGGTGTGGTGTGGTGTGGTGTGGTGTGGTGTGGTGTGGTGTGGTGTGATGTGGGTCGCACCCCCAGCAGCGATGACAGCCCCCGAGGTGCGGTCCCCACCTTCGACCTACCTGCTCCCACACGCCCCCCGACAGCTCCCAGATGGACACCGTTGCGTCGAAGCTGGCGGTGGCGAGCGCCCTGCCGTTGGGGCTCCATGCCACGTTGCGGATGGTGCGCGAGTGGCATTGGTCCAGAATGGCGCAGCAGTACCACTGCTGCTGTTGATTTTGAGAGCCGTCGGGCCCGGATGACGCAGCGCCCTTGGCGTCGGCTTCGGTGGCCGGTGTGTTGGTGGAATCATCGCCGCGGGAGGGGGCGCACGCGGATGCGGAGGATGCTGTTGCGCCAGAGGCTCCGGCAGCGGCTGCCGCAGACGCGCGACGCCGCGTCCAAATCCGTACAGTCTTGTCCCCGCTGCAGCTGGCCAAGTAATCACCTGAAGATGGCCCGTTTGAAATTTCTTAATTACCAGGATGTGATACCTCCGGGGAAAGCGTTTTGTAAGGTCACCGAGCCGCAGCCAAACAAAATGGCGGGACTACTCCTGACATCTCTAATGGGCAGTTTGCCAACATCAATTTGTTGGGATCAAGCTTAGTTATGTTGTATCGGCATGTTTACCTTTAGGAGACCACGCCACAGACCAAACCCTATCCTGGTGGCCAGAAAGGTTAGCCACCAGCTCAAGCGAAACACAATCCATTTTGGTCATGGCAACGAGGATTTACTGCTCGTAGGGTTGAAGCCCCGAAGGAACATTGTACGGCAAGGAAAATCGCTCGTATGGCGAGTGTGGATAGAGAGGGCTCCGAGAGATGGGAACAGGTGAAATGTAAGACATATGCAAAAGCAAATTTCTCGCCAGTTTCGACCTTATGCACCACTAGGAAAGCACTTTGCTCAGGCGTTTGCCTCTGCCTGTTCTGACGTTCTGCTTCGCTTCTGAATACAAGTCGGACTTATTGGTTTGAGCTTCAGACGAGAGAGAGACACCCATCCTGCTGTGGGTTCTTTAGTCGCAAACTTCAACAACGTGCAAGTCTCCAACGGGGCTGAATGGGTCAGTGTCTTGGCAAAATTGTCAAACGTGGAGAAACTTCCCACGCCCAGGACCCATTTCCTGATCATTACAGCGAGTCGGTAAGGGTCGTTACCTGCTGGCCCTGCAAAATGGATGGAATGGTCGGCGGCCTGTCGGCGACGACACGGTCCGTCGTCATTCCTTTCACGCCTGGAAGTTTACACGTGCAGTAATTTGTCAAAAAATGTCGCCCACCGTCTAATTTGTGGTGTAATGCTGGGAATTCAATATATTGTATGCATGTGTTCCGCAGGCAATATGCGACTATTTCGTGAACAGGCTTCCCAATCGATTACTAGGGGACGGCATACATCTTCTCAGGAAACCGGGTCCCATTATGCATGGTTGGACACACGAGGTGAGCTGTGTGCATTTGTCATACCCGACTGGCTGAAAGCCCCTCAGCTGCTCACAGCTGATACATGAATCACGCATAGTTGCGCACTACTTAACCAACATAGGCTGTGACCTATTTGCTGCAGCCCCTGCCCACCATACTCGCGTGCGCTGATGCGTGTGCATGTGTCTGAATTGCGACACCGCTGACGCGCGCGAAGCCCGTTGTTGGTGTCCGCGACATCTTTCAACTCCAACCGAGCCCACCTGCGGCTGCTCCCGGGCCCCGGTTTCGTCTTCGGTAGCCCACCGACGGATTCACCGCGCCAAACTGATTTCGGGTTCTGGGCCTGTTCCCGACCGCCCTCGGTTCTCGCAGCTTCTGGACAACGCTGGAGTTCACAGCTATCAGGACCGTGAGCTGCTTCTGAAGACCCGAGACCAAATCGTGGCCGCTGTGGAGGCGCACCGGCAGCGGCTTGGGCAGCAGCAACCCCCTCTGACCACCACCAACAGTTCCGACCTCAAAGCCGGTCGCCTCTCCTCCCCCGACCTATCTCCGGCCGTCTCCGGCACCGTCCCCACCGCCGGCGACCCGCCGGTGGCTCCTTGCAGCTCCCGGGTGGGCTCCGGCAGCGGCGCAGCCGCCCCCGCCGACGGCGCCGTTGAGGCGGCCAGCGCGCCTCCGGACAAGGCTGCGCTGCGGCAGGCCGCCGCGGCGGCGGCGGAGGCCGCGGCAGCGGAGGCCGCGGAGAAGTCCGCCCAGGCTACCGCCTTCAGCAGTGGCGGCGAGGGCAACGTCTTCCGACTCACCACCGACTGGCTACCGGTGTCGCGGCTGTACCGCATCACCGAAGAGATCCGTCATATGGGCACTTCAGGACTGGATTGCTCCATCCACACCACCTCAGCGGGCGTCGTGGAGGGCTCAGCGTCGGCCAAGGCGGCTGCTGCCGCCGCCGCCGCGGCGGCCGCAGCCGCAATGACGTCAGGGGCGACCACCAGCGGCCCCGCGCTGAGCGGATCCCGGCACAGGCTCAGCTTTGCCACCTCCGCAGCAACACCGCCAGCATCAGCAACCGCCGCGGGCGGCGCCGGACAGGCCGTTGGAGGCGTCGGCGCAACCGATGGGAGCGCCTCTGCCAGGAGGAGGTTTCCGCATCATCTCACCGAACAGGTGAGCAACAAGCTGTCCCACGCGAAAGCCGAGGAGGAGGAGAGGAGCGGTACGCCACCCGTGCGGGGTGGTGGTGACGCTGAGGAACCGGAAGCGGTGGAGGCGGAGGCAGCGGTGCCGCCGCCGCCCTCCCTTCTGGAACAGAACAGATCCCACCGGAAGATGCCGCTGCGCTCCCCGTCGCCTGAGCCCGAGCCCGAGCTCGTGGAGGAGTTTGTGGAGGATCCCGGGAGCGAGCGCAGCGCTGCCGCCGCCGCCGCCGCCGCCGCCGCCGCCGCCGCTGAGACTTTTGCAGCTGCCGGCGGCGGCGCCGCCTCCGCCGGCTCCGCTGCCTCCGCCGCCTCCGCGACGGGGATGGGGCCGGCGGTCAAGTCGGTGCTGGACGTCGGCGGCGGCTGCAGCTGCGACAGCGGCTCCAGCGGCGGCGGCGGCGGCGAGGACAGCACGAGCCCGAGCAGCCGCAGCCCTCGGAGCACGCTTGGGACGGACAGCCTGGCGGCTTGGTCCTCCTTGGAGGCGGGGACATCGTTTCCAGTGATGGCGCCGCTGCCGGCGGCGTCGCCGGCCGCGGGCTGCTCGCCGTCGCCGCTGACCGCCGATGGCGCCGCGTGCTCCGTTTCGGGTCCGCCGCAGGGGAGGCGGCATGGGACCTGCCCGCTTAGGGCCGCGGATATCAAGGAGGAGGCGGAGCAGGCGGACCAGGAGCAGGTGGAGATGGGCGTCGGGGGATTGGAGCAGAGGGAGGCGCGGGCGCAGCAACAGCAGCAGCAGCTTGGAGAAGGGGCGCAGCACCGGCAGGTGTTGGTGCAGGCGGTGTGATGGCGGATGCGCGGCGCGGGTGGCGGGTAGCCCTTGCCGGACACCACTCGGGGGAAATAGCGAGCAAGTGCCCGAGTGGTTTTTAATGGTGGATGCACATGTGCGCGTGTGAGCGCGATTTGGTTGGCCTTCAGCAATTCAGCAAAGTGTGATTGTGTGAATGAATGTGCAAGTGCGTGACTGTGTGACTGACTGTCTGAACATGTGCACGTGCGGTGTTCGCGTGTCAAGGTGTGCGCGCTACGTTTTAAAGCATCGCGACGAAATGGCCAATGGGTCACCACGGGGGCCATTATGGCAATAAGGGACGGCCATCGCCGGTACCCAGATAGTTGACAGCATCGGCAGCAGCGGCGGCGTGGCAGTCAGGCTGCGAGCAGCACCTGTATCCGCGGGGCCCAGCGGGGCGGTGGCAGGTGACAGCAAGGGGCTGCACACAGGGGTGGCGTCAACACATGTGTGCGTGTGTGTGTGTGTGTGTGTGTTTAGAATTGCAACCCGCCCAGAACGTGTGTGTGTGTGTGTGTGTGTGTAAAAGAAAACTGGGCCAGACGGTGTGTAAATGCTCTATAGGGTGTCGCGTGTGCGTCTGTCTGTCTGATTGTGTGTGCGTGTCAGTTTACAGGGAGCTGAGAGACACGTGGAGCCGAGGCCGATGGACGTGGGACATGGAGCGCAACGGGAACCGTTGATTCGCGGGGCAGCGTGCCTAGTACTTGAAGGGCGGCGTGGCGCCCTGCAGATGCTCGCATGCCCCCGCATGCCCCCGTGGTAATGACCCACTACCAACCGGTGAGGAGGTTGCGCGTGTGTCTACTCAGAAAATGAGGCCATGAGGACGTCACCTTCTTTGGGGGAAAGAATCCGTTACATTGCATCGCTGCGGGATGGGTAGATATGCATGAGGGGTCTGGCAGGCAAGGCTGCCCGCCGGTTGTTTTGGTTGGTGGTTGGTGGTTGGGGGAAAGCTCTCGATGTTAATGTCACAGGTTATGGGTCGATTGTTCAATGTGTGTGCACAAAGCAACCGGAATCCGAAGCCACAAGACATCGAAGATGCAGACGAGATGCGGACCGGCGTTTCCAAGGGACTGGACTGTGTTGGCGCTCTTTGTGCAGCGTCATTTTGGACTTGCTTTGGCGGGATGGGACAGTGGTGTGATCCCACCCGTTGCCATTGCCGCTGTGACTGTTGCTGCTAGCTAGCTGGCGCTGCGTTTCCGAAATGCGTTTGTTTCCATAACATTTGGTTGCAGTGGTGCCGGGTCTGCGGGCCGGCTGGCTCTTGAGCGCGTCCTCGGCCTTGTTCGGGGTCGCCGTACCGTGCGACGCGGTCGAAACCTGTCTTGTCGGAATGTCGGAACTCCTCGGCACCGTACGGTATCGTACCCCATGTTGTTAGCCATGTCGCTGATGTCACCATGTCGCCATCTGTTAGCAGGTGGGTGCTCCTTCGTTTCCCTTGGCAGCTCTTATGCGGCTTGGGGGAAGCGAAGCCCCCGCCAGACCCCCTCTGTGTCACATGACGTGAAGCTGCGGGCATTGATTCGTAGCCTGCACCATTTGCATCCTTAAATGAAGATGCCGCCTTGTGTGCGTATGTGTGTGTATGTATGTGTGTGTGTGTGTGTGTGTTTTGCACATCTGACCGGGCCTGACGCTGGCCGAGGGCGGAGGACCCAGCCCTGACGGGAGGGGCGGGTGGAAGGGTGTAGAAGTGCAGCGCGCGGTGCGTGGCGGCCGTTGGGGCGATGGACCCTTCTGACGTTGGACCCTTCCCCGCAGGTGCCCCAGTCAGTGGGTAACAGCCGGAGCCGCCTACCCGGCTACCTCGCCAGCGGTAGCCACGCACTGGCACTGCGACGGTTGGAGGACTCGGGTCGCAGCGAATTGACGTGCGTGGTGTTGTGTTGAGGTGCTGTGACCTGACGTGAGCTGTTGTGGACGGGTTCGCGGCCTGACCCGTCACAACAGCTCAACGCAGTGGAAGGGGCGGGATGGCGGTACGACGTGGGCATCCCCGTCTGTCTGTCTGTCGGTCGGTCGGTCGGTCTTCTGCCCATCGTACACCAAATCGTAACTTTGAGCAGGACGGAAGCCAGCCCACACATACTGGGGGGAACGCAAACGCTCAGCGGCCCTGGCTGCTACGTCCTCCAAGTCTCCAGGGAGGGGCGTAACGGAGGGACGGAAGGGGAGGGACACGTGGACCGACACGCAGTTTGACCCCTGTCACACTCACACACACAAACACACGTCCGGTCACACCAGCGCACACCACACGATCGTGATTACCGCCGTTGCGTTGATGTGTATGTTTGCCGTACACATGTGGTCAGTGCTGGCCGCGTGTGTTGGTCTGGGTTTCGGAGACCGAGGCTGCGGACGGGTCGCTTTGTGTGTGCGACTCGGCCTTGCAACGAGGAAGAGGAATCTTCTTGCGGTCGAAGATTTTTTCCATGAAGCATGTTGCTCCCGCAATTGTTCTGTGTGTGGATGGCAGGCTGTGTGGGTGGCAGGAAGGAGGTGCCTGGGCCGACGCATCGCCCATGGCCGACGCAGCGGTCAAGAGGGCGGGCGGGGGCGAAGGCGTTTGATGGCTTCTTTGAGGTTCGGACATGAGCAATGCTGTGCATGGCATGGCATGCCGCGGTACGAGCTACTGCGGATGGAGGACCCCTCCGCCCAGCCGAGCCGCCGTATGGGGGAAAGCACAAGCCACGAGACCGTGGCCCGTGGCTACCCCGAGGTTCGAGGCTGGAGGTTTGAGGCACGAGCGCACGACGGCGGGCAGGGCCACACCTCCGCCGCTTGCACTGCGCAGCTGGCGGTTCCCCTTGGGGGCGCACCGGAGGTGATGGTTCTGAGGGAGCCACGGTGTGGCGCGCGGGCCGGGCGGCTGAACTCGCCCAGTCAGTCACGCGGAGTTCAGGGCGGGTTCGGCGAGGGGCTTTGTCTCTCGTCGGCTGCTGGCTTGTTCGATGCGTGTTATGGGCGTTTGGTGTTTACTGTTTAGGGTATCGAAACCGACCGCCGTCGTTTCGGTCGAGCTGTCTCTCCGATGAGCGCTCGGAGGGGAACGGCGGGGCAGGCAGCGCCGTCGGGGGCAGGCAGCGCTGTCGGTACTTTTGGGGGGGGGGTCCACGGTGGCGGGGTGTGATGGCGGCGGAGGGCTCCAGGCGGTGGGACTCCGAGATACCGCACCCCGGTCGGTGAGTCGGGTTTGGACTACGTCTGGGAAGGACTGCGGAGGAGGAGGCAGCTGGGTGGTGCAGCTTGCTGACCAGCTTCTCTCTCCAGTACGGCGACTGGCAAGAATGGACAGAGACGTCTTGAGCGAGACGTTATGTGTTAAAAGCGACAAGCACTGTTGAAAGGTGGTGAAAGCTTCCCCGCCGGTCTAACATCAGAGCGACGTGAAAAAAATAAAAAAGCAAATGGGAGCTGCTCCTGCTGCAAATTGAAATCCCCCCAGGGAATGGAATCCCGTACCGCACCGCACCCACCATGAGGACGACCAACCCACTCCGCCACGAGGATGTGCGTTTCTTCGAAACGCGTTTCGAACCGCACGAGACCGCGATGGACGGACACGACGCACCCCCGCCTTCAAACAAAGATGTGAGTCCGCTGTGTATTGGTGAACCAACACTTCGCGTCAGATGCGTCCAAGGTCCACCGTCACTGCATGGCATGGCAATGCACAACCGGAAGGATGCAGGACCGTCCGGGGCTCGTCCCCGGCTTCCCGCCTCCTCGCTGCCGGGTTCCGTACGCCTCCAGATGTCGTCAGGCAGGCCGCAGACCGAGCCGCGCCGCGCCATGCCGCGCCGCGCCATGGCGACCGCCTAACGGCCAAACGAGGAGACGAGATGAATATAGGCCATCCGCCCCCACACACAACCACACACGTACATATACGCGCGCGCGCGCGACGAGCTGTCTCCATGTCCTCCATGTCTCAAGCCGCCATCACTAACGCGTTTGGTGTGTTCAAACGCGAACATCCAGAATCCAGAGACGAAAGAGGCAGTACGAGCGTACGAGCGCCACCCAACCAGGCCCCGCTGTGACTCCACCGCCCTACCTGTGACTCCACCAATCGCCATCCCCTATTCGCCCCGCATAAAGCCAAGTGTTTCACTGCTGCGAACCACACAGCCGCAACAACGACACCCCCAACACCCATGTACTACTGTCGTACGAGGGTCCGACAAGGGCAGCTTGACGCGCGAATTTGTCATGCGCCGTCCCTGGAAGTCACACGCAGATACATACGCACGCAGATACACGCGCACCTGGTGCTCCCGCGCACCAGAAAGCGCACTCACGCACACCGGGAGGGAGTGCTTCGGCGGTTTTCCGTTACGGCTGGGGTAGCAGCCCTGGGCCGGCGCCAGGTCCGGATCGATATGTAACGATTCACACCCACACCCACTAACCCACCCTCGACGCCGATCAACACACCGACCCACCCACCCACCCTCGGCACCGATCAACGCACCCACCTACGCAACCTCGGCACATGCGTTTTCACGCAAACCCTCCGCAACGCTACGCTTCGCAAATACAGCTGAACGTACGAACGCGCATCAACAGCCGCACGCACACCCCCTCAGTGCGTGTGCGAGCTACAGTTTTCTTGCACACACACACGCACACATACACACACACACACACACACACACACACACACACACACACACACACACACACACACACACACAAACACGCACTACAACTATCGGGCGCCGATCGGCCCCTCGCATATCACGCACACCTGTTCTGCCTGCCTAAATAACACACACACACACACACACACACGGACACACAAATGCGAGGTGCCCGCTGGGGTTGGTTGGGGTGGTGACCTGCGGCCCTCGCCGGCTCCTTCCGACAGCAGCTCACAACCCATGCAGACCAACATCCGCCCCAACAGCCAACGGTCAACGGTCCTCAACAGCCGACCCACATGGCCAGCCAGCCAGCAAGCAAGCAAGCCAGTCAGTGGGTCATATGACCTCGCGCGCAGCCGTCCGCACCATCTCGTGTTTCCGTCATCATCCGGCACAGCCCCGCGTTCACACGATCACACACGAGCACGACCGCCTCTCCTGATGCCCCGCCTGCTACTCCGCGACACGTGTATTTTGCAGCACCCGTCCCGTACCTCAGGAAAGCCTTGACGCCTTCAAGCTTCAGGCGCGGTGGCCTGCCCCCGCCCGCTGTCAACAACTCACCGCTCGCCATCCCTGCCCCGCAGCGCAATGGCCCCCCCCCTCACAGCGCTCCGTACCTTCACAGCCCCCATCGGCGCACCCCCATGGGCCCTCCCGTCAGCTGCATGCTGCAGCGCGCGGCGTCGAATTTGAATTCGAAAGACACGAGAAAGACGAGAAAGCAGCTCTACCGCCCCCCCCCCCGCCCGCACTGTCCATTGACACGGGACAGGACAGTAACATTGCCCGCTCGACCCGAACGGCGGGCGGGCTTCTCATTAAACACACAAACACACGCGAGTGCAAAAGAGACACGCAACACGTGCACGGCGCCCCAAGGTCGTAAAATGTACGATACGTACGAGGGCCGGCAGCGAGGCTCTGGGAGCGACCTCACCACGTGGGCCAACAAAAGGGTCAGTGGTGGACTCAACACAACAGCGGCGAGGAGGGCGACAGGAGGCCACGCGCACCCCGCCCCACCCCACCCACGCCTTGGGAGGCCTGCCTCAACCTCGCGCAAACCCCGGCAGCAAGCCAGCGCAGGCCGGGGAGCACCGCCCCCTGCACCCACTCCCAACTCATCCCAGCTCGCCCGCCCTGCCCTGCCCTGCCCACCAAGAACCCCCGGCTGCTGCCATGGCGCTTGTGTGCTGAGTGTGTCTGGCGCCGGGCATCGGCCCGCGGCAGCTCCTTAACCACCCACCCACCTACCACGACCGCCCCAGCCACCCCAGCCACACCACAGTCAATCATATCAAAATAATGTATGCCGCAGGTCACCTTGTCCAAGAAAGGGAAGTAGTCCGCAGCTGGTGGCAGCCCGCAGCTGCCTTTGGAGACGAGAAGATCCACACACGAGCGAGCGAGTCGAAAAGCCGGGCGCCGAACCGTCAGCTGCGCGGCGGAGGCCCCCGCGGAAGGCTTCATGTGAAAGGAAAGCAGGGTCATGGTAATGTTTGCCGGTGCCGATGCCAACAGGTACTTGGGGCGCGACGCGAAGATTTGGAAGATAGCCGGTCCCCCACCCCCCCCACCCACCCCCCCACCCACCCCACCCACCCACCCACCCCACCCCACCCCCACCCACCCCCCCACCCCACCCCCCACCCCACCCCACCCCACCCCACCCCACCCCACCCCACCCCCACCCCACCCCACCCCACCCCACCCCCCCACCCCACCCCACCCCATCACATCACATCATACGGTAATCGCACCGCATGACCACCAGCACAGACGGGGACCAACTGCGCAGCAGCTCGCCCGTCGCCAAGTCTCGCCTCCAACCATTCCTCCAACCGTCAACCAACAACGCCCATAACTGCAACCGCTCCACAGCCACAACCGCGCAGGTTCGGAGCTGCCGCGCTGACGGCCCGGGAGCTCAGCGGTCCTCTCCCAAGTCTTCTCCTGCCCGCACCGACCTCACCACGCACTGGCGCTGGTCCGAGGACCCCCACCCTCACCCCCACCCCCAACCGCACCCCGCCTTCCTCCAGCTCCCTCGCAGAAAGACCCCCTCGGCCCCATCTACGAACCCACACACCCCCAAGTGCACCATCAGAATCCACCCACCCCAAGCCCAGTGCAGCCCACAACACACACCCACACCCCGGGCGGATCTCTTACCTAAACACCCACACCACAATCCGCGCTTCGCAAGCTGCCCCATACACCCACCCACACCCACACCCACCCACCCACACGGCTCCTAGCTACATACACAGGCTCGCGGCTCAGTTCTCGTTGAACATAGATACACCAGAAGGTACACCAAGGTAACGGCTATTGGCTTATTGCGCCCCCCCTGCTCCGCAGCGGCAGGAGGGGCCACAGGCGGCCTGCGGCATGCGGCCGGATCCGCCTCGGGGCCGTTCAGGATCGAGATTCCTGGGGACACGGGTTGGTGCGCACGAGAGGAGTGACAGAGGGAGTGGGAGGAATAAGGCGAGGAGTGAGACACACACACAGTTCTCATTTACACACACATATATGTTTTCCAATTCGCAGGTTAATACGGTAAGTATATTTGGGGTTGGTTTGGGTCTGGCGGGTTGCATTTCTACACACACACACACACACATATTGGTAACTCTGGTCCCGGTCTCAGTCGTCGGTTGCATTGCTGGACACGGGTCTGTTTTTTCGCGGCTCAGCTTTTCTCCTTGATAACACACACACACACACACACACAGAGAGAGAGAGAGAGAGAGAGAGAGAGAGAGAGAGAGAGAGATGGAGAGAGACATGGAGAGATGGAGAGAGACATGGAGAGATGGAGAGAGACATGGAGAGAGAGACACATAGAGAGAGAGAGGGAGGGGGCAGCAGGTCAGCAGATGACCGCGGAGCATAGGGGCATAGGGGACACGGGAGGAGGCACCCTCGACCCGCCAATCCATCCATCCCATCCATCATCCGCACACCCACCCACGCACCTCCTCCCCCTCCTCCCCCTCCTCCACCACCTCCTCGATCTCAAGCGTCGCCGTCAGCTTCCGTGAAGGCGGCACCGACGCGGCCACCGCCACCGCGAGCTCGACGGCCCTCGGCGACCCCGCCGGCCAGGACACGACTCGGCCCGGGGCTGCAGCGCCCGGCGCCGCGGGCGGGCCGTAGGCCCACGTCCCCGCGGGGGGCTGCGGCTGCGCCTCCGCCTCCGCCGCCGCCGCCACCGCCACGGCCGTCCCGAGAACCCGCTCAGGTTGCCACGCGTTGAATACCGGTACCTCGCCGCCGGGGGCACGGGCGGGCTCGAAGCCGGACGCGGCACGTGACCCGCGGGTCACCGCCAGGGGCTGCGAGGATGTCCCCGCCGTCGCCCAGGGCACCAACCCGGCGCCGCCGTCGGTCCCCTGAAGGAGTCGCAGCGCCGGCATTGCGTTGGGCGCGGACAACGGCCGCGTCGCCGCGGCGGCGGCGGCCGTCGCCGCCGCCGCCGGCTGCGTTCCCGCCGCCGCCGCCGCCTCCCCCGCGTCTGCTCTGCACTGGCTGGCCGCCGCCGCCGGGGCCCCAAGGGCGTCGTCACCACTCGGGGCGGCCTTCGACGCCGTGAATGCCCACCGCTGGGTTTGCACCCTTGCCGAGTTCGCCCTCGGCCCGGGCTGCCCCTGCCCTTGCTGCCCCGGCCCCTGCGGCAACGCCTGCGGCGACGACGCCTGAAGGGGCGGTTCCGCAAACGTGACTCCCAGACCCGAGCTGACATTGCGGCGCCGGTGGCTGCCGCCGTTGCTCGGATTGTGGCTGCTTGTGTCGCCGCCGCCGGTCGTTCCACCGATGCTGGCGATGGGGCTCGTACCCGGGCTTGGGCTGCCGTACATGCTGCCGTACCCCGAGTGCGACAGGTCGTTCCGCAGTGAAGGCCGCAGCTGCAGTGACTGCGGCAGTGGCGGCTGCTGCTGCGGCGGCGGCGGCAGCGGCGGCTGGCCGGCGGCGCCGCCCGGCATGCCGTACTGTGGGTGGTGCTGGTGGGGCCTGTGTGGAACCGGCTGTTGCCGCAGCTGCAGCCGCAGCGGGTCGGCCTCGTCCGGGTTTGGATTCGGGACATGCGACGTGACGGATACAAAGCGCGGCGGCGTCGGCGGCAGCGGCGGCCGGGTTGCCGCCTGCAGCCGCGCCGCGGTGCCGCCGCCACCGCCGCCGCTGACCTGCGGCTCGTCGCCGTACTCGTCCGCCGCCGGCACGGCGGCGCCGCGCTGCTGTTGGCCGTGCCGCCGCCAATGAGAGCCGCCGCTGCTGCTGTTCCCCCCCGAATCGTGGGACGCGCCCGCCGCCGCCGCCGCCGCCGTCGCGATCCCGGAGAGGCCGCTCCGTAGCAGGCGACCGTAGTAGCCCGTGCCCTCCACGTCGGTGCGCTCCCGCTCCTGCTCCCGCTGCTGCCCTCGTTCGCGCTCCCCTTCGACTGCCGTCGTGGAAAACGGTCGCTCCAACGAAGTGTCCCCCTCCCTGGAGGTCCTCAACCGCGGGCAAGACCCCCTGGCGAAACGGCCGCCGCCGCTGCGGCTGCCGCCGCCGTTGCCGCTGTTGCCGGCGGTGGCCCCGGCCCCGGCCTCGGCGGCGGCGGCGGCGGCCGGCGGCAGCAGCCCGCCGTTGTGGTCGCGGGAGGTCGGCACCGGCGGCGAGTACGACTCCACCGCCGCTGTCTGCGGCAGGCCGCCGAACGCGGCGTCATCGTCGTATATACTGCAGCCTGTGTCCGTCACCGGCCAATCCGTCTTGGGGCTGCGGGAGCGCAGGAAGGCCGTCGACAGCGCCACCGGCTGCGCCTCAACCGGCAGAGCCGCCGCCGCCGCCGCCGCTAGCGACGACGTCAAACCGGCCGGGCGGCCGCCGACGCCGACGCCAGTGGCGCCGGCACCGGCGAACGCGGTGAACGGCGACGCGACGGTTCCCCGACTCGACATCTGGATCGGCGGCAGGCCGCCGCCGCCGCCGCCGCCGCCGTGCCCCCCCGCCTGTGACCGCGGCGAGGCCTCCGGCGACGACCGGATAGCCAGCGAATCCATTGCGTTGCTTACGCGGCTGCCCGTCGCAGCGGCGGCGTTGCTGCCACGTCCTCCGGCCGCCGCCGCCGCCGCCGCCGTGGTGTGGCCGCCAGCGGTCGCGCTGTCGCCGCCGCCGCCGCCGGCGCCGGCGCTGAGAGAAGCCGCGGCGTCCTCCTCCTCCTCCTCCTCCGTCCAAAATACCTCGAGCAGCTTCATCTCCTCGCGCACGCCCTTAAGACTGTACAGCACACGTGAGTCGTACGGGCGCAGGGCGCGCACGACAAGGTGAGTGCGCGTAGGGGTATGGGGTACGGGTGCGGGGGTACGGGTACGGGGTACGGGACACGAGTACGGATACGAAAACAATCACCGAGTAATGAGTCCAACACAACATGTTGCGCGCTACGCTGACGAGATCCAGGGGGGGTCTGCAGCACTCCGCAGCTCGTCCAGGAATCCTCAATCCTGGCCGGGCGCTCATCGGGGGAGGTGCAAACCCGGCTCACGCCTGCTCACGGGTTTAACGTCACATCAACCACGTGGAAAGGTAACGGCAAGGGTGACTCCGGCCCCGCGGCCTGCGCGCAACGACCGCACTGCAACGGATCGCAACCCACCGCAACAGTCAACCACCGCACCACGCCGGCAACCCCCCCATCTGTGCTCCCCTGCGCCCAACCCACCTGTAGCTTCCCAGGAATCGGGCGTCGAGGCGCTTCGCCTTGGGCAGCTGCAGACGGGGTCCCACCAGCCTCGACAGAGCCTGCCACTGGAGCGACGGCGGCGGCGGCTCCGGGTCCGTGATAACCGGGTTGGCCGGCACTCCGCTGGCGCCGTCGCCGCCGCCGCCGCCACCGGCAGTATTGCGGGCGCCGCCGGGGGCGGCGGGCGGCGGGACCGACGCCGGTGGCTCCGAAACCGTGGACCTGTAGCCAGGGGGCAGCCCCGACACGGTTCGCAGCACCACGCTGCCCTGAGCCACGACGACGGCGCCGGGCGGGGTGCCGCCGACGGAAGGGTACAGGCTCGTCGGGCTGATGGCGCCGCCGCCGCCACCGCCGGCGGCGGCCGCCGCCGGCGGCGGCAGCCCCAGCGGCGAGCCCCCGGGCGCCATCTGCAGCAGTGACGGCGCCGACGGCGCCGGTGACAGCGCCTGTGCCGCTGGCGCCAGCGCCACGACGACGCCGCTGCTGGCGCGGTAGCTGACGCGGCCGCTGCCCCGCCCACTTGTGGCAGCGGCAGTCGCCGACGGCGCCCTGCTCGCGACGCCGTGAGCCAGCGTCAGCGCGGGGTGCTGCGCCATGTCGGGCAGGCTGGTGGACGAGACGCGGGCGGTGAAGGACGTCACGCGGCGGCTGAGCGCCGCCGCGGCGGCGGCCGCCGCCGCCGACAGGTGCTTGGCGCTGGCGGAGCGGTGCGCGCGCACGGACGCCGCCAGCGACGCCGCCAGCGAACTGGCCTTGACGCGCGACACGCCGTCGGAGGCGGCGCCCTCCGACGGCAAGCTGGCCGCCATGGCGCCGGCGCCCAGCAGAACGCTGCGCACCGACGACGGCCCCGAGCCCCCCTTGGAGCCGCCGCCGACGCGCGTCCCCGACGAGCCGCCGCCGGGCCCCTTCACGCCGCCGCTGCCGCCGCCGCCGCCGCCACGGGGTGTATTCACCGGGGAGCTGTGCTTGAGCGTCGCGCCGCCGCCGCCGCCGCTGCCGCCGCCGCCGCCCCCGCTCCCCACGGCCGTGAGGCTGTTCACGCGGCGCATGCTGGGGGTGGCCGAGGGCGAGGTGGGGCGAGTGACGGCGGCGACGCTGCCGGGGCCCAGGGCGGGGAAGCCCAGCTCCGACAGCACGTCTTCGTCGCCGTAGCCGTCGCCCTCGGGGTCCAGGGTGGACGAGGCGGCCCGCGCGGCGGCGGCGGCGGCGGCCTCCCGCAGCGCCTCCTCCGCGCGGCGGCGCTCCTCCTGGATCTCCGCCACCATGCGCTGCAGGGAGGCCTCCACCGCGCCCCAGGCTTCCCTGGAGCACACGATCTGTCCGCGACCGGTCGGCAGGTGGCAGCAGCAGCAGCAGCAGGAGGGGGGTGGGGTGCAAGGTCAGGGTGGTCAAGGGGGCAAGGCGGTCAAGGGGTACAGGAGCAGGAGGAGGAGGGCACAGGAAGAGGTACTCACCCAACCAACCAACCAACCACCCAACCACCCAACCACCCAACCAACACGCATCCGGTGCCCGGCGCCTCTCTCGCCGCACGACCCTGCAACCGGTGTGCAGCCCGACCTCCAGCCACACCACACCACACCACACCACGCCCATAACCTCAACCAACCCCCACAAAACTTCACATCGCCGGAGATCCGGAGATCCGAGGTACAGTCGATTCTTCACCGGACGTTTGCTCTGGCAGCAGCACAGTATGATTACGTCTGCCCATTTCCCATACCCACCCCATGCCCATACCGATACCCGTACCCATACCCATACAGCTTCAATATGTCCCCACCAAAACAAGTCAACCGACTTCCTCTACCCCACCCCCGCCCTCGTCTCCACCCGGGGACGCCTCCGGCCCTCAACCCCCACCCGGGGGTGCCTCCGGCCCTCACCCCCACCTGCTCCGATGTCGCCTTGTGCGCGATGCGCGACGTCCGGTTCATGACCTTGCCGCGGTACGTCATCCGCCCCGTGGCCGCGTTGACCTCCACGTTGACGCCGCCCACGTGCACCCCCGTGCGGGGCCGCGGGCCCCGGCCACCGCTGCGCGAGGCGTTGGAGTTGGCGAGCGCGAAGCGGTACCAGCGGCGGACTTCCACCGACCAGGGGTGGTTGGCCAGGGCCTCCCTGGAGACCAGCGCCCACACCAGCGCCGCGGCGGCGTGGCGGAAGGCCGCCAGGCATAGCCCTTCGGATGCCTCCACTACGTAGCCGCCGCAGCGGCTGCACAGGCTCGTGGCGATGGCCTGCAGATGGGTCGCAGGTGGTGGGTGTTGGTGGTTGCAGGTGGTTGTCGTTGGTGGTTGTCGTTGGTGGTTGCAGGTGGTTGTCGTTGGTAGTTGTAGGTGGTTGCAGGTGGTTGCACGGAGATGTACGGAGATGCGGTCCAACTTCATTCAGGGGAGGCTTGCGACAGCGCGCAATCGATGGCGCAATCGGCGGGTGCCTCCGGGGATATGGAGCAGTAAGCACACAGCCCACGGGACGCGGGAATACCGTTGCCCGGGTGGTTGGTGCAGTGCAGATAGACCAGTGCAGCGACGCAACGCCCAGGCCACGGAGGCACTGACCCTGACGCATGCCTCACTCGCCACCGGAACAAACCGGGTGGGCGCCGCCCTCCCTCCCAGCGCTCCGAAACCCCCTTTGGCTTGTGCCTGGGCTGTTTTCACAGGGCTGTTTTCACTCCAACCCCCTTGGCCGGTTTCCTCTCTCTCCCCCCCCCGCCCCGGGCCCCCGGGCCCCGCCCACCTTGAACTGCTGCAGCGCCTCCACTCCGGGTTGGCCCAGCTCCGCCACTGCGCAGCCGCGAGTGTGGCGGCACAGCAGCCGCACAAGGGGGCAACGAACGCAGGATTAGGGTACAGGGAGGAGAAATCCGGGTCGTTGCGGCGGTTCGTCGTTTGTTTCGATCACCCCATGACCCTCCCCTCGCCACGTCTCCAAACCCCCACGCCTTACCCAGCCAGCCAGTCAGACGGCCCAGCCAGTCAGACGGCCCGCCCGCACCGGCCCACCCACCCAGCATGCTCGCCGAAGCCACGTGCATGAAGCTGATGGCGCAGAAGCCGGTGGGCGCGTCCTCCGTGCCCAGCTGCGTGAGGGAGATGTTGCGCAGCGGGGTCGCGTAGCCGATCCGCTGCACAAGCTCGCGGTGCACAAGCTGGTACAGGGAGGTGTGCGGCGCGTCGGAGCCCAAGTTCAGATCGGACTCGCCGCTGAAGACGGCCTGTCGGCAGATCCGATAATCCGAGGGAAGAGATCTTGAGGACGAGATCTTGAGAAAGAGATCTCGAGGAATAGGCATCGATATCTAGTTTTTGTTGAAGAGGTCCGATGAAGGGTAAGTATGAAAGAGATCCGCCCTTTTTTTCCTACGAGACCCATGGGTCCGAGTGTCAAGATCAGGGATGCCGCTCCGACCCGGCCCGCTGCAACGCGCGCGGCCCGGCTCTGCGCCAAACCCCGCGCGCGGCCGCCGCCGCCGCCGCCGCCGAAGATAGTTGTCGTACCTAGATGCGCGCACCAACGCCTCCGCGCACTGTGCCTCCAGGGTCCCACTCGTAATGCTCACATAATCATCATATGCCGTACCGTGTTGCTGTACCGTGTGCCGTACCGTGTGCCGTACCTGCGGTGCGCCGGGCAGCTCCATGAGGATGGAGACGAGCGCCTGGAAGGTGGACTGCGACATGAGGATCATGCCGCCCGCCGCCGCGTCGCCCACCGCGCGGGCCACCTTCATGGCGGTGCCGCTGTAGGCCATGTGGGAGGTGGTGGGGTTGAACAGCACGTCGGAGGCGGTGGTGATGCCGGTGTGCAGGCCCATGCGCACGCGGAGTCCCCTGCGCGGAGGTGGGAGGTGGGAGGTGGGAGCGAGCCGGGGCCCAGGGGGTATAGGACATTGGTGGACATTCTAAGACTGCGCTGCTGCCAGGGCGACGGTTCTCGGAGTCGGGGCCCGGGGGTTTGGGGGGGAGAGGGGGACGACAAGAGGGAGAGTGGGGAGAGCCGTTGCTGCAGGCGCCGTCCTTGCAGGTGCGGGTGCAGCAGGCAGCAACAGCTGTCGTCTCCAAGTGGACGGCCAACGCCGCGCACCAGTCCATGGGCGGGACTTGGGGTGCAGCCCCGCCGCACCTGTAGGCACACCGCGCCGGCGGCGCGGGCCGCACCGCCGGCGGCCAGTCCTCCCTGCACTTCTCCCGCCAGGAACGGCACTCCGCCACCACCGAGGCCGACAGGGCGTGCCCCACGAAGCCCGTCTGCGAGGCGCCGGCGCTGGCCAAGCCCGCGCCCATGTCCGCCTGCGGGCTCGTCTGCGCCTGGGGTGGTGGGATGGAGGGCCGTGCGCGGTGAGCGGAGTCTGACTGACCGCATCGCCAAATTCTAGAACCCCTAAACCCTAGTCCACCGATCACTAACGCGTTTCCTTTTTCTGAACACAACCATAGAATCGCATGATCCCATCCAATCACCTGTGTGTGTGTGTGTGTTTAGAATTGCAACCCGCCCGCCCTGTGTGTGTGTGGGGGGGGGAGAGGTCATCAACTGGATCCATTATCCCGTGATACCTCATTGAACGCGACCCTGATCATTAATAATCGATCCACGACCCGTATCCCTCTGGGACAAGGCGCAAAGGTGTACCGTACGCAGGCGCTGTTGACGTTTCTACCTGCGAGGCCTCACCGCCCCAACCACCTGCCCCACCCAACCACCTGCCCCAACCGTCCCTACCCGTCACACGACACCGGCTTGCATCACCCACCTGCCACTCCTCCGTGGCGCTGCTGCGCCGCTCCGCGGTCCGGCTCCGAGGCACCAGCCCCAGCAACGATATCCGGCGCGTGATGGCACTCGAGTTGCCCTGCGTCACAGCCACCGGCGGCGCGCTCGCGGGGCCGGAGGCGCTGACGCGGCCGCCGCCGCCGCCGCCGACAATCGGGGCCCCGCCGCCGCCGCTGGGCGCCGTCAGGAGCTGCGCCGCGCTGACACGCGTCGAGAGCGCGGCACCCTTGATGTCGTACTCATTCCGCTCTGCCGGCTTGGACGGGTCGTCGTCGCCGGCGGTGGAGGCCAGCGCAGCGCCCAGGTCAATAGACTGTCCATGGGGACCAGGATCGGGGATAGGGATTTGGGATCGGGATAGGGATCGGGATTGGGGACCGGGCCGGCCGCATGCAAGACCCAGTCAATCACCGACTCAAGCAACGCAGGTTCCGGATGAGAATGGATGACGGCAGTGTGATTTCCGGTGGCTTGCCGACGGAATGAGAACAGACGGCGGTGAGGATCAACAGCAGTGCGGACAGGGAAAAGGAGGGCAGTGGCGAGGCCTACAGCGCGACTGGGCAAACATCAACACATGATGCACCCATGGGCCAACACCGTGCGGATGCCAGCCGTCGGCCCCCATCCCCCGCTTCCCCAGACCCGTTCCCAGGCCCGTTCCCTTCTAGCCCTGCGGATCCTCCGCCGTCCTTCCGTCCTTGCCCCCCCCTCCTCCGTTTCTGGGTGTGCCCGGGTTCGTTTCTAAGTTTTTTTCCAATTCAACCCCCTCCTCCCTCACCACCACGCGCGCGCTGACGGGCCGTCGGCTGTCGCCCGCGCCGCCGGCCAGCCCGGCCTGCGAATCAAGGCCGGTCGCGTGGGGCAGGTGTCGGCGGGCTCCACAGTTAGGGTCCGCGATTAGTCCCACGAACGAGGAGGGACTAGTAACACCTAACACGGGCGGGTCTCTTATCTGAACACCTGACACGGACTGTGGGAGGCGACAGGGAGGGCAACACGTACACCGATGATGCGGTATGCAGACGGAGCGCAGGGAACAGGGAAGGCAGCAGGATGGGGGTGGCAACATGGTGCGAGGGGCAGGCAGCGCGTGGACGACCCGCGGGTCACTCATCGGCCGCTCCGACCTCGGTCCTCGTCCGCTCCACTGCGAACCGGACCCCCGAGTTGCTCCATCCCGACGATCCGAGGTCGGGGCGGGGCCGTCCAGTGCGCAGGCGGCGGTGCCCCGCGGCGCGAAGGGTGGCACACTGCCGAGCTCAGGGCTGGCGCACCACCACCCGCGTGCATTCCCTGGCCCCCGCCGCACCCACCGGCACCTCGTCGTTGCTGCCGACCCCCAGGCCGCTGGGCATGAAGGATGTGTGCATCCGCGCCAGCCGACCGCTGCCGACGACGGTGGCGCTGCCGCCCAGCAGTCGCACCCGCAGGCCGTCCGCGACGATGCCGACAGCCGACAGCTCCGCGCCGCTGTCGACCTCGCCATCGCTGACCGGCAGCAAGGAGCCCGTGGCCGCACCCGCCGTGGAGAGAATGCCGGCGGCGCGGGGGATGCTGCCGCCCGAGATGCTGACCCCCGGCTGGGCGGGGTGAGGGCCGCCGGCGGAGACGTCGGAGACGGCGCTGGCGGCGGCGGCGTTGCGGGCGGCCGACCGACTGCCGCTGCGGTCACGCGTCAACTGCCGTACAAGCGTGTTTGCGCGGGACAAGCCGCGCGCCAACGTGCGGGACATGGATCCGGATCTAGAGAGCGGGCTGAGGGCTGAGATTGGCACCCCGGTCGGTGATTGGCTGTCGAGGCCGCCGTGGTAGCTGCCGCCGCTGCGGGGCCCGGCTCGAGGGGCACCGGCGGAGCCGCCGCCGCCACCGCCAGCGCCGTCGCGGAACACCAGCTGGCCCGCGCTGGCGCTGCTGCCGCCGCTCGGGCCCCTGCCGGCAGCGGCAGCGGCGGCGACAGCGGCGCGGTGGAACAGTGACGGGCCTGACGCGTCAGGCGCGGCGCCGGAGCTGGACGCGCGAACCTGCTGTCGGGGCCGGTGCAACGGCAGCCTCCCGGTGTCCGCGGCGTCGGGTTTGCGCGGGGTCCCCAGCACGCCGCCGCGCACCGACTCGCCGGCGACGCCGTCGGCAGCGCTGCGGCCACCTCCGCCACCTCCGCCGTCATCGTCGCCTCCGCCGGCACCATCCGCCGCCGCCGCGGCGGCCCCCGCATCCCCTTCCAAGATGACGGAGCGCACGTTGGGACTGGAGTGCACCCTGATGTCCCGGCCACGACCGCGCATGAGCCGGGTCAGCGCCGCGGAGAGGGAGGAACTGCCGCCGCCGGCTCCCCATCCGCCGCCGGCTCCGCCGCCGCCGCCGCCGGCTCCGCCGGCTCCGCCGCCGCCGGCTCCGCCGCTGTTGGGTGATCTGACGCAGGGCGAGGTGACGTTGCGGGGCCCCAGCATCGTGAAGCTGCGCTGCATTCCGCCGCCGCCGCCGCCGCCGCTGCTGGCGATTCCCATGGACTCGCTGCCGCCGGCGTGGGTGCTGGTGGTCTCAGCGGCCTCCATGGCGCTTCCCGTACCCGCGATTTCCAGGGAGGCCGGCAGAGGGCTGGACAGACCATCGCCGTCGCCGCCGGCACCGTCCGCCGCCGCCGGCGGGCCCCGGGCCGCCGCCGCCGCCGCGCCAGCGCTGGGCAAAGCCGTTGCCGGCTCGGCCTCGGCCCCATCGACGGCGGCGGCGGCGGCCCGTACCGATGTGTCAGCGGCGGTCTCTGCCCGAAGGGTCGGCTCCGCCGCTGGCCCCGACGCCAACGGCACGTCTTGCGACATCAACCGGATGCTTCCAGAACCATGCAGGTCGCCGCTTGCGATACGCACGTGCGTGCCTGATTCAACTTCAAGGCCGTACAGTTGGTTGTGAGTAACTACCAGGGTTGGGCGCGCGGCATTGGCGGCCGTAGGTTGTCCGCCGCCGCCGCCGTCGCCGCCGCGACGACGTCCATGGCTGAGCCGCTCGATGACTTGGATTGAGGAGTCCCGCCGGAGGGTGTCGCCGCCGCCGCCGCCGCCGCCGCCACTGGCGCGACTGAACAACCTTCGAGTCCCGCGGACGCTGCCGTCACGGCTCTGGGTGCCGCCGACGGAGCCGGCGGCGGCCACAGCTTTGGCGGCTGCCGATGCCACACCCTGGCCTGCCCTGCCAGCAGCTGCGGCGGAGGTGGCCGCCTCGGCACGATTTGCCCGAACCGGGTCTGCCCCATTGCCTCGGCCAAGTGGCGACGGCGACAATTCCGTCAACAGCGCCGGCGTTGCATTGAAACCCCGCGCCGCCGCCATCACCGCCGCCGCGGCGGCGCCCACATTGGCGGGCGCGCTGGACCGACGGGTCCGCCGCAGCACCGCGGCGGGCATGCCGCCGCCGGCGCCGCCGCGCGGGCCGTCGTACATCATCATGGAACGGCTCTGCGGCGGCACCCGCGGCGCGGCCGTGACGCTGCCCTGCAAGGACCTTGACTGCTGGCCGCTGCCTCCGTGTACCCCGAGCACGTCCATCAGAGCCGCGGACGCGTTCGTGTAGCGTCCCTCATCCATGCCCATGGCTGTAGCCGCCGATGCGTTGCTACTGCCGACACCTGCCAGCGACGTGAGCATCGGCCCCGTGGACTCGTACGTCGAGGCGAAGGGCACCGCCACCTGGCCCAAGGAGACGCCCCGTCGAACGTCGAGGCCGGCGCGAGTCAGTGCCGGCTCCGCCGGCGTCGCCGCCACCGCCTCCGACGCCGCCTCCGACGCCGTCACTCCGCGGCTGATGATGGAGATGTCGAACGACGACCGCGTGCGAGCGTGCGGCGGCGCGCCGACGCCGCCGTACGCGACGCCGGCGACGACGTCGCCGTACAGGCCGTGCGTGTGGCACAGCCGGCGGCGCTGGTAGCCGCCCGAAGCGGACACCGCGGCGGCGCGGCTGCCGACGGCTTGCAGCGCGCCGCGGCCAGCGACGGCGAGACGTAGCAGGCCCTTGCGGAAGAGGCCGCCCTTGCTGCTGTTGCTGCCGCCGCCACCGCCGCCGCCGCCGCCCGCGGCACTGCCGCCGGCCCCGCCGCTGCCACCGCCGCCGGAGCAGATGCTGCTTGCGGTCCTGCTAGGCCGCCGCAAGGCGCCCTCCGCCTGGACGCAGTGCGAGCCGGAGGCCCTCTCCGTTACTCCGGTCGGGTCCAGGACCGTCCCATGGGTCGCCAGGTGGCGGTACGATCCCGTGTACGGCGACCCGACGGGCGAACCCATCGACATCGGCAATCCGGTCGAGGACGCCGTTATGATGGTGCCGGTGGTGGTAATGGGACCAGTGCCGGTGCCGGGACCGGGCCCGCTGGTGATGGCGACCGCGCCGGTGCAGTTTGCGGAACTCGCGCCCGAGCCGCCCGGTCCTGCGCCCGCCGCCTCCACCGCCGCCGCGGCGGCGGCGGCCGCCGCGGCCTCCGCCGCCGCGCGCGACGGGCCGCGGAAGCTGCCCTGCCGCCGATTGAAGCTGAGCGCCTGCCGCAGCAGCGAGCGGGCACCGCTGCTGAAGCTGCCCGTGGCGTTGCCCGACGGTACGACACCCACGACGGCGGCGACGCCGTGTCCGCTCCCGCTGACGGGTCCCGGCCTGGCGCCTCCGCGGGGCGGCTGCCCGCCGCCGGCCAGCAGCCGACCCCCGAACGAGTACGACCGCACCGCGGCCCGGGCCGTGGATCGATCCGCCTCGCCGCTTCCACCGCCGGCAGCGCCGGCGCCCACCCCGCGCCCCTGCTGGGCACTGTAGCCGCCGCCGCTTCCGCCGCCGCTGCTTGCGAGCAGCCTCGACATCACGGACCGGTCATGGCCGCCCTGCGTCGAGGAGGGCTGTGAGCCCTCCGGAGGCCGTACCGCGCCGGTGCTGATGCGCAGGAACCGACCCATGCGGGACGACGGCCGGCGGCTGCCGTGCCCGCCGCTGACGGCGCCGACGCCAAGGCCGCCGCCCGGCGGCCCCAAGCCCAGCATCGTCGTCATGCGCGATGTGAACGAACGCAGCATGCCCGAGCCCGTACGTCCCGCCTCCGAGCCGTACGTGAGATCGTCCGTATCCAGCTCCGAGGCGGAGAGCCGGTCCAGGCCCATGGATGGCGGCAGACCCGTGGGTCGGGCGCTGGCAGGCCCAAGGGTCGGACTGCCGCCGGTCCGAAACGACTTGGCCCGGCTTGTCCAACTGCCCCTCAGGAAACCGCCCGCGCCGGCCCCAATGCCAGACGCGGACCTCCGGCCGCCCCCTCCTGCTGTGCCCCCACCCGCATAGTACCCGCTGGCAATGTAACCCAAATCGCTGGCGCGGAGGAGGCCGCCGCTGCCGGCGGTGGCTGCCGCCGCCATGCTGCCGCCGCTGCCGAGCAGCATCCCCCCGGAGCTGCGCTGCACGGACACGGAGCCGGCGGTGGCGGCCAGGCCCACGGTGGTCTCCAGTGACAGCGGGGTGCTCATGGCGTGGTGGAGCGAGCCCACGTGCGGCATGTTGGCTGACCTGGGGACCACCCAGACTGCCGCCGAAGGACAAAGTATGGGGACGGGACGACCCATGGCGGGAATCAGGGATGGGGTCCGCTGTAACAGTCCGCAGTACACTCAGTCATGCACTTCCCTCCCTCCCTCCCTCCCTCTCTCCATTCATCCCTCCCTCCCTCCCTCCATTCATCCCTCCCTCCATTCATCCCTCCCTCCCTCCATTCATCCCTCCCTCCATTCATCCCTCCCTCCCTCCATTCATCCATGCATGACAGATGATCCGGGCTCACGGGCTAGGCTCATGGAGGTGCTCCAGATGACACGGTGTGCAAGTGACAAGGGGTGCTGTTGTACGATGTGACGAGGCAGGGATCCGGGCTGCAAGGCTGCTTCGACACGATCTCTTCATCACCGGCGTCGCGGACCGAGAGGTCAAGAGATCCGGCGGCAGGGAGGGCCAGGGTTGCTGCCACACACTGCCGCCCGCCCCCCCAGGTGCTGCACGGGGCACCCACAACCCTGGCCGAGCGGGGTCACTGGGCACACAAACAGAAACTGTTTGCGGCGCGCGGTCGTGTCTGCAAGTAGGCAATGCCGGCGGCGGGCGCAGCGCGCCTGCGGGGGCCGATCTCGACCTGCCCCCCTTAACTCCGAACCGCGGCACACCCGTCCCCCGTGACCGCGGGCTGGCGCTTTGGTTTGGGGTCCGCGGCCTTCCAGGTCCACCCGCCCCACCCGCCTTGCCCCCACCTTCCTGACCGTCCGGGTGCGCCAGCACCTCCGCCGGCCACATCACGTCCTGCGAGCGGGCGCCGGCGGAGGCAAGGCACATGGCAGGTGGGTGTACGGATGTGGAACGTGGATTGCGGATGTGGGCGTGCCGGCAGGCAGGCGCGCTCGCCGGTACCGGCGCCCGCGGAGGCGCAGGTCACCCGTGGGGTGGTGGTTGCAACACGGGACCGGGAACCGGCACCGGAGGCCATGGGGCCTGGTCAGACTGCCGCAAGCTGTTCTGATGACGACTCTGGCCGGGTCAGAGGGGTCCCCAGCTCCACAATGCAAACGCCCATGAGCCATGACCCACCCTGGGTGTGTCCAGGGCAGTGTTCGCTTGGCGGCCACTCACCCTGCCATCCACTCATCCAGGCAGCCAGCCAGCCAGCCAGCCAGCCAACCAGCCACCCACCTACCCAGCCAGCCACCTATCCACCCAGGCAGCCACCCAGCCACCCACCCACCATGAGTTGGACCTGGGCGCTGAGGGCGAACCGGGCCGCGTCCGCGGGGCTGTGGAAGGCCAGAATGAACGAGTCGCCCTGGGGGGGGAGGGGAGAGAGGTCCGGGCCATAGGCAGGATCCGACCACGCAGCCTCAAATGTGTGTTCCTCTCTTTCCTCACCCCCCAAAACAACATGTGTTTGCATGGCTGTCTCGTCTTGACAAGGCCGAGCTAATGGAGGGGGCGCAAGATGCCAGTGAAGGCGCGCAGCTGCGGTTACTTTACCCCCCTTTTTAGCCCCCTATGACCTAGGTACGGTGGCAGGTGCACCTCTTCCCAAGGTCTGAATCGGCTCCACAGCGGCCCCCGCCCCATGCCACCCGGCGGCATGCTTGCCTCGGTGGCGCTCTCGTATCCATTGAAGCGCTGCAGCAGCGCCCGCAGACAGGCGTGGTGCAGCTTGAGCGCCTGGTCCATCACCTGTGACGGAGCGCGGGAAGGGGGCCGCCACAGGCGACGCACGGGCGGACTTGAGGAGACCAGGGACGGGAGATCGCAAACGACAAAACGACAAGGACAGGAACCGGTGCCCTTCTAATACTGTACTTTCGTTACGCGCCGCTGTCGGGCCGTGTGCCAAGTGTCTCGGCACCAATACACGGCGGCCGTTGACCGCGGAGAAAGCAGAGAGGCGAGGCAAGGTCAAACGCCGCACCTCCTCCGGTAACGACTCCCACAGTCCCGTCGAGTTGGCAATGTCGGTGATGAGCAGCGTGGTCATGGGGCCCACGCCGGGCGCCCTCTGCGCGCCGAGCTCCCGATTGTGCTGCCGCCGCAGGCGCCGATACAGGTACGCCACCACGCCCAGTGCGCAAAGCATCACCACCGCCACCGCCAGCAGCACCCACAACCCGACCTGTTCGAGGGCGAGTCAACGGCGACGGGTCGGGCGGCAGAGCACGCCGAGCGGGTCGCAGCGCAGGCTCGCAGGATCGTACTGCAGTGATCCCCTGATCAGCGCGATCTGGGTCAGGGCGTTCTACTTCGGGTCAGGGCGATCTAAATCGTCGCGATCTGGCGGTCAGGGCGATCTGGGTCAGGGTGATCTAAATTGTGTCAAGAGCGATCTATATCGGCGCGATCTGGGTAAGGCAATCTAAGTCGGCGCAATCTGGGTCAGGGCGATCTGAATCGGCGCAATCTGGGTCAGGGAGATCTAGATCGGCGCAACCCAAGCCTGTGCTACCCCGATCGTTCATTTGCGACGCGCCGTTATGCGATCTGGGTCGCCCCCGTGACATGATCTCTCTCATTACTGCCATTTCTCTGGCAACAGCTGCCCGTGTTCACACTTCAGGGACGGCTGGCGGATCAATCTGTGCGACCCCTCAGGCGACCTCAGCGGGCGGGGTGCTTTACGGCAGCATCCACGACCGGATCCTGCCGCAGCCTATGACGCGGTGCGGACGTTAGACGCGGTTGCATGAACAATATCCCGCACGCGCAAACAGCAAAGAGCCCATACCAGGCCCACCTTAGTAGCCAGGTCCTCCTTGGCCGGCGCCGCCACCGGCGCCGGCGCCGCAGGCGCCGGCAGCGGCGGATATGGCACTGTCAGCGGCGGCGATGCGGCCGCGGCCAGATTCGCCGCCGCCCCCTGCACGCAGCTCGCCAGGGTGGCAGAGCCCCCGCCAGCACCGGTGCTCGCCAGGCATGCCACGTCGAGCTGCACGGACGAGGCGCTGTAGCTGCTCACGACCAGCAACAGCAACAACACCTCCGAAACAGCCGGCCCCGAGCTGCTGTAGTCTTGGCTGCTGCTGCTGCTCCTGCTGCTGCTCAAATTGTCCAATCCCGAGTCGGCCATGCCGGCCAGAAGGTCCTCCGTAACCGCGACTAAACCCGTGCTCCCCCCCGACGCCTCCGCGAGGGGGAAAGCCAACGCCGTGAACGCCCGATCCACCAGCACGCCCGCGCCGTAGCACTGCTCATCGCTTGCGGAGACTGACAGCACGCTCCGGCCGGTGAACCCGCCGCCGCCGAATGGCTGATCCGCACCGCCATTCCTGCGACCCACATCGGCCCCATCACCCCGCCCGCCCGCCCGGCCCCCTTCGCTATCCTCGCCATCAACGCCGCCAGCCAGGCGGCCCGTCAGCCATAGCTGCTGCTGCTGCTGCTCCTGCTGCTCCCCAGGCCGCGGCTCTAGCACGTGCTGTCGCGGGCAGGGCAGTTGTCGGTCGGCCAGCCCGAGGACTGCGGCGGAGCCGGGCAGCCCCGCGCCGCCGACCGGCATCGTCGCCAGCCTGCAGAGGAATTCCCGAAAGGCGCGCACCGCCGCCAGCAGGCGCCCCCCGCCCCCGCGATTGCCGCCTCCGCGTCTACCCCGCGGTGGTGCTTCTCGTGCCTGCCCAGGATCCTGCGGAGACGGCAGTTCCAACTGCGCCTGCCGTGTGTTCCTTCGCCGAGGCAGATTTGAGCGATCACCGCTGCTGCTGCTGCTGCTCAAGGTGGTGCATAGTCGCCCTTTGACCGGCTGCAACACCACTGAAGCGGCTGGCGGGTAGGCAAAGGCGGCCCAGGCGCCCGCCCTGGACGCCGCTGCGGCTGTCTTGTCTGCAGCCGTGGCGACGGTGGCGGGCAGCGGAGGCAGCGAGCGGACGGCGGGTTCGGCCAAGTCCCGCGGCAACCCTACATCGACGCTCTCCAAGCAACCCTCCAGTGAAACTGCGATGAGCTGCAGCTCAGTGATGCCCGCGGCGGTGACGGCAGGCGGCGAGATTAGAGCGCGGAGGAGGGCGCGGTAGGGTTGCACATCGGGCTGGTACATGGAGACGTTGGCTGTGATATGGAGGCCCTGCAGCCTCAAGCTGGCGTTTGGGAGGAGCCTCAGCCAACCCTTGACGGCTGAGAGGTCCAGCAACGGGAGGCGCAGCTCGGTTGCGCTGTCGGGGCTGTCCGCTGGTGGGGCTGGCGCGAATGGCAGGGACACAGTCACGCCGCTCGTGTTGCTGCGAATGGTCAGTTGCCTCGCAATGGGCACAGGGCAGTTCGAGCGAGCCTGCGGGCCGGCCCATACAGGCGGTGGCGGAGGTCTGCTGGATGGGGGCACCCCAAATTTTTGACACCAGAGCTCAGCGTTTCCAACACGTATGTCATCCACGATGAGGATATTCGTAACGTCTGCATCCCAAAGCGCAGCATGCAGCCCTGCTTCCGTGCTGACGACAACCTGCCAAGGCCCATCACCGCCACTGGCTCCCAGAGCAGCACCGATGAGACCAAGGACGATAATCGTACTGAAGAACTCCCGTAAGTGTGGCCAGTCGGAAATCATTTATCGAAAATAACGCCGCAGACCAACCCAGTGATTGGCGACATTCAGCACTGCTGCTTTCACATCCAGTTGTCCTCATATGTCAAGTAGCTGCTCATAATCCATGCTCGCAAGCGTGCCGTTGGTCGACCCGCTGCAGCTGGGAAAAAGGTTGCCAAGTCCATCATCTAGAAAAAAACATGCAGGCAACCTTTTCAATATGTGGTTACTAGTGGCCTGAAAACATAATTGCTGCGCTCTAATGAGAGTTACCGTGCGGAAGGTACACTTCTTCCTTTGCATGGTTTTTATTAAACACGAACTTGCCTCATGGCCAGTGAGCAACTCTTATAGATTTCAACGTGCGGGTTATGAAAATGTAACATGCCAGCGTGCTGGCAGCATACGGCATCGTGTTCCTTTAGAGTTGTATTGATGACCTAGCTACAAGACGAGGATAAGTGACAACAAAACGCGCTTGCCAAAGGTATGAGGAGCTATGTTTCAAACAGCCTTGGAAGTGCCCTGTCCGTACTGAGTCCGTCTGCGTCCGTTTCTGACAGCACCACTTGAGCTTAATAATATTCAAATTTTGAAACATTGTACACTAGATAAAATGGGGAAATGCGGACAGGGTGCATAAGGCGTACTTCACGACAAGCCTTTCGTATCTCCACGTCGTATCTCTTCTACATGACAACTTCGATGGCAGTGACTGCCAATACTTCAGGGTTGATGTTTTTTACATTGCAGCTTCTTCGCTGTGCAAATACCGTGAAGCGAGGGCTCGCAGTGAGTTGTGCTCGCCGCGGAGAGCGGGGTTATCGAAACTGCGAAACAGAGCTCGCTGAGTACGGAGTACGGAGTGCGCCAGTGATTTGCACCTTTAACACCCAAACAATAGTCTGGGCCTGGGCCGATGATGTCGGGATACGCGGACCTTCCAACTACAAATTCACGTAAAAGGCACGAAAAATAATGACAACAGCTCCTTGGTCGTCAGCCTCATGATGGTCCAATCCCTCTCCCGTTTCCGCAACTTGCGCACGACCTGTCCGTCCGTGCGGCGACGCACGTCGGACATCGTCATGAGCCCCGTAGGAGTCCAGACCTCGCAGCTGCAATCCGTTTTCGATGTCGCCGTCAACGTGGAGTCTCTTACAGGCCCGGGAGCGGCTGCATTGCAGCGCCTGTATGCTTTCACCGCGGGCACGGCGCGCTGCCGCGTTGGCCCGGAGCTCAGCCAGAAGTACGGCATGCAGCCCGATAATGCACAGCTGGTGGTGTCCATCACCAACAAAGCAACTCTTGAGCAAGCCTGGTGGGTGACATGAAGGCTCAAGGGAAGGCCGGCTGGGGAAATAAGGACGGCATGGGGCAGGCGGTTTCGTCGGAGGCTGGTACACGGTACGGCATGCGGCAGCACCACCACGGCGACCTGGCCTGTAAAATGGCACGGCACCAACAGTCAGGAGCCATGCTCGTGCTTGTGAAATATACACTCGGGTAAGCTTGACTTGTCAGGGAGGCTCAGCGAGGCGCCTCCTGTGTCGTCGCATGCCCCCCGCGCGGTGTGTCCCGACCGGAAACCCATGCGGGTGTGCGCCGCGAACCTCCTGCCCAGGGCAGCAGCGGTGGCGGCGAGGGACCCGCCCAGGCGTTGCCGTGCGGTTGCATGCAAGTACGGGATCGAAATGTTGACCGCATAATCTGAGGGTTGGATGCATGAGTGAATGCGTCAACGAAGGGATTACAGCCGGACCCCGCAGCACCACTTGCAACACCGCAACACCACAAGCCGCGGTCCGCATGACCGCACATCTCAGCAGCAAGCACCTGGCCGCCGGACGACACGCTCTCTCTCTCGCTCTCTGGCCGCCGGCTGCGCCCGCACACCGCACCTGCGCGCTGCGATGCCGCCTCAAGCCCCTCCGTGGAAGCCGCGAAGCGCGACCGGCGGCGTGCGCTGAGAGGCCCCGGGCGCTGCCGCCAGGAACCCGGGATGGACGCCCGGCCCACGGCTATCGCGCGCGAGTGCCCGGCCGCCACACCCACACCCACCACCATCACCCTACACAGTCTGCCACTACCCGTTACGCCCGCAGGGCGGGTACAGGGTCGTACACTCTATACCTTCCTGGCGTTGGCTCGCTTCTTGGAGCTGGTTACGGTTCCTTCCATCGCGAGCCTCCCGCTGGGCAGTTTTCCTTTTTTACGCGCAGACTAACAACACCAATGAGTCCGTCTCGTGTGTCCTCAGGTACAACGAGGTTCGCACGCGCAAGCCGCAGACGTTCCAGGCGGACGCGGCGGCGCTGCTGGACCCCACCGACGGCGGCCGCAAGTGCGACTTCTGCAACTGGCGCGCCCTGACCGCCGAGGTGCGGACGCGGGGAGGGGCGTCGGCGGGCTGAGGACGACAGACATCGCGTCCGGAGACATCGCTCGGTCTCGGCCGGTGTGACACCCGGAGGCGCTCGCTCCCCGACGTTGCGCACTGCGACCGTTAACTGTAACTGTAACTGAAACTGTAACTGTGAACGGGTCCTGTGGAGCCCTCCGCGATGCTGATGGCGAAGAGGGCCGCGACCGCGCAGCCGAGCATGCGGCTGGCTTGGTGGTGTGGGAGCTGCAGGGTACCGCCACACAATGTGCTTTTGAGCGCCCTCCTCGGCGCTACTGAAAAACCCCCGTGGGGAAGCCCCCGCCCCCGCGCGCCCCCGCCTCGCTCAGTCAGCGCAGTTTGAACCAGTCAGCGCAGTTTGATGAGCATGTCCAGAAATTCCCTGCACCGTGCACCCCCTCTCAGGACGCGTGGGGGCGCATCGAGCGGCCGCACGCCGTCACAGGCTCCAACCTGTTCAAGTACGGCGAGCCCGCGCACGGTCTCGTCCTGTTCAAGCACCACGACCCGCTGAGCTTCTCCCAGGCGCAGCTGGACGACTTCCTGGCGGTGTCGGCGGGCTGGTTCGAGGCGGCCGCCGCCGCGCACCCGGACGCGGCCCACCCGTTCTTCATCTGGAACTGCGGCCCGCGGGCGGGCGCCAGCCAGTTCCACGGACACGGGCAGCTGATGCTCACGAACGTGCCGGTGCCGGCGCAGGTGCGCGCGTGCGTGCGCGCGAATGGGGGCCGGGGGGCCTGTATGGAGCTGGTGTTTGCTTCGAATGCGGGTGTTGCAGGAGTGCGGGTGTCGCTTGAGTGTGGGTGTGTTTTGTTTGACCTTGGAGTGATGGAGCCGCGTTGTTGGGTTGCCGCATGCCCCGCACGGCCTGTGCGGCCGGCTCGCTGAGGGGGCCGGTGAGCATGCCGCAGCTGCAGGGGAGAGGCTGGTGATGAGGGGTGTCGTCGTCGGCCGCTGCTCCCTGCTGCTGTCTTCTGAGGCCTGGTGTCTGTCTGATGCTGCCCTCTGCGGCTTGGCGTCCGCTGCTGTCTGCCGCTGCGACCGTATCCCGCAGGCCCGCCTCACGCAGCAGGCCGAGCTGCACGCGGCCGCCCACCCGGGCACCTCGCTGTATCGCGACATGGTGCTGGCGCACGCGGCCGTGGGGCTGGCGCGAGTGGTGGTGGGCCAGGGCAGCGACAGGTGTGACCCGGGGGACGTGCTGGCCGGGCGTTGGCGCACGCGGCCGTCGGAGCTGGTCGTCAGGGAGGCTGTGCGGGAGGGTCCCCAGCTCGCGTTGTCTCCTGACATGCGCGTAGTTGTCGTGCTGGCTGAGCTCCGTCTCCTCCAGCACGTGAGCTCCGTATCGTCCAGCACATGAGCCCCCCGTTTCGGACGTGTCTGACGCGATGATGGCCTGGACTGAATGGTTTGTAGTGGCAGTACCGTCACAGGAGCGATAGGATATGTGTTCCTCTCACCGTTATCGCGCCGCCGTACCTGGCCTGCTTCGTGGCCCAAGAGCAATCCCGGGTCTGGGAACTCGGCCTTCACTCGACGTTTTCCTCTGCGTCCGCGTCCGCGGCCCGGTCCCGCAGGTGTTGGCTTCTGGCGCACCTTGCCCCGCAGAAGGACATGGAGGTGGTGGTCCTGGGCGACGGCCTCACCAGCCCCGCGTTCCGCACGGCGCTCCACGCGGCGCTGCGGGCGCTGGTGGACGGGCTGGGCGTGCAGACGTTCAACTGCGGCATCCTCAATGTGCCGCTACACGACGCGGCCGCGGCAGGGCCGGCAACACCCCAAGGCGACGCAGCGGAGGGCGCGGCCAACGGCGCGGGACGCGAGGCGGGATCCACGAGTCGCACCCAGGCGTCGGATGGGGACGCGGCGGCGGCTAGGGCCGCGGGGGGCGCGGGGACAACTGATGGGCGGGACGCAGGCAGTCGCTGCGTGACGGCCGGGATGGACCCGGAGTTGACGTTGCTGCCCGGCGATGGGTGGCGGCCGATGATGGCGAGGGTGGTCAGCAGGGGCAAGGTGACCTCGCCCGCGAGCGACTTCGGCTGCCTGGAGGTGATAGGACACGCGTCCATCGGACACACGGATCCGTTTGTGCTCATCCGGATGATTGATCAACAGCTGGCTGGCAGCATCAGCACAGGGGCGGTTTGAAGCCTGAGGAGCGAGCGAGCCAGAGGGGGCATATGCCCCGAGCGATTGCGCCTCTGCGGAGGAAGTGATGTACCATGCTTCAAGCAGTGTGTGTGTGTGTGTATATGGGCTGGGCTGAGTCCGGACCGTGCGGTGTTGCGGGAAGGGTTCGTTTCCCTTTGAAGGTGATGACGTGCCGAGGGGCACATGGCCGGTGCAGGGTTTGGGAGGGTCAGGGAGCGTGAACAGACTATGTCAGACTATGACAGCCAGGCTATAAGGGTCAGGGAGCGTGAAGAACTGACGATGTGCAGAACGTGCGATCGCTGAGTGAGAATGAGCGGACGAGGGGGTCGAGCCAGCAGCCACTTCCCCACCCCCAAGTGTTTTGCTATCTTGGGTTTACTGCAGCGATGAATTGGTGCGAAATGGTGACGAGCGGGTGTGGCTGCGGCCGCTGGGTTGGATGGGAATCCAAACGCCGGAGTGTGGGAAATGCAGCTGGCCAGATGCTCGTCCGATGAGCAGGCCCGCCGTCAGTGCGGAGGTTGCACGGGTGCGCTAGCTATGGCCAAACGTCAAACCTGTGTATCACTATCCTTACACCGCCAACTTCATCGTGTAGCATTGGCTACTCGTGTAACGGCTCACGCGGCTGTAGCGAACATCTGGGTGCGATCCAGGTGCGAACGCACATGTCCCTCCCTGGGACGTCTGACCTGAAACCAAGCCTGCTACCCGAAGCCATAGCAACCGGGGAGGCATGTGGCTCTTTGTACGACCCAGATCACAATCTGGTCTGTCCTTCACAGCAGTGCACAAGAAACATGAATCTGGTCATCGGTCACAGCCTCCGCACCACACATTGCAGAAACACAAATGAACTTGACCCACAACCGCATCAAAAGCCACACTCCAGGACCTCGGTAGCAGCGACCTCGCCGTCCACGGGTACCGGCCATTGTGTGGTTAGCGTCGACTCAGGCAGGGGGATGTGCAACACAGGTGCCCCTTCCGGCGGACTGCCACCTAGTCCAGCAGCCCGTTTGCCTTCCCCAGCTGTGACCAACAGCCTTGGCTACCAGCAGGTAGAGAGCCACCCTTATGTACGTGTACAAGTGTTGTAAGGCCCCACTTGGGCTGACACTCAGAGCAGACATCCACCCGCGCGGATCAAGTCGCCGCGGAACTCCCTGCCACCCAACCATGTCGCACATTCCGAGCCATCCTTGTTCGTCCTGGCCTGCTCCGAACACGGGTGGAGGGGCCTGACCGTTGACCACCCCTTTCATCGGAATGCCAAGATCTGCAAGAGCGACGCCAAAAGCCCGTCGGGACGCTATGCTGTCCGTGTCTTCCATTTCGGTACGGGCGACCGTTTGCTGTCGCACGCGGGCCGCCACCAGCCGGCTTCCATCGAGACCACTGATTATCCGCAAGTAAGACAACAACGCCGCACACGCACTGCTGTACCCGCATCAAGGGCTGCGGCCACCAAACCTGCTTCCGAAGAACACCCGTCCCTAGCCTCGCCTCGACCTGCGCCACAATAGCTTGTGCCGCCGCGCAACCCCCGAGAGTGATGAGTCCTTGGCGTGGCCCCCGCAGTCCCCGTACCCGGGTTTCTGCCGCAGCCAGCGGGGATCACTGCTGCTCCCCCGAAATGCAAACTACCCAGTATAGGGACCGCATAGATGGCGCGCCGCCAGTACACATGCATCCTTGTAAGTGTTCCCCCGTTGAACGTCGCACCCCATTCCTTACTTGCATTCGCTGCTGCTGCGTGGCAGCCGGTCCACGTGTTGGTTAGGGCTCCTCGCTGGAGGCCCACGATTGCCCTGAAGCCCCGTGTGCCCCTCCAAGTCGGCCCAAGCACTCACACTCGTACACATCGCACGGGCCTGACGAAGATCACACTCACGCATGCCTGTCTGATTGGGGCGGGCCTAGCGGCGGCGCGTGGCGCGCGTAGTGGCGGGCGCCGCCGCCGCCGCGTTGGCTTTGGCGGTGCTCTCCTCCAGGGAGGACACCGACTGTACGAGCGCGGCCAGGTCCTGCAGGTCCGACTCCACCAGCTTCCGGACCTCCTCACGGTATGCGTCCGGCACGCCCGCCAGGCCGATCAGGTCGTCCACCGTGAACTGCTTCCCGTCTGCACCAGAAGGGAACGGGCCGGAAGCTGAGGACGGAACGAATGGTGGAACCCGTTTGTCATGCGCTGCGGGACGGCTTGCTTCTCATGGTGCAGATGCGCCTTCAACCCAAATCCCAGCCAAATGTGTAGGCCAACAAAGTCAGGAACAGCGGCGGAACAACACTGAGCTTCTCTTCGTACGAAAATGACTCAGGCGCAATGGCGCAGGAAGGCCATCATCGATGGTCCGTTAAGCTCCAACGTGTGCCGATACATTCACAGGAAGGTAATGGGCCCACCTTGCGTCGTAACGGTGATGGCACGGGTGGGCTGCTTTGTCCGCCCCCGTGTGGGGGCTGCTCGCCGGAACGTGCGACCCGTGAACGCCATCGTGGGCGGCGCAACAGCGGTGGCAGGCCCCATCCCCACGGCTGGCGTGGCGTCTGCCAAGCTGGGGACCAGGCCCTTGACCGTCGTGGACGGCGGGCAAGCCGTGCCAAGGTGGATCGGAGAACCTGAGGGCCAGCACATCAGATATTGAAGACGTCGTGTCGTTTGAGTATGTGCGCCATAATTGCAACGCCGATGCAACGCAAAAACGACCATAGTTGTCGACAGAAGGGCACCTTGTAATAGCAATTTAAGCTTGTGTTACCGATCGCCGTACCGTTCGCCGAGTAGAAGACCTCGTTTGCCATCGGTGCACGTGCGGGCGGGTTGGCGGCCGCCAAAGGATTGCGCGGCGGTGGCGGTGGCATCAGCGATACGGTCATCCCCGACTTGCAAGCACTGGCTGTCGATACCCGGTCGGTGGCGGCGCCGCGCTGTTCATTCTGCAGGTCTTGTTGCAACGGCTGGCTCGCTGCCTGCTGGTGCTGCGGTGCTGATGTCGTCGCGACCGGCTGGTCCGCCATCTGCTGGTCCGCAGCTGCCTGCTGGTCCTCGTCCTGTTCAGCCGCCTGCTGGGGCGCTACCTGGGGCTCGTCTTGCTGCTCCAGGTTCCCCTGCTTGGGTTCGCTGGGACCAGCAGCATCCGTTGCGACCGCCGGCTGAGACACAACGGCTATTGTCGCCTTAGCAAGGCTCGCCGCGACCTCCCGAACTGTTTCTGCGCTCACGGGGCCATCTCCAGCCTGCTCCAAGGCTTGAAGTCGCTGCAGCACGTTGGGCAGGACCTGGGCCTCGGCCTCTTCCGGGCTCAGCAGGAAGAAGTCCACAACCGAAATCTGCCGGGTCTGCGCACGGCAAGTCGACGAATGGTGTCGAACTCAAGTCCCTGGATGATTAGCATGGGAAGCATGTAGGTACTTGTACCTGTTTGGAGAGCCTCGTGATTGCGGACTCCATGTCGGCCCGCAGCGACTGCACCCGCTTCCGGGCTGCCAGAATTAAACCCTCCGCCTTTTCTTCCACTGGCGCCATGTAAGTGCGTGTTAATACCTTCTCTAGATGATATGTCTGTGCAGCAGTCATTGCCTCACCTTTTTCTTTGCACTCTTTTACGAGCTCCTTTACCGCGTCTTCGACTGAGGTCATATCGTTTGCACTGGCGTCAACCATAACAGTATCTGCATCTTTAGCCTGCTGGGGGAGACTGCTCCCTGCCTGCGGCTCTTCATCGATAGCCGGGAGGCGCTGCTGAGCTTTTCGTTTCTTGGGCGCCATTGCAAAAGGGATGAATCACAAATATGTCTTATAGACGCGAACGAAGGAATAGCACAACGATAACTAAAGAATGATAAAGCAGTATGTCAATCGGTCGACGCAGACAGCTCACAGTTTCGACATGCAGCACCAAGAGGCTTACTATTAGGACAATTGAGGCATCTATGGTTGGCGTCCACCCTCAGGTTCTTTGGTCAACTCCGCACTGTAGTACGGACACGGTTTGAAATGTTGTCAAAGCGTGCACAGCATGCATTTCACATTTTCCCAAAATCGTGCATTTCAATTCCACGATTCGCCAGAACCAGATGATGCAGAGATTTTCAACGCTGAGTATGGAAACCTCACTATAAAGCCTTTGCTCAGCTCGCCACGGCCCTGTAGCGCCACGCAGGGCGCGTATGAGCTCCGCTTGCGCGAGAGAAGCCCCTGTTGCGGCTCAGACAACAGCAGGAGCCGCAGGGCTCACGCAACAATCTTCAGCAACTGCCTTGCCATCTGCCTCATCTGCTGCGTCGGGGATCCGTCCCTTCTTGCACGACACAGTCAACGGCAACGTGTCCGTTTGTTGCAGATCGCCGCATGGCCGGGAGCAGCCCGGGGTAAGGCGTAGTCCCAAGAGCGTACTGGGTGCCGGGTAAAAAGCTGGGCCCTGTGTGCTCTGTGTGCCCTGGAAGTCGCTGTGGGACTCTTCCCGTCTTTCCGTGGGATATGGGTTCCGCCCTTCCGGCGTGTAGCTGCATGGGTGCGGTGCCCCAAGGGACGCTAAATTTTGGTGGCTATCCCATGCCGTCAGATTTGGGTCCATTGTCATGCACTGTTGCCACTTCGCCGACACGAACTTACGGTTGTCAAACGGTTGGACCCAACGAACTAGAGCAGCGAGCGAGCAGCGTTTCAGTTTCGGCTGGAACGGTGTAACTTACAGCGCAAACCGTTATCGGGGTGCAACTCCATGTTAGTCGCAGTGCGCAGCGCCCTGGGTAGGAGTTGGTATTGGCAGTCGGCGGCGTCGCACGGTTGCAAAACACACTCTCCGGTCGCTCCTCTCTCCAACGTGCCCCTGCCAATCGACATTGGGTGACGTCCAAGGCGGCGTTGGTAGCGCGACATGCACTGACCGGTTACCGCAGACAGGTCGGCATTTATTGGGCTCGACGGAGACAAAAATTGATAAGACTGTGAATAGGGTGATGGGATGCAACCTGCCAGCTTGTGCGCGCTGAACGCGCAGCGCGCGATCGCAGCACTGCTGTCAGTTGTCGTTGTTGACTCCGTTGCGGTGCAACCGCTTGAGGGCTGGGCAGGAAAGAGGAAACCTAATGTATTATTTTCCTATGATACGTCACCTTAAAGGCGCGCTGTAGAAATGAGGCCGCGCTGCAAGATTGTGCTGACTGGTACCGGAGGATAACCGAAAGGATTTTGATCGACAATACCAACTTTCAACAGCCCTTGTTTGCATTAAATGATTTTATTGATGAGTTCAATAGGCAGAAAACTTGTAAGGCGCCGGGGATCTTGCAAGTAGCGTCAGAGCTGCCTCTCGTCAGAGCGCTGCCTGCTCTGCCGTGAATGACTAGCTCGTCGGGCTCATTCGACAATGTGCTCACAGCTCACGTCGGGTCGTTCGGGCGCGGGCAGCTCAAGCTGCTGCTCGTCGCTTCCCTGTCGCACATCGCGATGGCAGCAGTCCTAATGCTCATGGTGGGAGCCCGCGACCGATTGTGTTCCAGAACGCTGCTGCATCTCGCGCTTGCATAGCACACAGGACATTGTCGTAGAATTAGCAAACAGGGGAGGTTTCTGTGCTTCACTACTTACAACCCTCGGGGTCATACACATCCTAGGCACAGCCTCCATGTTTGCCTCCGCTGTCAACGCAGTAGCACCGAACAGAAGGTGAAAATCGCGGCCACAAAGTGCTCTTGACATCGTCGTAGTCGGATCGCGGCGATGACGTGTGCCACCCAGGCTGCCAGATGACGACTTCATCGGTGAACCTTCCCCACCGTCCCACCGCCTCGCAGGTCTTCACCTCCCAAGACCCCATCGAGGCCGGGGCCTGGGAGTGCGTCCCCGGCAGCGACCACGCCATGTGTACGGCAATCCTGTCCAGCGTCACCGGCGGCGGCGGCGGTCCGATGTCTGGCGCCGTCGCTCCCGCCGCGACTCCGGCGCTGCCGCCACCGCCCCTCGCGGCCACCCCCCTCGACACCCCCGCGCAGCGGCACGCGGCGTTCTGCGCCCTGCCCGCCGGCACCACCCGCTGGACGGGCGCCGCCATGTCCATGCTGTCGTACTACCACCTCACGTGCGGCCGAGAGTGGCTGATCAACGTGCTGAACAGCGTCTACTTTGTGGGATTGGCGCTGGGCGGCACGGGTTTCGGCATCGTGTCGGATCGCTTTGGCCGCCGTACGTCTATGTACATCTGTACGGCGCTGGGCGCGGTGGCCACGGTGGGCGAGGCGCTCGTCCCGGTCTTCTGGCTGCATGCGCTGTTTCGGGTGGTGGGCGCGGCGGCCATCCAGGGCATGGCGCTGGCCGACGTGAGACCTGGTTGGGGAGCTGGGGCAGCAGTACAAGGGGATGGGGATGCGGTACAAGGAGATGCGGTACATGGGGATGCGGTACAGTGGGGTGTGGTACAATGGGATGCGGTACGGCTGGGGGTTCTGGGAGGGCTGGCCGGATGAGGAGGGAGGAGGCGGTGCCTTACTGCAAGTTACAACCCTAACTCACCGTTTCCCGCCAGTGCGTCCGTACACTGTACTGCACTGCACTGTGCTGTACTGCATAGTACTGCACTGCACGAGGGAACTTGAACAGTTCTCCGCCTCTTCCCCTAAAGCAGCCGCCAACCCTGCACCCCCTCCTCCTCCTCCTCCTTCATTTCCTTCCTCCACCCCCCGCTTTAGTCTGTCTGCATTTCCTATATTCCCTCCACCCTCCATCCCCTCCCCGCCTCCTCAGGTGGTCCTGGTGACCGAGCTGGTGGGCCCCGAGCACCGGGGCCGAGTGGGCATCGCCACGCAGTCCTTCTTCATCGTGGGAGGTGACCCCCGGGGGGGGGGGGCTTGGGGTCTGGGGCTGGGCTGCGTGTGTACGGCATGTGTGCAGGTGTGTTTTGTCCAGGCGAAACGCGTTCGTATGGTCCGCTGACTGCTGCTGAGCGGAGGTGGGCGGTGGGCGGTGGGCGGTTGGGGTTCGAATGAAAAACAAGACCATCCTGAGGTGGGCTGGAGGTGGGCGGAGGTGGAGACTGACGTGACGTGCCCAGCGGGACTCAAAAGCCTTCCAAAGGCGGTGGCCTGGGGGTTTAGGTGGGATGGGTGGGAAGGGCCTGATCTGTTCCACATCTGTGTCTGTCCGTATTCATCTCTTAGGGACTCGCCGATCTGTCGGCCTACAGTAGCCCCTTCCCGACCCAACCCCACCACCACCCCGCCGCCGTCGTCGTCGTCGTCGTCGTCACAGAATGCCTGTTGTCGCTGATGGCGGCGCTGGTGCCTGATTGGCGGGCGCTGACGCTGCTCACCGCTGCCCTCATGGCGGCCTTCCTACCCACCGCCCTCATCGTGCCGGAGTCGCCGCGATGGCTGGCGGCGGCGGGGCGGCGGCGGCAGGCGGCGGCGGTGCTGAGCCGGCTGGCGAGGTGGAACGGCCGGGGCCACGTGTCGGCGGAGGTGCTGGCGGCAGCACTGGCGGAGGCGGATGGAGCCGCCTCCGCCGCTTCCGCCTCCGCTGCCTCCGCCGACGCCGCCAGGAAGGAGGGGTACGACGAGGGCCGTCAGGAGGAGGAGGCGGAGGCCGATGCGGGGGGCAGGGTAAAAAAGGACCCCCAGACGGCGCCTTTGCTCGGATTGGACATAGCCGTGCAGTGCCGTACAGGTTCCAGTTCCCTCAGCTCGCGGACGGATGTGACGACGCGGACGCTCGCGGTCTCGTCGAACGGCGCCTCCGCCTCCGCCGCCGCCTCCGCCGCCGCAATGACGACGGTGACCCCATCCGCCGCAGCGTCCTCACCCACGACCTCCTTGCCCGCATCCAAGGCGGTGCCGTCGCCGCCATCGGCGCCCCCGGAAGCTACGGAGCTGCCGACGGCAATCGTGCACATCCCCCCGGAGAAGGACACCCCCATCAAAGCAAGCTCCGAGCCTGGGCCCCGCGGGTCCTGCCCACCGTCCGCCTCCTCCTTCACTGCCAAGCCCACAGCCGCCGCAGCCGCAGCCGGCGGCGGCGGCGGCGCGGCCGCTCCCACGCTCCTGCAGGCTGTACGGCACCCCATCGTCCTCCGCTACTCGGGCATCATCGCCTTCGCCATGTGCACGCTCGTCCTGTCGTACTATGGCGTCGGGTTTGCGCTGTCGTACATTCCTGGCAGCTTGTACCTGAGTTTCTTCCTGGTGTCGGTGGCGGAGGCCCCCTCATCGCTGGTGGTGGGGCTGCTGATAGACCGGGTGGGGAGGTGTGCGCTGGTGCTGGGGGGCATGGCGGTCAGCGGAGTGGCCTGCATCGTGTGTGGCCTGGTGGAGGGGGTCCCGGTGGCGCAGGTGAGCGGGGGCGGGGGAGCGGGGGCGGGGGAGCAGGGGCGGGGGAGCAGGGGCGGGGGCAGGAAGCAAAGGGGCAGTCGTACTGACTGGGCTCACTGGAAATTACATACGGAACTGGGGAAAGGGGGACGGGTAGGGGGGACTTGAGTTACTGGGATACACCGTACCATCACCCAACGCACACTCTTAACCCGCACCTCCCGGGCGCCTTCCTTCATCTCCACCATCCCTCCGCAGTCCGCCCCCTTCTCGCACCCTCCCTCCACCTTCCGCCACCTTCCCTCACCTTCCCCCACCTTCCTGTTCCGTCCCGTTCCCCCTACTTCCTTAACCCACCCTACCCCGCATAATGGTCCCCCGTCCTTGCTCCGGGTAGCAGCGCAGAGCTTGAGCACCTACTTCTACCAACTTCGTATACTCCCCCCCGGGGGCCCGCTCCCTCCCCTCCCCTACCAGGTACTGCTGGCCATGCTGGGCAAGTTCGGGTGCTCCGGCGCCTGGTCGGTGTTGGTGGTGTACTGCGCCGAGGTGTTCCCCACCAGCGTGCGCTCGCTGCTGAGCGGGGCCATATTCCAGGGCGCCCGGGTGGGGGGCGTCGTGGCGCCCTTCGTCTTCATGATGGGGACGGCCAGCGGTGAGCGGGTGTTGTTGGGGTGGGTTGGAGGGGCGGGTCGCGCAGCTGCGTACGAGGGTGCATGGAGGGTAGGGGTGCGTGGAGGGTAAGGGGTGCATGGACGGTAGGGAAGGGTGAGATATTGTGGCTGCACCAACACTGCCTCGCGCCTCTCCGCCCCTCTCCGCACCTATCGTTCGCCGAGACGGAGGCCAGCTCTCTTGGCCAGCGTCAGGGCCGATAAAGATGAGATGTCTGAAACGCGCACATATTGAGGCCGCACCGGCACCCCCTCCCCCCTACCCATACGCCCTCCCCCTCCCCCGGTTTGGGTCGGGCGGGTCCCTTTCCTAACACAGGCATGGAGCAGCTGCCCTTCCTGCTGATGGGCGCAGTGACACTCGCCGCCGCCGCGCTGTGCGTCTGGCTGCCAGAGACCCGCGGGTCGCCGCAGCCCGAGTCGCTGGCGCAGCTGGAGGCCCACTCGGAGCGGACCGTCCTGGCGGTGCTGCTCCGGGGAGGCCGCAGGCGGCGGGGCCGGCGGCAGCTGACGCCACTGCCGCTGCGGAAAGGGGACGACAGCAACCTGGAGGTCGCAGGGTGCGGTGTTGAGGACCTTGAGGGTAACTCCCGTCCGCGTCGTCGGGAAGAAGGGCCCACCCGGGGGGTTGCAATAATGGCAAAGTCGTGTACGGAAGAGGTGTCGGCGTGTCGTACAACGGCCGTACGGGCCAGGGCTGGGGAGGGTTACGGGGGCTGTCAGGCGCCGGTGGCGGGTGGCGGCGGGGGACCCGCGGGTGATAGCGCGGCGGACCGAGTTCCGCTGCTGGCGGGGGGAGGGGCGGGGGACGGGGCGGGGGCCGAGGGCGTGGGCTCCCGGCTGCAGACCAGCAGCTTCGTCGGGCCCTGATGCCTAATATGAGCACCGCCGGTCAGCGGCCCAGCTCAAATTCATTCTGAGGCTGATGAAGAAGAGGGCGTGATTGATGAATTCGATTGATGAAATGACGCCGGTTCATCCCGTTGCTTGGAGGTTGCGGGGATTGCATTGATTGATGGTTATGGTTGGGGGTTGCTGTGGTTGGCGGTTCGAAGGGCGGTGACTGTGAAGATCTCGACCGTTGGTTGGGTTGTATGTGACGGTGGTAGGTGTGTCTGTCGCCTCCGGACATCGAGAGCCAGGCGCGGTCAGATATCGGAGTCAGGTGTCTCAGACACGGTGTCCAACAATCCAAGACGCACGGCCTCGTGCGGGGGTGATAATTCCTTGGCGAAGCGATGCATAATACGCATGTTTGTCTCAATGCATGAGGTGGGTTGGCCGGGATGTCTGCTTTTGTGACTGGGGGGCCGCTGCGGGGAGGGGGAGGGGGAGGAGGGTTGCCAGGCCGAAGGCGTGCAGGGTGTTCGAGAGACGTCGCGGCGCCGAGGAGGTGGGTATGGAGTGGCCAGGCCCCCGAGGGCGATATGCGGGGAACTTGGCACCGGGAGGGCTTCATTCACAGCGGTAGATTGGGAGAGCGCGATTGGTGGTGGGAAAGAGAGAGGGCGAGGGCGTGCGAGGTGGATGGACGATGGTATTGTAAGAGGATGGGTGTCACGACGAGTACCTACCTTACTATGGATCTTCGAAGTGAGTCCGTACTATGGACGTGCAGTCCGTTCCCCACTTCTCTTACTCGTGGCCCTGAAAACCGCACACGCGAAAATCGTTCGTGATGAAGGTCTTGCCCTGGATCTGGATCTGGATCTGGTTGCGGATTGACCAGTGGGAGGGACATTGTTTCTACTCATGGGTCATGGCCAAACCCCACCCGCCATCGCGTGTGTGTCCTTGCGCTGGCTGGCTGGCTGGCTGGCTGGCTGGCTGGCTGAGTGTTGAGCATTGACCCTCTTGATCTTGCCCCTCGATGGGGAGGTGCTGCGCTGTGGGCGACTCGCCGTACACCTCTCGTATGGCCAAGTGCCGGTGGGGCCCCAGCTTGGGGCCGAACTACAGCGCAGGCGCAACGCACGGCTTCGTCCGTCTGTCTGTCCGTCCGTCCGTCCTCTGCCGCCTCGCGCTTCACATCCTAAATCGAGTCCGGAGGGGCGCGCGCGCCTCGAACCCACTCGAACCCTCACTCAGGCCCGGAAGGGCTCCCACACGCAAGCAGGGGCTCCCGGCACGCAAGGAAGCACGCACGCTCACGCACGCCGGCCGGCTCGTGGTGACCAGCGGGTGGACCCCTAACCCGACGCGCTGCACGAATGCCATCCTGATCTGTATAGGCGGCAAATATGTTTTCCCCGAACGTAAACTCGGTCGCAAGATTTTTGGGGTCGGGTTACCAGCCACAGGTAAGGTGGTTCGCGAAGGTACAAGATGCACATGCTTTTAACCTGGTGGGATGCAGCTTTGCGCTTTGGTTGCAAACTCTGCGCAAGGGCAAAGAACACTATCTTCGCGCCACGTCGAAGCCCTATTTACGGAAGTTGCATAACTTATGGTTTGACACTATAAGTTACAAGAAATTCCTCGTTAATGCGTCGTCATTTTCCCTCCACATGGATATCTTTCAGCACAATAATTGCGTTGGGCCTTGCGTATCAGCAACGGTACGGTTACTCTACTCTCTCAGATAGAATCCACAGGGAAACACATACTAGAAATTCCATTTGCAAGTGACCCATCACTGAAGTGTCTGTCGAAATCAACCGCAGCAATTGGGACGCAATCGCGGATGACAGAAGCACACCAACACAAAATGCTTCGGTGGTCATGAGCCAAATTTGGGTCGTGCTATTTTTTTCACTTCGCACATTAATGACAAATTAGCGTTTAATCACTATAGGAAGTCCCGCGAAACTGATATCAACCGAATGCCATGCTAGAACGGCTATCAACAAGCGTGGATGGCGCCCGACAGAAGGCCGCAAAGGCCGTGGGTGATCGAATGCATGTGTTGGGCAATAAGAAACAAGTGCCCTTCCACATCGTCATCTCGGAGCTGCGCGCAGGCAAGACTGTTGACGTGCTTGCAACGCACTGCTCCCAGCACAGGCAGCTGGCAGATTTTGACCTGACATATCATGTTCGCATGACGGTCGCCTGCGGGCTCTGTCTCACTCTCCCCCGCCCCGCTGCAGAGCTCATGAACACCAAGCAACACGCAGCGGGCAATCCCTGCGTGCTGCTGTGGGTCCGCGGCGATACAGTCCACGTGACTGAGGACAGCGTCGGACAGACGGTGCTCAGCTGGTCTGACACGTATTTCGCGCAGGTGCGTGCAGGCCGGCCCAGCCCCAACCCTGCCGTTTCTTCTCCACCCTGCCCTCCCTCCCTCCTTTCTCCACTCCGCCATCCTTCCCGCCCTCGCGCCCTCCCGGCCCTCGTGCCCTCCCGGCCCTCCCTCCCTTCCGGCCCTCCCTCCCTCCGTCCCGGACACTCAGGCGGTCCAGGCTGGTGGCGGGGCGGTGTGACCTGTCCGGGGCCTGGGTCATGCGCCCGTTCCGTCGTACACCCGCAAATCCCAAACCCCTCCGCCTCGGCCCCCTCTGCCCCCTGTGGCCCCCCTCCCTGCCCTCGCTGCCACTCAGGTAGTCCAGCTGCAGACGTCGAGCCACGGCTTCCGGCCCAAGGAGTGCAAGTTCAAGGTGCAGCAAAAGGGCAAGACCATCGCGAAGACGGCGGTGCTGGACCTGGCCAAGTACTGCAGCGATCTGGGTCTGGCGCGGGACCAGGCCGTGTCCGTACCTCTCCAGTAAGCATGTACTGTACAGATGTACTATAATGTACTGCAATGAATTACACAACAATAATGTGGCATCGGGGACGGCAGCGTTGCACGCCAGCGGGGCCCTCGCGCGCGCGTGTGTGTGCGCGCGCGCGTGTTTGTATGTGTGTAAAGACGTGACGGGTCCGGAGCATGCAGCCGCACATCGGGGTCGTCCGGCCGCGTTGGCTGCCACCTTGGGCGACGGGCATCCTGGTAACGTGGCCTGGTTCCGTTGGCTGCCACCTTGGGCGACGGGCATCCCTGGTAACGTGGCAAGTCCCCGTTGGGATCCGTGTGTCAGTGCCCGTTTCGGCCCCTCTGGGACGCACGCCGGACACCGCAGTAGGAAGCTCCTGTCCTCCGTGTCCTCGCCATCCAGCTGTTACGGACAGCCCCGCGAGCTTATTGCGATGTTTGTACTGCAATGTCGTGCCCAACCCTTTGTCTGCAACACCGCTCCCGTCCCGTCCCGCGCTGAGCAGGCCGGGCGGCACCCTGTACTTCGTAATCAGTACCGCGCCGGCTTCGGAGGCGCAGGTGCAACAGCAGGGGGGAACGCTAGGGCGCACGCCGCAGAGTTCAGCCAAGGAGTTCCTGATGCGTGACAGCGTGGATCCGGGTGTCGACGGCGCGGCGGTGGCGGTGGCAGCCGCCACTAGGAGCGCAGCTGAGTCTGGGCCCACAGAGGGAAGCAAACACAAGGACGGCAGCCATTACGCGTCAGTGGCGGCGAAGTTCGGCACCGCGATCGCGACGGCAGCCAACGCCGCCGCGTCGTCAGTGACGTCGGCCGCCGCGGCCGCGACGGCGGCGGTGACGCCGCCGTCTTCGGGCGGTAAGGGCGGCCGGACGGCAGCGGCGTCGCCTGAGTCGGCGGCGGCGGCGGCGGCGGCGACGGTGGTGGCCGATGGCGACCAGCTGTTGGATCGGGCGTCGGCGGGCGGCCGCGGCCACGCGAAGAAGCCATCCGGTGGCGCGCCAGCGGGATGGGCGATGGGGCTGGCTGCGGCGGCGGCGAACGCGGCGACGCGGGGATCGCCGTCAACGCCGCCGACGCACGCGACCGACGGCGGCGCCGTCGAGGACGACAGCAGCCAGGGCACCGGGGTCTTCAAGCGCAGGACACGAGGCGGCGCCGGCGGGTCGGGCGGGTCGGGCGGCGCCGCCAAGCCGCCGACGTCGACGCCGACGTCGGCGTTCGCGGCCCTCGGCGGCGCAGCCGCCGCCAGCGTCGCGGCGGCGGCGGCGGCGCCGGCGCCGGCGGCAGCCGGCGCCGGCACCAAGTCGTCGGCGCTCGCCAAGGTGCAGCACCCGGCGCTGGGGGGGCTTCGCAAGGCGGGCAGTGACCACTGCTACAGCGGCGAGGGCGCTGACATGCGGATCCCCTGCGAAGCCGGACTGGAGCGGTCGCTGTCCCAGGCGATGGTGGGTGCAACGGGACGGCCGGCGCGCGGCAACGGCCTCGGCGGCCTGGCCGCGGCCACTCGTGCCATCCGGAGCTTCACGGGCAGCCCGCCAGTTTCCCGTAGCGCCGAAACCGTGTCGACGCCGCTGCAGCTGCAGCAGCTGCAGCTGCCGCAGTCGGCCATCGACGGCATGCGGAACCTCAGCCGCCCCAGCGCGTCAGCGAGCACATGCAGCGACACCGCGGCGATGCCGCACGCCAGGAAACGCGGCGGCGTCGGCGGCGGCTCCGTCGACGGCGGCGTGGCCTCCGCCGGCGGCGGCGGCGGCGGCGGTGGCGGCAGCGGCTGGGGCGCCTGGCTTCGCGGCGGTCTCGGCTGGGGCCGCGGCTCTAACCACTCGGCCGCGGGGACGAACACGAGGCCGCAGAGTGCGACGTCGCTGGCGACGGTGGGCGCCGCCGCCGCTGAGCAGCAGGGCAGCGGCGGCGGCGAGTCGTCCGCGCTCGAGGCGGCGATCACGGGCGCGACGGAGCTGGCCGAGCTGCGGGAGATCGCGTTGGATCTGATGCACGAGCGGGACGAGTGGCGGTCGAGGGCGCTGGCGGCGCAGGACGCGATGGGACGCGCGCAAGCGGCCCGTGGGTCGGCCGTACGGGAGGCGCAGCGGCTGGAGGTGCGCACGCTCAGGCGGGCGGGCGGGCGGGCGGGCGGGCGGGCGGGGTCACGGGCTGCGGCTAGAGACGTGTTACTCTCCGTGCGCGCGCGGTGGAGCCCGGGGATTGATTGGGGTGCCGCCGCCGCCGCCGCCGGTGATGTCGCTGCCGGTGTGAGCGCGCCCGGGTGCTAGCGCGCAGTGTGTCCGCCAAAGGGGCTCTCTCTCATTGCTTGGACACCGGCAACGTCGAAACCACGAACCACCACCGCCATAACCACCTCGAAGGGCTGTCGACGTTCCTTACCCCTGCCGTACCCGTGCTGCATTGCGACGAGAGGAAGAACACATGCGTGCGCTGATCGGCCCCCTTTTCTCCCCGCCTTGCCGGCATCCGCGTGTGTGTGTTTTGGGTACGGCACACGCAGTTACGGCTACGGCAGTACCAGGACGAGCTGGGCCGTCGTACGGATGATTCGCTGCTCCAGGAGCTGGTGGAGGCCAAGGTGCGGATCGCGGACCTCGCCAACGAGAACATGAAGCTGCGGCGGCAGATCACGCACATGGGACCGCTGTTCTACGACGACGACAGCGGGGATGGAATATGAGTGCGCGGAGGACGCTGGAGGGCCCGGGGAGGAAGGAAGGAAGGGAGGGAGGGAGGGCGGTTTCGCTCTGATTTTATTGATGTACGCGGGGGGAAGGGGCAGGGGGGCAGGGAGGGAGGCATAGGAGGCATAGGAGATGGGCAGGAGGGAGGCAGGCAGGTAGGGAGGCATAGGAAATGGGCAGGAGGGAGGCGGCGACATCTGGATTGATCGAGCTGTGGGCGGACAACTTGTGGCTGCAGTACAGATGCTACGACTCCTACCACTCCTACTACTCCTACTACTACTCCTACTCCTACTCCTACGACTACTACTTGCGCGTACGTTACCGGACTTGACCGCGGAGACTTCATAAAGCATATCCTGCTGCGACCGAGAGCGGATGAACGAAGGGATGATAACCGGTACGGCACATACGGCACAGACATATGTTTTAGCTAGGACGCAGCAGGAACTGCAGGACGGAAAGGGGGAGGCGGACACTTGGGGGGTTGATAGGACATTGGTAGACACATTCAAAGTGCGATGCTGGCAGGCACGGGGTGTGTGTGTGGGGGGGGGGGGAAGGACCGGACACGGGTCCACGGACTCGTTGGAGAGGCAAAAAGGGGGAACGCTCCCTCGTTTTGTTTGAGGATGGCATGCCATGAAGAAGGAGAGGGGCCGTCGGGCGGTGGGAGCCTCGCTGAAGGCCCTCAACAGTGGTTTCGGGGTGGATTCGAACGAGGTGGTGGCGGAGCGGAGTGCAGTTTGTCGCAGTGCGGCGCGCGCTCATGGCGCGTGGGGGGGCGCCTTTGCGCCCTGACCCCGCGCTGTTCGAACCCCGGCCCCCACGGCGTTGGGTACGGATGTGCGGGGTGTGTACGGTATGGCACAGTACTGCATGGCGCGGTGGCACAACACCGTACTACGTGGACCGCCCGCAACGGCCCGTTGCCCGTTACGTCCACGACGCGCCTGCGGGCGCCTCCACCCGCATCATTTCCGCACGTGTCCAGGCCAACGCACTCACGCGCCACCATGTCCCCTCCTCCTCCTGCTCCTCCTCCTGCTCCTCCTCCTGCTCCTCCTCCACCTCCTCCTCCACCTCCTCCTGGCTGGCCGCATTCCCGAACGCCGAATCGCATTGGCACCGCGCCGCGCGACCCTCCTCCCCACACCATACAACCATTGCATCGGCATGACCCCATAACGCCCCGGGGGCCCTCCTCCCCTGCCCCTCTCCGGCGGGTTTCAGCCGCATACCACCGCATCATCTTCATATTTCATGGCATCATACCGTGAAAACCCATTTGCGTCGTCTCCACTGCACAGGGGACCGTCCCCAGGTGCAAGGGTAAGCAGGCCCAGGACCCCAATCCTAGTGACAGGCGGGCCGCCACGCACACCGGATGCCGTACCCGAAATTCCTTATAAGTACGGTATAGTGTCGTACTGGTACTGCACGCATGCGTCAGATGAGTTTTCCGGCTGGTTTTGCGCAGTCACAACTGAGGTACGTGCTCGGTTGTTGATTGCTGCTCCGTGCGCCGTGCTAGGTCCGATTCGGTCGATTCCGGGAAGGCTGATCGGCGGAACGCCGCAGGCTGCCATGCCATGCAGTTTAATAATGAGAATTACGGAATCATACCACATGGGCATGCATGAATGTCACTGCGGCGGACCGTACTAAAGGGAGTTGTGTGCAACCGTGCGGGGCGACCAGGTACGGTGCCGTACGCTTTACTCGCACAGCGCCGTACAGCGTCATACGGCGGTAGCGCGTGCAGCCCAGCCGTGTGCCGGGCTTCCTTCCGTGCCAGGCTCCCACGCCCAGCCAGCCTCAACGATCCCGACCCGACCTGACCCGACCCGACTTGGGTCGCTGGCCAACAGGCTCCACCTACTCGCCTCAACACCCGGCAGCAGTCAGGCGTCAGGTGTTAGATGTCAGTCCGAAATGGAATTCTGCCCGCTACTGATACGGCACGGGGAGGGAAGGGGGCTGCTCGCATGCGTCGCAGCTCCCCGCCGCCGCCGCGGCCCCGGCCAGCGCCACAAGCCAGTCCAGCCACTGCGACAGGAACTCCCGGCCCCGCGTCACGTGCGCCAGCGCCGCCGCCCGGCCCGCGCTGCTCAACCGCTCCCAGACGTCGCCGCCGCCGCCGCTGCCAGCTCCGCTGCCGTACACCCCGCTCCCGGCCGCCGTCTCCGTTCCCGCCACCGCCAGCGGCGGCAGCGACGGCAGCGACGGCGGCTGGGGCGGCGGCGGCGCTGTGGCTCCGCGGCCGTCGCCGCCGTCGCCCCGAGGGTCCAGCAGTAGAGACAGGAGGGCATGCTCCCAGGCGTCGATGTCCTGTTTAGGATACGTCCTGGCGGACCAGTCGGGCACGCCGTCGGCGTCAGGCGGGATGCGGATCGGGTCCACGTGTACTGCAGGACATAGGCCCATGCCGGCCTCGGGTAGGCCGCCTGCGGGGGGCAGCCGGGAGGATGCGGCAGCCGGGAGGGCGCGGCGGGGTGCGGTGCAGGGGCTCTTGATGGGTGCGGACGGCTGACGACGAAGAGTGGACGAAGCAGAGGAGGGAGGGGGGGCTGGTGCGGGAGCATAGCCTCCTCCAGTGAAGAGACTGCTGCGCGCGTGAATGCTGTGAGGAGCGATGCGAGGGTGGTGTGCGACACCCCGCCCCGCCCTCGCCCTCGCCCCTGCCCCGCCCTGCCCCCTGTCCCGCCCCGACCCCGCCCTCCCGCCCCGCCCCTCCGACGCACCCAGGTCGCTGACCACCGCGGGCAGTCCCCTCAGCAGCGCCTCCGTCACCACCATACCCCAGGCCTCAAGCCACAGACTGGGAGCCAGCAACGCCACACAGCCCGACAGCACCGCGCTGACGTCAGGCTGCGGCTCCCACACCTCCACGACGCCCTGCGCCGCCAGCGGCGCCAGCGCGGCCGCCGCGGCGGGGTCGCCTGCGGCCGGGCCGGTGCCCACCAGCGGTTGGGGGCAGGCATGCGCACAGCACATGACAACGCACAGTACATGACAGCATTACCTACCTTGTTACATGAATACATGGATTGCATGATCTTGGTACATCGTACATCGATTTTGCAATCAATCTCTTGTGACCGTGGTGTAAGTGTTCCCGACGGGCACAAAACCAAGATGATAGTATCCAACAACGCCTGCCGGCTTCACACCCTAGAGGACAGGAAGGAGTGTACGACGGTCTGCTGGCACGGAGACGTCGATGCCACACGTGCACCGCCGTACAAAGCGAAGGCCGTGACCGCCCTGACAGATGGTTTCGGAGCACGCATTCAGATACCGTACACGCACGTGAGGGGTCGGCGTGGGTGGACGTCACCTCGAGTGTCCTCCCACCCGTCCGCCGGTTTCGGATCCACACAACCACCCACCGTGTCGGGTGCCTTACACCAGCGGTCAGTCAGCAAAACACACACCGTGGCGGCGGCGAAACTCCGAAAAACGGCCAAGCACGCCGTGGTGGCGGTGAAACTGGTGAAACGCCCAAGGCCCAGGCAATGTCCGAACCTGGCAGGTGCTGCAGCCCTCAACTCTCACCCGTCACCACTCTGAATCGAACCAGGCCCTGCAGCCGCTTCGCCAACGCCACCAGTACGGAGGCGCCCTTCTCCGGCGTCAGCTTCAGTACGGCCACGTCCACGGGGGCAGCAGCTGCCTGTCCAGCGCCGCCGCCGCCGCCGCCGCTGCGAGCCCAACCCGCGTGGGTCACCGCCTGCTCCGCAGAGTTCGACCCCGGGTTCACGCAGGCGGGTGGTGGGACAGCGCGCGCCTGCCCCGGCGGCAAGACCACAAGGTCGGCCCCTGGTGCGGGGGCGTGCCGCGGCCGCCACGCCTGCAGCAGCGGCCTCGCGACCGCCGCCAGATCGGGGAAGGGCGGCCGTCCAAACACGCCCCACGTCGCCAGCGGCACCACACGCACAGGCGGCGGCGGCGGCGCCGCTACCCCGGACCGATCCCCGGCAGGCCAATGCTGTCGTACATACCCGGCGATGAACTCCGAAACCGCGAGTACGGCACCCAACCGGCTCCAGGCCGCGAGCAGCTCTGGCCGGCGCGGTGCCGTCCCGCTGAGGCCCATGGGCAGGAAGTGGACGTTTTGGACGAGCGCGAGGCACCGACCCGCGGGTGCCGCCGCGACGACGGCCTCGAAGAGCGTCGTCGTCGTACAAGGGACGTCAGCGCCGCCATCGCACGCGCCTGAAACAGGGCCGCTGCCGCTGCCGCTGCCGCTGCCGCTGCCGCTGCCGCTGCCGCTGCCGCTGCCGCTGCCGCTGCCGCTGCCGCTGCCGCTGCTGCGTACCCTGTCCTGTCGACTGTCGCTCAAGTCGACTTCCGGTTCGTGAGGCTGCTCCAGGGGCTTGCGGACAGCTTCGCCATCTGGGTCGGGTCCCAGCAGCGGCTTTTGGCTCTCGTCCGCGTCCACAACAAGCCACGTGCCGCTCAGCGAGATCGCGGCGCCGCACAACGCCGGGACGCATGCGCGCCCTTCCTGGGGGAGCGTGTCGGGCTGTGTCAGGTCACGGATATACGACCTCACTGCGCCCGCAAGCGCGGGGCCGGAGGAGGAGGAGGAGGAAGAAGAAGAAGGGTGTCTGTTTTTAGTTAATTCGTCGAGGAGGATGACGTGGTGGTTCACGTTCTGCTCTCGCCAGGTGACCACCCCTGGCTTGGCGAAGCTCAGCAGCGGCAGCAGGCCCGACATCCCAGCATACACAAGCACCTGCAATGCAGGGCGACGCATCACAGTTGCACGATTACCGTGGTATTTTTTAGTAATATATTTATGGACAGCACCCGGAATGATTACGGGTGATTACCTTTCCCCTGCTGCCGATGGAGACGATGTGCACGTCGAGGCCTTCCGCAGCCAGCGTGTTTGCCATAGAGATGAACGCGTGCTTGCCGCCCGCAAAATGACTTTCATGAGCTGTGATGACGCTGTGCTTGAAGAGGACAAAGCGCGCACTAGCTCGGAAGCGGTCATCTTCGCCGCGATCAGCCATCGCGTCAGATTTGGGTCTCTGTAAAAGCATTATGTTGCGAGTCAATTCCTTTTGAGCACAAGCTGAAGTGCGATGGTGGTCCGGCATTGCATCGCACGCACAGCACAACCGGTCGCTCTTCGGTAATCAGTGCTCTGGTAATCAATGCTCAGCACGACAGCAACTCATGCGACAGATTACTGGATGGCGTCAGTAAGTCAAAGTTATAATGATCACGCATTGATCCAGAAAGTTGACTGCTGGTTGCTGGCTGCGGTTGGCCTAACAGTCAGGATAGGCGCAAGCTGCCCCATGAAGGCATGGATGTCTCCCCCGAAGCGAAGCGATCGCCCGCAATCCCACACGCGCAGCCCAAACGCGTTTGACTGCACCACAAGTGCCCCGCCCCTCCTCTCCTCTAGTGCGCTCCACGCGATTAGGTACCGCACTGCTGCCTATAGCGATGACGCAATCACTGTTACCGTGCACCCCGTCATTAAATGCCGCCTTGTCTTACAACGGACTGCGCTGCGAGACACCTCGCTGCTTCGTGTGTGTCCTGGCCGCCACCCGGTGTCCAGCAGCCCAACTTGATACCTCCGCTTGCTGATCCTCCATCCCTCTCCCAACCTTAACCTCCATCCTCCACCGGTCCGTGTCCCCCCTGTGTGGCCCGAGCGGCCACGCCGTGCCAAACGAACCAGCCTCTTTACCCCAAACTCCATTCTACTCTTGAATAAATGCACATCACAGCGCCGCCATTCCCCCACCCACCTCGGGCGCCCATCCTCGCCGCACTCGGGAAAACCGCCCAACAATCTACCTACCCAACCTAACCTGCGCCCTACGAAGCCCAGTTCATGCATGTTACCATTTCCATACAGCATGACGAGACGAGATGTTACCATTTCCATACAGCATGACGAAACCATTCAGTGCACACATGTTGGCACCTACACCACGGCTGAGTGCATCTGTACAATGACGGCTGTGGTCAGAGCCGTTTCGTGGGACCTGGAGGCGGCCGCGCAAGCTCCTGCCTGACCTTCCTGCCGCACCGCAACAGCCTGCTGACACTGATAACGGTCTTGCTGCAACCCCGTCGTCATTTTCGCAGCCCCGTCACCGGTAATTTCAAGCCATCGTCCCTTCTAAAAACCCGGTGGCCTGTCAATGCCCAACATGAACCGTGCCAGCGCAGCAGCGGCAACTGTTGCTGCTGCTAGTCCGGCTGCGGCTGGAGCTGCCATTTCGGGATAGAATGTGTAACGCAGTCCGCCGACCCGACGCGACCCGACGTCAGCCCGATAAGCCACGATCAGCCTCACCGCCCCGCCCACGTGAGCACCTCCTTCATGGTCCCGCCGGGGTGCTGCGACAGTCCTGCGCACAGACCACGACACATCCCAGGGAAGCGGCCGGGGCAGCAAAACCATGGGTTAGAGAGGGCGTTGCTCTTCGCTGCGACGGCAATGAATGACCTAGCTAGGTATAAAATGCTGTAACGCCAGCTAACAGCTGCGTCTTCGCGGTTTCCGCATCTGACCCCGGCCAAGGGTTCGACAACGGTTTGATCCAAGGCGCTGCGCACAAACGGCCCATACTTCACCCGGGGACCACCCCGTGCGTGCTGACAAGACAATTCCCTCAGCGACCGTACAGCCAACCCACCAAGCTGTCACGCAGACACGTTTCGCATCGTGAACCAGTTATTGTAACATAGCCTTTCACAGCAATCGTTGTAATACATGCCAAAAGTGTAGTTCGGCGCGCGATGACAGCTTCCCGCACTCTGTACCGGACACACAAGCCCAAGCCCACGGTCACGGTCAAGCAGCGATATGGATATATGAGCAAACGCAGGCTGCCGGCTCGGCGACCAAACCGGGCCGGGATGAGCGCACCTCCGTTCGCAATCCGCTCTTTCCGCAGCTCGGTGATGCCAATGTTGCGGCGGGTGGTGTCCGCCTGCACCTTGAGCGACTCCACCGCGGCGATCCGGGGCTCCTGGACGCACAGACGGACGGACAGGCAGACAGACGGACTTACAGGCAGACAGACAGGCAGACGGACGCGCACACCGCATGAATGAATGTGACAGCGGAGGCCCCAAAGAGTTCACCAGAGATACACGACCGGCACGGTGGCATGCACCGCCTGCGATGCGCGCAACTGCCCCGCCCCGCCCCGCCCCGCCGTGCCCCTGCCGTGCCGTGCCCTGCTCAGCTCAGCTGCCGCCTGGCCGCCCCGCAGTTCAGCAGGTAAGCATACCTGAGCCCGGATGCCAACCCGTTGGTGCTGCCACGGGTCCAGGGTGGGTATCCAGGAGCCGTCCGGTGCGCTCGTCTGCAAGTTGAGCCGCCGCACGTGGGGGCGTTATTGACATGGGATGGGAAGGCGCCGCACCCATTGCACGGAGGTGTGTAGAGATGTGAAGGGCGATGTTGAGACAAGAACGAAGGTGAGACGAGAACGAAGGTGAGACGAGAACGAAGGTGAGACGAGAACGAAGGTGAGACGAGAACGAAGGTGAAGGCGACAAATAGATAGGGTGCAAGGGAGGGCGCAAGCAAGGGAACGATTTGGTAAGTTACATCGTTGGCACGCACGCGTGGACGATGTCGCAGCCGGGTTGGGAGGCTGCGACCGGTATGAAGGGATCGGCAGCAGGAAGTGCCCTGTGCGCATTTAAGTTTGGATGACGAACCACACTTCAGTGAAGTGAAGACCAACCTGATGAGAGATAGGGTTAAAACGATTCTTTCCGTCCCTGCACAAGCGGAACGCAGAGGGCAAGAAGCCACAGGGTTTTTGTATGACGCACGGTTACGGAAACAGGGTTCAAGGCACAATCCCGAACCCGTGTACATACAAAGCGTGGCACATACCAGGGCACTCAGACTTCATTCAACACTGGCCGGGTTGTACTTGTGGCACGCACATCTCACTTACGACTGCACTATCCGCTCTTTGCGAAGCTCCATGAAATTTGCGCTTCGGTGCTCCTGGGTAAGGTATCAGCGGGTATCAGCAGAGGTCCCCAACGTCGCTACGGCCCTGGCAGCACACCTTCAAGACGTCGTAACTCTTTCGTTCGGCGTCCTGCAGTATAACTGCCTGCGGTCGCTTCGTGTTCCAGCCTGGCTTAAAAGCTCCTTCTTTGGACAGTGGTGCATAATAATACAACGCGCTGGAAGGGCCGCTTCCTTTCAGAAAGTCCCACTGCGCTTCCTTCCGCCCTGAACTACTAGCTTGCTCTAACGACATTGCGGATGAAGGCTTCAAGGTAATGTCAAGCACGAAGGCAGGATATGTCTTTCGCAAGCGGGCGTGTCGATGGTTTATAGGCCTTGATATAAAGTGTACACGTGAGATAGAATGTATGCATAAACAATCTATCATGAACTATCAAGAAAAGGTCCTGCTATTGTCAAGGAGTTAGCCTTACTTAGGTTGGCGAAAGTTCGTTGGCGATTCCGTCGTATACTGTAGAATTCAATTGCATGAGGTCACTGGCGCGCACAGCTGTTTTGTTTTCCCCATGTTACATGTTATCATTGGCTCTAGTGTATTACTTAATTGAGACACACATCATCAACATTGCTTTTATACAACTTGCCTAGCAACATACCAAAACGACAGCCCAAGAATTGACGCCTAACCTGCCCGCTATGGCCCGTAAATAAGGAGGGTTAACCTGCAAAAGCATACTTCGACAGTTCTCTGCGCTAGCGGCCCAAAAACTCATGGCTGACCCCGGCGAGTCCCAGGCCTCAGAGAATAAGGCCACGGTCAACTTGGTTGAGCTCTTCCAAGCTGGGGAATTTGGTATCGAGCGCCGCAGGTACCCCGTATCGTGCAGCAGCTCGCCGAACAGGGTGGAAGGCTCTGCGTGCGGGGGTGCCCAGTGTTACACCCTACACGCTGTGTCCAAGCGCATAAGGCTTTTGCCAAGGCATCTTACATCTTCCTGCATCAAATAATGCAGGACTGACAACTTATTTAAGCAGCTAGACGAGCGGCAGCTCACTGATGATGAGCAAGCCATTATTCAGCAACGGGTGAGGGCCACGATTGTTTTGAAAGCATTAATTGAATATCTGACAGCTAATTGGACTATGACGCGCTTCGCCCGGCTTTCCCCCAGGTTGAGTTGCAGCGGAAAATGTTTCAAGAATACGAGCGGCGAGAAAAGCAGCGGAAGGTATCCAGTAATTTTGAAACGCATGAAACTTCAGTTTTGCCAAGCCGCCACAGTAATTGCGGGTTGTGGTATTCTACACACTGTCGTGGTTTCCGAGACGCACATTCACTCTCATGTTCAGGGCACGCTTTTACTGTATGGTAGTGCTCATGGAGTTTGGGCGAGTGCTTTCAGAACTGCGGGCCAAGGTGTTGCTGAGGACCTTAGTTATACCCACTCAACCCGGCCACGCGTAAGCGTAGGGTGCTATGTATAACCCCCCGGAACCCAGTCTCGCCGGATGGGCCTAATAGCCATCACGCGTAGCCTTAGGCGCAAACTGCGGATCCATTGGCCATGGGGTCTGCTTTTCAAGATGTGTGGGGGGCAAGCTAAGTTCCCGGAACCTGTGTGCTCTCGACCGCGTCGCCCCCGAACAGTTGCGAGAGCTTCAGGAGGTCTGCCCCGACCTGGATGAGGACGCTGCTCGACGGGCGCTTGAGATTTGCAACTGGAGGTGGGTGCGGCAGGACTGGCCACGCAGGTGAATGGCCCCATCACATAACGTCCTGCTGAGGAGATGCGGTTATAGCGCTCGACCTGTGCTGCCGGTAGTATTGGATGATCGGTCTCACGACTAATGCCTCGATATCAGACCGTTCTGTTTGCCGAGGCGGCGAAGGAAAGGGAGATCCTTTCTTCGTTGGAAAGGAGACGTTCCTGTGCTGTGCCTGAGGCAGCTCTGGCCCGATACTGCCTGCAGGGAGGAGGTAGCGGCCGAGCGAGTGAGCTCCGATCCAGCTTTCGTGAGGCGGGTGATATCCGGTACTGCCGCCGTGGAGCATGCACCTGGTGAGAATTGCACCCACTCGGCGCGTCGTGGATGAATTCAGGCGATGTCCCTTCAAGTGTGTCGTACTGATTCTACTTCAACCAGCTTTCTTGTGGATGTGGCGTGGGAAGATGTGCATTCTGAAAGCAGAGGCGCAAGTCGGGCAACGGCATTGCCCGCAGCGTTTTGCCTTCTCAAAAATTTTGATCGTTTCTGATTGGCGGACGCTGCCATTCCCTGTTCCACAGCTCCGAAGCCCGAGCGGCACCGCAGCAGTGGAAGCCGTGCGGTGGTGGGGCCGCGGCCTCGACTGGTTGACCCAAGTCAGGTGAATTGGGGATGGGGATGGCTTGCGTTACATTACTTCATATGGGCGGTTACATGAGGCTGCGGGTACAAGTTTCGGGGCGCTAACGGTGCACGTGCCCTTGACTTCCGTGCCTGTTTGGCCGATAACTTGCAGGTTGGCGCCGTTTTCGTTGGGCGCTTCAAATCACGTCTAGGGCCCCACCAGATCAGCGCTATGGGCCGCCAACAGCAGCCACACCCGCAGCCGGCGGCGGCGCCGCGGAGCGCTCAACACGCGGCGGTGAGAGCATCTTCGTGGTCCGCGCAGGGTCAGCCTTTCTGCGAAGTGCGCCCCATGCCAGGCGGAATGGGGGGTCAAGGAACCGATTCGTATGGGCACACACAACCGGTTGTCTTTCAGGTATTCTGCATGGTGTTCTGCATGGTGAAGCGTTCAATGTCCGGCAGGGTCACTAGTGGCGGGCACAGGGTAAGGCTTGACCCTCGCCAGGCCGCGATTTGTGGCAAGATGCACACGGGCTAACACCATACTGCGCAGTTGCACAACTGCGCCAACTATGATCCCGGCACCCCAGGAGATCTCCGCCTACGTTGTGGGTGTTCACGCAGGGCCGTCGTGCCGGCGCTGCAACGACCGCTGTGGGGGTTGCCGCTGGAACGGCCGCGCCCGCCTTGGCGACGTCGGCTGCAAAGGAAACCTCGTCGGACGGCGGATTTGCGCCGGAGGTGGGTCTTTACTTTGTGAATTATTTACAATGGTCCCCACGGGTCGTCGGCGACAGCCTCAGCCTCTTCGCCACACACTGCATACTTGTTCCAGCGGAATAATTTTTAAATTGCTCGCGTTGCTCGACCCTTGAAGGGGCACGCAGGACTGTGTGCAGGACCCCAGCTCGCGGTCCGTTTGTGAAACCTACACTGCCAGCCGACCTGGCCTGTTTGTCGCATTGCCATGCGGTTCTTCGCACAGGCTGAGGAGCAAGCAGCGCAACCACACGATGACGAGGCGGGGGAGCAGGGCCACGGCGCGGACGTGGAGATGGCGGATGCCGGGCGGGTAGTGGAGCCCGACTCCTTGGACCTGGGGACCCATGACGGGGCCATGGCGGCCGCGGACCGGGCGGGCGATGAAACGGAAGATGACGACGAAGATGACGACGGTGCTGAGGTCGATGACCCGAACTCCGCGGGTGCGTGGGCTGGTGGGCCAGAGGGGCTTTCAGTGTTCGTGGGCTGTGTCCGTGGATGCTGGTGCTGCCAGTAGTACGGATGCAGGTGAAGAGTTGTTGCCCATAATGAAAGTCCGGTGACCAGCAGTGGCGCTTGTGCGAGCCGAGATAGGACAGAGGTCCCTATCTATGTCCTTCGCAGTCTACCTTGGTTCCTATGTATCAATGTCTTGTTGATACCAAGCCCTGCGATGCGCCTCCCTGATACACCATCGGCTGTCCTTTTTGGTTCGCGTTGCGCGCTGGCAGATCTATCCGACAACGAGCTGCAGTACGAGGAGGATGTGCTGCCTGTCATGAGCCCGTTGGCAGGGAAGCGGCAGCAGCAGCACCACGGACACGAGCACCGGTCGGCGGGTCAGGTAAGAGAAAGCCCGTTGTAACACGGGAAGTGTCCGTAGTTGACCCCACTCGACTATGTTGCTCAATCGTTGCTTGGAGCTGCAGATTGGTGTGCTGCTCCCCAGCAATCGCGCGTATCCTACCGATCAGCACCGCATAAGCTGCCGGGCCAGTAAAGCTCTGTTGCGACCCGCGTCTTTGCGAAGGCGCACCCGCACCTGCCCTACCTCGAATCGCCACCGTGCGCCTCAACTTGAGCTCATTCCCCTCACGCAGGAGAACCAGGAAGGGGCTGCAGCGGCACCCCAGGGCAATGACGTTGCGTTGGCAGCTGATGAGGACGAGGTCAGCAGCCCAGCTCGAGGACGCCAGCAACCCCAGAGCCACCAGGCGGTCGCGGCCGCAGCTGCGGCCACCGCCACCGCTGACCCCTCCGCAACGGCCCCTGCACCGGCGGCGCAGACGCAGGCGGCACGGCCGCGCCGCGCCACAGCTGACCTGGCGGCGGCGCTGCGCCATGTCGACGACAGCGACGGTGCGCGCAGCGGCGCTGAGACGGCGACTGATGGCGCGGATTCGGACTTTGAGGTGGGCAGCGGCGGCCGCGGTGGGCACGCATCGACGTCGAGCGGGAGCGAAGTGGAGGTCGAGGAGGAGGACAGCGACGACTATGTGGTCCCTGGGAGCCGGAAGCGGCGCGCAGGTGGGCACGCGTGCAACGATCGTTAATCATTCCGTGGAAGCTCCCCGCAGGCTGCTTGCAAAGCCCCAGGCCTCCTGCACCGCGACCAACATGCGCTGCAAGGTGTAAGCACATCACTGATGTTTGACATGTCAATGCGCTCGTGTGAATTCCGGCGGCTTCCTTCGGATTGTGTTGCTCCATCTCCGGCTGCCCCGTCTGGCTGCGCCGGACGGGCATGACACGGCTGCACTGTCTGCTCGCCCCCCTCGGATCATATGGTGTGTCACGACCGGATCGCAGGTGGTGGTGGCGGCTCGAAAAAGCCGCAACAGGCGCGGAAACGTGCAGCCAGCGGTGGCAGTGGATCGGCACGCAATACACGACAACGTGTAGCCGGGGGGACAGCACAGCGGCGGCCGGCAGAGGTCCCCACGGCCGCGCCGGGCGCAGCCGCCCTCGCGGTCGCGGCGAGTGCTGCTGCTGCTGCTGCCGCGGCAGCTGCTGCTGCTGCTGCAACGGTGGAGACGGCGGCAGGGACCGAAGCAAATGACGTTGCAGGACCTTCGGGTGCTGTTGCTGACGATATGGTGGCGACGGGCGGTAGCGGCGCGGCAGGGGCAGGGCCATCCAGCGCGGCGGCGGCTGCTCCAGCTCAGGCAGCGGCAGGGATGGCCGCCACCAGGGGCGGTGCACCCCTCGAGGATGACTCGGAGGCCACGGTGACTGAGGATGAGTCGCCAGGCCGGGCGAAGCGAAATGCCAAGGGCGGAAAGAAGGGGAAAGGCGAGTAAACAAGCAACACCATCAGCACTCACTATATCATGCGTGCTGCATGTTTGATCATGCTAGTGGTGGACGGGCACGGCAGCTGAGTGCAAATGCCCCGCCAGGGTCCCGTGGCTAATGCGCAAACCCGCCCGGCCCAAACCAGTTACCAGTTGGTCCACTGTGCTGAGGCAGCGAGAGCTTGCACCGTGGGTCTTTGACATACAAATCAGCACGTTGGCACTCATGCCCTTTGCCACCGCAGGCGGCGGAAAGGGCGCCAAGGGTGGCGGCGGAGGCGGAGGCGGCGCCGGCACCGCCGGCCCTGGCGGCGGCAGCGCAGCCATCAGCGCCAGCGGCCACACGTGCCGCGGCCGCGTCAAGCAGAAGGGCGTCAAGCGGGCTGACCTGCTGGCGACTGGCTCCCTTATCGCGCGGCCGGGCTGGTACAACGCAGGTAGGTTGGAACTTGGAAGGTTTGGGTGCACACCGCGGCACTAATAAGCACAGGAAATGAAGGACGGCCGCGTCGGAAGGGATGGGCTTAAAATGGGCAAGCATCCCGTGCTACCCAGGATTTATGCCTGCAGCGGTCTGGCGTGTGGGCCTCCTGGTTGCAGCAACTACGGTATATATAGCTCAAGGCGGCGAGAGTGGACGACTTTCAGGGCGCAGCCCCTGAGGGTACCCAAATCGGAGTCCTGGTAAGGAATTGCAGGACGGAATCTCGACAGGGTCTCCAGTCCTAGGGGCGTACCCCCCGGATGGGAGTGCGACACGGTCACAGCGCGGGACCCGGGTGCGGGCGTGTCTCAACCATCATTTTGTTGTTTCCTTGACCGGTCCCACCCCCACAGGCTACATCTTTCCCGCTGGCTTCCGTGCTCAGACGCTGTTCCGCTCTTCAGTGGACCTGGACAGCCTCACGCTGCACACCTGCGAGATCCTGGGCGAGTCGGGACAGTACTGGCCTGCGCCCACCTTCGTAGTAACGGCGGCGGACCGGCCCGACGAGCCGCTGGTTGCCAAGAGCTGCACCGGCTGCTGGACGGCGGTGAGTTGCCCGGGCGGGCGGAAACGTCAAGCAGAGGGGCCATCGGCTGGCTCAGCAGTTTTGGCACCGCTGCATTCTCGTCGATAGATTGCGGGAGCTCCCCGTCGCCGCTTTGGTAGTGCTCCAGGGAACGCGGGATGGACGGATGGTGCATGCGCGGGGAAGCACGCGTCCGAACCTGGGGCTGAGAACACCCTCGAGGGCTCTGAACCGAGGTCCGGGTTCTTCGCTTGACGCTGTGGTGATCTGTTGACGCCGTGGTGATCTGAAGGTGCTCCGCCGCATCAACGGCGAGATCGAGGGCCGGCGCGCAGCCGGCGAGGACCTGCCGCCGCCACCCAAGACCGCCATCGCGGGCCCCGAGTACTTTGGCCTCAACCAGCCGGAGATCTGCGCCGCCATCGAGGCGCTGGACCCCGAGAAGAAGTGTTCCACATACTGGTGCGGCTGAAGGGTTCAGGGGGCCCACATGCGGAGGGCCGCCAATCCAAGCGCGACATAAAACAGTGGGAGGAAACACACGCGCAGATAGGGTCTTTGGTTGTCGGGGCAACGGGAGTGCGTGCCTAAGCAAATGGAAGCGGATCCACATCCAGGTCGTCGGTACGTGATAGCTTTATAGCGGACACAGACAAACTCCCCACAGTTTGTGTGCAGCTGTGGGGTGCCATGCTACACATCCCACGGGTGCCAGAGCTTGTGCCCACCTCCCTCTTAACTCAGAGCACCACCACAATTTGGTCCGTGTTCTGCAAGGGGCTGTCGCCACGGTCGTGTTCCTCACCCTGTAGTAACTGTGACAAGGTGGACCTTAAGTCCCGACCAGGCGTTCCAAAGGGCCCAGATAGCTCGTTGGCGCCTCATATCAATCCCCTGTTCCTCACTGCGAGTCTGTCCCGCGGCGGCCTTCGGCTGAATGCGCGGTTCTGGTCCGCTGGCATGAACCCTTTGGTCTACTGGGTTGGAAGCCACTGCAGCCCTCAAATTTTAACTGGGGCGGAACTCCCTCCCCCTCGCGCGGGCGGAACTCCCATGGTACGTCCGGCGGGACCCTTTGTGCGTTGCGCCCCAGGGGTGGCAAGATGGATCGGGAGGCCGCGCGCGAAGGCCAGCCAGTGCCCTCCAGGGGCGCCGGCGGAGGCCGGGGCGCGTCGGGAGGTAGCACCGGCGGCGCAGCAGCCTCCGTGGGGGCATCCGGCGCTGCCCCCGTGCCCCGTCCACCTCGCGGCACGGGCCGCTCGACGAGCAACGGTGGAGGCGGCGCGAAGGGCCGCCGCGGCGGGCGGCGAGCCAGCGGCGCCGACGATGACGAGGAACCAGCGGCTGGCCATGAGGGCGAGGAGGACCCGGAGGAGACATACGCAGGGAACAGGTAAGCGGTGTGCTCCGTGACGAGCAGGATACCATGAGTAAGACCTCCTTGCTTAGCTGAACCTTGAAAGGGCGCTCGCAGCCAGTAATTCATCATTCTGGGGCGAGTCGGTGTGCGCACATCGGCAGCGCCTTTCCCCGCCCGTAGGCGACCCTGGCCCCGTCCACTTCCGTCATGGGTAGCCCGGCGGGAAAGAGTTTACGGCCAGTACTATTGTGCCCGTATGCCTGAGTCCGTATGCCTAATCGCGGTTCTGACTCATGCGCCATTTCGTCCCGTGGGTCCCCGTGGTTGCAAGGTGGTCGGCTGTCACCCGGGCGGAGCGCTATCGCAAGCGCTGCGAGGACGCGGGCGAGGACGCGGCGGCGCTCCTGGAACAGTCGAATCGAGACAACCCGCTACCGGGCTTCTTGGACCCCATCACGTTGGAGCCTGTGGTCAATCCCGCGATCTCGCCGTACGGCCATGTTATGGGCCTGGCGACGTGGAAGGCGGTTCTGGCCGAGCATGTGAGTGCGCGTTGCAAGGTGCTTTCTGTCAAGGTGTCTAGGTAGTCCCGCCGGCCAGGTGCGCATCCCATCTTGTGGGTGCTACGCCGTAGCCAGTCAGGCAGCTGCTGACATGTTGGTCGGGGAGGCCACAGCTGTCAACGATGACCCGCGGGGTCCGTGGAACATCATTTGAAATGTTTGTCAGTCGGGCTGCCTGTCAATCACGAAACTTTGGCGCAGCCGTGTCATTCCACCGGCCGCCTTGCCCGCTTCCCACGGACCCGCGGTGTTGGCAGACAGCGATTAGGGCAAGGCGGCTAATCCCTTCTCCACCAGCACCGCCGCGTATCCCCTGATCCCTGTTCAACATAAATCCATGCGTGCCGCCCCGCATCCCTGTGCTCTGCCCCCGCAGGGCCGCTGCCCCTTCACCAAGCAGCCCCTCAAGGCTGAGGCGCTAACGGTGCTAACAAAGAACAACATCGAGCGGTACAGAAGCCGCATCATCCAGCAGTAACGGCACCGTAGAGGGTCGTTCCCTCCGAGCTGTGTTCCCAGCAGTGCAGCAACCCAGGGTGCGAGGCTGCCGGCGTCGTGTGCGTGGCGCTGACATTTACGTGCTTGACAGGCCTGGCCAAGCACGGCCGAGGTAGGAGACTCGGCAGCCGGCTTGGTTGTGGTTATTCTTAGCGTGGAATCGGGAGAAGTAGATTGGACTACCGTACATCGACTTGACGGTGACGGCACATCTGGACTGGGTGTTGAAGGGTCTAGTATGGTTGAAAGATCTAGTATGGTGGAAGGAACTACGACTAAAATTTTTCACTGGAGTCAGTGCCCGTGCGCACTGGAGCTCTTGCGGAAACGTTCTGCATAGCTCCTGGGGTTGGAGGAGTGGCACGGAGCCTCCTGTATTGATGTGACTAAGCGGGATGCGGCATAATCCTGATTTGGCAACATGTTTGTCTCCCCGGGGCCTGTCTTGGCAATGCGGTCACGGGAAGGATGCGGACAAGGTAAATGAGTTGCAGTCATAGCTTTGCAGGGGCCCAGGAGGATGGCTCCTGATGCTGGCGGCCTGGCACGTGTCCCATCCCGCTGTTGTTGTCAAGTCGAAGGACGATGGCACAAATCGGCGGACCGGACGAGAGCTAGTCACGCGTCTAGTTCCGGGGATACCTGCACTCGAAGGCGACTGCTTGAAAACAACGATTGCGGCATCCTGCGTTGATGAGAAGTCGGAACAGCCATTTGCAAAGCGATCCGGAAATGGAATCCTGAGGCGTGCACGCGCCGGGAACGAATGGTGGTTGCGACGAGTAGCGAGGAGCGTTTGGTGTCTTTGGTCTCGGGTGTCTCTGACCATGACACCGCCGCGAAGCCGCTCGCGAGTTTTTCCCTTTTCGCGCCTTCGCGTGCGGGGCGTGACAGGGTGAGGCTGGGCGCGGTTTTTCTCGTCGACCATCGGCCGCATTCTGACGCCCGCACCGGACCGTTGTCGACGACCTCTCGGGTCCCAGTTTGCGACCAACTGTGCGTCACGGGTCGACGCGAGAATACTTGTAGGTAGATAGCGCCCAGACCTGGCCCGCCCGTTTGGCGTCGGGTCGCCTTGTTAAGATAATGGCAGCACCGTAGATGCCGTATGGCAAGGGGGGGAGCGGCTTGCATTTCTCGTTTTGTATGGCACACACGTTCGGTTCAACTCGTTTTGTCGAAGTGATGCTTGAAGAAGCTCAGGACTCAAGCTTTGGTGGTGCCTTTGCGTGCTTCTCGTCACAAACCTCGTCACATGTTTGCGGTCGGCCGGGGTCTTGCAGGAACATCAAATGAAACCACGGACTAACTGCGCCAGACCAAATCCTCTCCCCGTTGCTGCCTGAGCAAAAATAGGATATTGACCTGGTCCAGGGGCTGACCCCAGTGGCGGAAAAGGAGGCAAAGAGTTCCCATAGAGCCCAGGAAAAGCGGACGACGATAGACTCGCGCCATGCGTATCACAGATGCGGGCTTCTGAGTGAGCTACAACGGCCTGACTCTGCAAGGCCCTGAATGACAGGCTGTACACACATAGCTGCCTCGCTTCCCCCTGACCCCGTTTGACCTTGATGAAAAAGGCTCAGCGGTGATCGGGAGATGTGGCCTTGCTCGCGGACGTCAGCGGAGCGTCCTATACGAGACTGGTCCGCTTGCGCGTGGCGAACTACTATGTTGCCAGTCCAGGATACCTGTAGACCGCGACGTTGCTGTCAAAATCCGCCCTTTTCAACTAACTAGCCAATTCCTTGAAGATGTCCCATCAGTATGATGGCATTTCTCAGAAAGCGCGCACCACGGCGCGCCTCAGTGAAGTCGATGGCTGTGAATGAGTGCGCCTGACTACCGGACGAACGTCAGCCGCCGAGGACCCCGCTCATGATACTCTCGCGACCGGTCGTGAGTTTGCCCTGGCGAAGTAGGGAGCCCTGACGTCCACCCACATGCGGGCGCATTTGAGGAGGATTGCCTGCGCACATCACATCTTGATAACTGATACAGTTTTTTTTCTGCTATATAACAGGAGGCTAAAGTGCGTAAGGGGCTGCACGTGCTGCACCCCAAGGTGCAATTTTTACAATTCACAGTTGCGTCGTCACAAATCAGTCCAGACGTAACCGTTTAAGAAAGATCACACGATTTTCAATACATTATTTCCAGTCATCGTGCAGAGCATGCCTTTTACACCGTCACCTATACATTGGATTCCCAGGTGCTTCCAGACATCACGACATACTCAAACTATCATAGGCCATGTTAGTAATAGACGCTGCAGTGTTCAAAGGACATCGAGCCGTCCAGCGTCCACAGTCACAGAATGCGCAGATGGACGGTTTGTCGTATGCCTTCGTAAGGCCAATTGCACCGCCGTGTACCACAAAAATGGAGCTATTGCATCATATCAGCCACACGTACTGCAGTCCCAATTTTTGTGTTGCCTGCCCCTCACAGGAGCACAGGTTGCAGTCGCTCTGGGTTGCAGCAAGAGTAATGAAGGGATTACCATCCACCCACCCAAGCAGCCGTCTGCCAGCAACAAGGCATAAAATGCCCAGTACTGTTGTGAGCTATCACTATTATCGGCGAACGGATGTGCTTCAGAAACGATGGACGGTTAATGTGCGATATAAGTTGACTTGGAATGATAAACATAATCGTATGCATTGTTGTACAAATTATCATTGCTGCATTCATGATCGTATCGTAACGCGCGACAACAAAACAACCTCCATTACAGTCACAGTACGGAAGTTAAGGATATGAGAAATTGGGCATGTTGAAACAACCATAGACGAGGTCAGCATAGGTGCTTCCACTTGTTATTCACTCGGCGCATTATGCTGATGTGCGCCGGTGAGCTCCAGTGTCCCAGTTTTCCACTTGCCAGGATACATTTGTCAGGAGACCTTCGCAACCCCTTACAAGCTTGAGTCATACATAATTCAATGATGCGGTGGTGGCGCGTGGTGCATAGCTTATAGGAGGGCCGAAGTCATAGGAGTTCAGCAGCCTGAGACCTTTGTTCCAATTTGGTCGTTGGCCATCCACATTCAGTCATTTGCATCAGCCCCAGCCACGTCCAATCGTTAGCGTCGGCCACTACTGCAGTGAAAATGTCAGGGCCCGGCCCGACTGCAGTCCAACAGCTGTCTCGTGACCAACCCCACGCATCTCCGCGTAAGGCTTATGAAGACCTTGGACAAGGCGGTCGCCGTGGAGATTCTGCCCGCTGGGAGTCAGACGTCGTCGACGCGGAGGCCGACGTAGTTGATACTCTTCTTACCATGCGGGAACTTGCATCCAACACAACAGGCAGTGATAGGCTGGTGCAATTTGCGGGAGGTTACCAAAATGGTATTAGAAGAGAAAGCGCCGAAGACGATCAGGGCACACACCGTTCGGATTCAGTCCCAACGGGCACAGCGGCGGGCCCGACGGCAGCTGCGTTGCGCGACGGCTTTGGCTCCCAACGCCAGATTCATGTTGGTCCGCAAAGCGTTGGCCCCGGTTCAAGACCCAGCAGCGGTGCAACATCACACGCGTTGGCCTCACGTCCCAACAGCTTTTCGGGCAAGAAGCGGAAGCCAGTCGTCAACGAAGACGACGCCGTCAATGGATCTTGCATGAGCGCGCATTACCGCACCGGCGATGCCCGCGAAGCCGCGACGGGTATGCCGGGCAGTGAGACCGCAGCTCTACAGCTGCAGCAGCAGCTAACGGCCGCCGCCGCGGCCGCGGAGGCGCTGGCCTGGCAGCAGGGCGCAATGTCTGCGTCAGGGGGGCAGACCGGAGCTCCCCCGGTTGCGGTCGGGTGAGCAGCCTTGTCGGCCAGCGTCCTCCTCGTCCGTGTGCAACTTCTCGATGCGGCCGCCAAGCTTAGTGTTGGCCACCCGACCATCTGTGATCGACCATCAGGGATGCGCGGGGATCTCGTCCGGAGGTTGGCCAGATTCGAATTGGAAGAACGGAACCCATAAACGAACCCGGGCACACCAAGCGTGTTTCGAAGGCTTCCGTGATGGATCGGCGGCGGGTCGGCCGACGTACGGGGGAGGGAAATGGCAAATGGGGCATGGGATTATGACGAGCAAACGATGTCCCTCCGACGGGCACGGTTGGACAAAGAAAGCCGGGTCGGGGGCCGTTTTGTAACTGTGCACGGTGCGAGGCGTTGCATGTGGGCAGGCGTACCTGGACATGAACCCAGATTGGCCGCAGGTCCATGCGACGGAATTGGGCTGGAAATGGCATGCCGAGCTCCCGCAGCGGTTCTTTCGTGGTCACCTGCCCTGCCCTAACCGCATTCCGTCCATTCTCTTAAGTGCAGCACATTTCTTACCGGCCTCGGTTCTCTTGTCTCTTGGATGTCTGCACAACCATGCTTTGCTTGGTGACCCGCCCTTCACCATCACCCGCCCTGGTCTCGCCCCCCTTCGCGCCTGCTGCACATCATCATCGCCACTGCCCGTCGGTACAGGCGCGTGGCCAGCGAGCCCCTCATCAACGGCGGACAGCGGCTGTCGGAGGCGGTCCTAGCGCGCCTGGGACTTGGTTCCCTCGGTGCGGCGGCGGCTGGGGACGCCGCGGCCGTGGAGAGGTGGGTCCGGAGGAGGGCCTGGCGGCGCCGGGGGGGCCCGGGTGTGTGGAACTCCAAACCGAGGGTTGGGAAGACATCACGTGGGATAGGGGGGTTACACCAGGACCTGGGTTCCAGCGCGTACATCAGGGTTGCAAATGGTCGGCGTCGCCCTACATGTTCATCGTCACTTTGCCCATCCGCCCGGTCTCGGTGAGCGGACTCGTCAACGGACGTACGGACCCATGCTTGTGTCGTACGTTTCAGGCTCCGCGCTCTGGTGCTGGGATCCGTTGCTGGCCCCGGCAGCACCAACGGCGGCGCCGCCGCGGACCAGCTGCCGTCCGCCAAGCGGCCGCACGTGCTGTCTCGTCAGGCGTCGGCGGCGGCCACGGCCATGGCGGCCGCCGCCGCCGCTGCAGCGTCGGCCGCTGGCGGCCTCTCCCTATCTGCGGATGACCTGCGGCAGCTGGCGCAGCACCAGCAGCAGCCTGGGCCCGGGGCGGCTGTGGCGGCGACGGACTGGGTGGGCTCCGGCCGGCAGGACTGGCCCCATGGCAGTGCCGCAGCACCGGCACCGGGACCGACGGGCATATCTATCAAGGTGGAGCATGGGGCAGAGCTGGTGAGCTTCAGGAGGCTTGATCCCGTCATCAGACGAGCGGGGGCGACCACGGCAACAAGGGGAGGGGAGCACGACAAACCGGGTCTGGGGTCGCCGGCGCCACTGGTCATCTAAGTGGGTTTCAGTGGCATTCAACCGGCAAGGAGGGAGGCCGGTGCTGGATGAAGGATGGTGGAGGGAGAAGAGGCGGGAGAAGGAACGGAAGAAGAGACAAGGACCTTAGGACAACGGCAGTGGGTGCTTGGTCTCGCTGAGACGGCCGCCTCGCAGGTTGAGAGTTCGAGGGCTGCAGGCGACCGACGACCGGGCGTCATCAGCTGCTGGCAGCATGCGTGGACCGTGCCAGTGCAGATCCTTTTGTCTCTCGACTGTCGTGTTTTTCGCGCAGTAGTTGAAAGGAAAGCACGGCTTCCATGCCCTGCCCTGCCCTGGCCTTCGTGCACCTCCCGCATACGCAGGAGGCGCCCGACGCGGCGGCAGCGCGCGTCACGCCCACGGAGTCGCCCGCAGCGGATCAACCGACCCAGAGGTCGGGCCCCGCCGGCGCCCCGGCGGCGGTCGCGCCTGGCGCAATGTCGCGCGGCCCCGGCGCGCGGGTGGGTGCTGGGTATGGCGGTATGGGGGGCAATCACCCAGCCAGACTTCTGTCCCCTATGGACCGTTGTGCTGTGCACGGTATGGCGGCCTCCTTGAAGAAGCCGCGCTGGGGACGCCCACCCGCACATCAGTGTCCTTGTCCCGCAGACGTCTCGAGGGCAGCCCCCTTAATGTATGGGCGGAGGTAGAGCGCAGGGACGGGCTCTTGCTGTAGCTCTTGGTATACTGCAGCCCTCGAGCTGGGGCCCTCGTGCCTCTCATCTTTGGGGGTGCTCGATACGGGCCCTGGGCAGTCATCGTTCGATATACACGTGTCGAGGTGTGCTTGCTTTCATGCTGTGCCGCGCGTGGACTGACGCCCCTGCTGCCGTCCGCAGGCCGCTCGGCGCTGCACGCCGCCGTCCCCTCTGGGCCACCACTCTGACACCGGCAGCGACTCGGGCTCCCCTTCCGCGCGGGCGCCGTACTCGCCCGCCCGGACAGGCGGTGCGGGCGCGGGTGCAGCTGGTGGTGGTGGCGGTGGTGGTGGTGCTGCTGCCGCCGTGGATGCAGCGGCGGCGGTGGTGGCGCCGCCGCCTGGAGCCGGGAACCCGGAGGGTGACGAGCCGACGGCCCCGGCCGGGCCGGCACGTACCAGTTCTGTGATTTCATTGCTGCACATGCTCGCTATCCGACAGCAGCAACAGCAGCAACAGCAGCAGCAGCAGCGTCCAGCGGTGCAGGGCCGTGCCGGCGCGGCGCCGCCGCCGCGAGTCGGGGAGGCGCCGGATATGACGTCGGGCGGCGACGCTATGACGGCCGGGGAGGTGAGTTGCGGTGCAGTCACTGAGGGCTGTGCGTGCTGCTCTTGGTCAGTCGGAATGCCGTACCGGTGGGCTCCCGTACTGGCAGGTGTCGGGGCCCTGCGCGTGTGCGCTTCGTCGCCAGGTACAGTGTGTGCCGGCTTCTCATTCGCGGTGGCCGAAACGACACTTGTCACTGCGCCCCAAGGTTTAGCGTTGGCGTTAGGGGCAGTGTCAGCGTCAGCGGTAGTGTGGGGGCTAGTGTTAAAGTTCAGGGCCCCCGTGGGGCCCCACGCCAAGTTGCTGCTTGGTCACTGCTACTTAATCCAACCCCTTCTCCTTTTACGGATGGAAGGGTCGTCTGAATGCGTCCTGGGCTTGGCAAGAACACATTTTGGACACCTTGCACCCCCCGTGTGTAATTAGAAGCCCGCCCGACCGACGCTTGCACCCCCGTTGTGTGCTCTCCCTCTGTCCTCGTGCAGCCCCCGGGTCGGGGGCTGCGAGAATGGGATCGCGACCGTGACATGGCCGACCCGCGGGTCGTCGGCGTGAGCCGCGAGCAACAGTTGGCTGCAGCGGCGGGGCCAGGTGTGCACATCGACGGAGGCGCCGTCGGCGCTCCGCCGTACGGAAGCGTCAGGCCTGGGCACCACGTGCGCGGGGGCGGCGGCGTCGGTGGCGGCGCGGCGGTGGCGCTGCAGCGCGAAATGCCGTACAACTCCAGAGAGCATCCGTACATCGGAGGCGGCGTGGCGGCTGACATGATGCAGGTGGGGCGCATTTACCTGCTGCGCGCAGCGTCCGCACGGTGCCGTGCTCCCGTACCCCTCCTCCGTACTGGGCTCATCTGCGTCGCGTCGGCCTGCCCCTCCCCCCGTGCGCTGAACGCGTCACCGCCGATTGGCTGCTTGAAAGGACGTGTCTACATCGGTGGTTGCTTCCTTAAGCGCGTCTACGCCCCGAAGGCCAAACCCCATACTTTCCCAGACATGATGTGTTGTTGCGGTCGCATGGGCGCGCGCTGTGTACACGGGCGTCTATGAACAACTGAGGCGAGTCGGGCCGCCGTCCGCCGTTCGTACACCGTCCCGTGGGTCCAATTGGGGGGGGGGTACACCAGGGTGGGGGCTCCAGGGGCCGCCCGGAGTACACCGATATGGACATCCTGGCCGCGCTCTCGCCCTCGCAATCGCTCTCGTACAGGTGGACGAGACATCGTCGATGCCCCAACCGCCGCACCGGACTGTTTCCGAGACGGCGGAGGTGCTGCAGGCCGCCGCCGCCGGTGTACATCCAGCCGCCAGCGCCAGAAACGCGGCGGCGGCGGCGGCGGCTTCTGAGCGGACCTGCGCGGACTTTGACATGGCGGCGGCGGGCGCCAACGGCGGTGTGCCGTACAGTGGCAACGGCATGACGTCGGCCGCCGCGGCGGCGGCGACGGCGGCGGCGGCGGGGGCTAATGACGAGCGGATCCACGCGTCGCTGGCGGCCATCGAACGAAAGCTGTTGCTGCAGGAGGAGCGGCTGGTGTACGAACTGAAGCAGGTGCGGCTGATGCAGAAGCTGCTGCATGTACAGCAGATGAAGCAGATGGTGCGGGAGGCGATGCGCGGGAAGGAGCGTGATGGTACGGGCGCGGCGGCCGCGGCGGCGGCGGCGGCTGTACTTGGCGCTGAGGGGCTTCTGGGCAGCGGCTCCCCTTTTCGGACTCCCGAGACGCCGGCGGCAACGAACGGGCCCGCCGGTGAGGGAGCAGACCCAGGCCTGGCACGTCTGGCGTCGCTGCCAGCGCAGCTCCTGGCGGCGGTCGCGGCCAGGGCCGCGGCGGTCGGCGGCGGTGCCGGCGGCGGCGACGGCGGCGTGGCCCGCGAAATGTCGGGCGTGGAGATCCTACGTACGAGCAGCGACGCCTCAGCCGCCGTCGCCGCCGCCGTGCACCACGGCGGAGGCGGCGTCGAGCAGCCGTTGGCACCTCATGGCTACCAGCAAGTGTACGGCAAGGCGCCGTACCAGCAGCGGCGCGTTCGGTCCGAGGTGCTCGGTGACGCCGACGCCGCCGCCGGCGCGCCGCGGGAGGAGGCCTGGAGCGCGCTGGGTGCCGACGGCGGCGGGCGGCTGCTGTCGTACATCGCCGCGCTGTCGTCGGGCAAGGGAGCGGCGGAGCCCCGCCAGGGTCCGGCCTCAGGGCCTCAAGCCCAGGCCGCTGCCGCTGCGGCGCTACTGGCCGCGGTGCGGCGCGACGGCGGCCCGCCGTCGGGCGGCAGCGCTTTCGTTGGGGGCGAAGCCGGAAGTCCCATTGGTCAGCACCGTGACGGCGGCGGCGCCGCCGCCGCGCTGCACAAGGGCGCCTTCCCGGCCACGGGGCGCGGCGTGGCGGTGTACGAGGTCGGGGACATGAACGGCGCGGAGGCGGCGACGGGGGTGGCGCTGGGCGTTGGCGGCGGCGGCGGCGGCGTGCCCAGTGAGGAGGAGGCGGCGCTGCTGCAGGCGCGGCTGCTGCAGGCGCTCCTGAAGCACGGCCGCCACCAGGCGCTGCACGACGCCCAGATGATGACGACGACGGTGGCGCTGAACGGTGCCGGTCCTGAAGGTGCCGACGGCGCGTAGGTCGCAGCGCGCGCGGGTGGCAGCGCGCGCGCGCGCTTCGGATGTCAGGACAAAGACACCAGCCAGAAGAGGTTAAACGACAACGGTTAAACGACGGACGGTAAATGACGGCGGCGCGGAGGGTGGTGCTGCGAAGGCGACCGCGGTGTCCGGCTGCCAGGTCACCCGGGCAGCGGTCCAGGGTGGGCCGCCCGCGTACCTCGGGCCTCGCCGGGTTGCCCGGTGGACCCGGCGGCGCGAAGAACTTGGGCATCAGCGCGAGCCGCGCCCTGACGGATGTATAAAAGTGGTGATTGAAGCGAGAGATCCCTCGCGACCCAAATCGGGCGGTGGTGGTTGGGGAGGTTATTTTGTTGGCTCCCGTTAACACGATAAGATAAGACTACGCGCTCTCTGTGACCAATCTGAGAGTTAACCGGTGGGACACGGCATCGGAGGCACCCGTCATGGCTCACCCGCCGGTGGGCAGCGATGAGGGTCCATGCATGCATCAGCCAGAGGCCCGCACCTGAGCGGCCACCGCCTGGTTTCGGAGGCATGCATCCACGTAGGCGCGGGCGCGTGGACAAACTACTCAACGCACCGATTACATTATCGACACCGACATGTGCTACCAAGCTGAGCTGATCAATCGAGGTCATTTCGCGTTGCGGCAGTCGCGGCTGGCAGGTCGTCCACCCAGCCCAGTCCCTGGGCTGCGGAGGAGTAGTGGAGGACGGAGTGGGCCCTCCAGGCCCTCCATGGGCGTTGGGTTGGGTTGCGTTGCGAGAAGGGTTGGTTCGCAACTGATGGGGGCAGCTTCTCTGCATGGCAGGACCACTCCGGCCTCTCTGCAGTATCGGGATCACCAGCGACGCCAGCATGTACCGACGTGTCTCCCGGGGCGCCACGGACCTTGCTGTGCCGCGTTCGAGCTCTTGAAGTGAGAATTTCGCAGGGCGCCGTGTTCTTGAAAGGAGTGGGTTGCTCTTGTCTTGCTGCTCCAACAATCAAACCATCCCCTCACCGGATTCGACCTGCCTGTGATGTCGCGCGCGCGCTTGGCGCACAGTTGGTGCATTTCCTGGATTCAGTCGTACACGCAGTACGGCTCCTGACGTCCTGCCTCAAGCATGGGTCAGCTCAAGGTGCACGCTCCGTGAACACATGGGGGAGCTGGGCTGCAGTACCGGGATCACCCGGGTCGCAGTAACTCGGGTGGGACACTTCGAGACCCGTGGGTCAGTGATCGGCGGCATTCGACCCATGGAGCCAACTCTATGTTTTAGCGCAGACGGGGGATGAGAGGGCTGGCAGGGGCATCCAACGCGCTTGAGCTGGGCTGAGGTTGCGACGTGCTTGCAGGCGACCTCTAGGCGACGTGGTGGCGGTGGCGGGTGAATACCCCACTGTATCGGCTGGATACAATGATTGGGGCACTGATGGGAATGGCAGTGCTGCCCGTGATGGTCGCCGGCATCCTTTGCCGGGGAAGCTTTCCTGACGCCGGCTGGCTTACCCAGCTGTGTGCTACGCGCAGCTTCGCACCGAGAGTGTGTGCAGGTTGCGGATGGGAACGGACGACGCGGCGGCGGCACCGGCGGCCGGTGATCCCGGAGAGGGAGGTGACCCCCCGGGGGAGTGAGTTGCGCTGCTGCGGGGACGGGCAGTGGCGGTGTGGGGCTGACCGGCAGCTGGGTCCCGCTGGGCGTCGGCTGGGACCATCTCGGGCGGTCGGGCGGGCGCTCCCGCAGGAGCCCCGTGGAAGCGTGGTGTGTTTAGCGAAAACCCCGCCCGTGTGTGTGTGTTTTGAGAAGGGACCCGCCCGACCCAAACCAAGGACCGTGTGTGTGTGTATCGTTACATATCTGACCGAGCCGGGACGTTGTCACCTGGTTGGTCGGTGGGAGAGAGATCAACGCCGTATCTACGTTCCAATGAAAGGGGGGTCGGGGTAAGGTGTAGGGGCTGCAGGGTCGGGGTACGGTATTCAAGTTTGGTCGGGTCGGGTCGGGTCGGGTCGGGTCGGAGTACAGCGCTCGGAATGCAGCACTGGCGCCCGCTCTGCGCTGCGCTGCTGTGCGGCGCGCTGCATGACGAGTTGGGTGTCGGCGCGGCGCCGTGCGCTGCGGTGTTGAAAGAGTCCAGAGATTGCGAGTGCTCTCCCAAGAGCGTGTGGACGTTTTCCTCAGCGTTGCAGCAAAGCCAAGTAGCTCACCGCCCCCCAGGATTCCCTTGACGCGGCGGCGCTGGCGACCTGCCTGCGGTGCCGAGTGCGGCCGGTCGAGCGAGCCAGCAAGGGCATCTGGCGTTGGCCCGGGGTCGGTGGAAAATGCGGGACCCCATTCGCGAAGCCTCCTGGAGGGCGCGTATGTGAGGGTATTGACGCTGAGAGGAGACTGCTACCGGCCGTTTGTCGAGCCCCGCCCGGCTGCGTCTTTAACGTTTGCTGAGGGATAGGGAATGGGCTTTCACCGGCGCGTTGATGCAGAATTTCTCTGATCCCTACCAAAGTGCGTGTGTCTGGAAATTCCTGCACGGAACGAACGTCCTGGCCTGTTTGTGCGGCACAACTGCATTGCCTAGCATATGGGCCTATTCAATAAAGCCGTTGTATGTTGCGGTGGCGCGCGGTGGCGTATGTGCTCGTTGGTTTCAATGCGTATTATTGTTGGAAAATGAGTAAAGGCCCGCCGGCCTCGTTTAAGCCACACAGCAACGCACAGATCTCGGACGAAAGCTTTGAAGATGAGGTAATGATGAGCAATAATTTTATGCGCCAGATGGCATCCCTCGAGCTGCGCTAGTACGATGCATGCGAAAGTCGCCACCTCAGCATTGTGAATAAATAATAAGGCAATGAAGTTAACAAACCATTAATGTTATTATCTGAATCTTTTGTGGAGTATGATCGCATCGAGGTCACTTGCAGCCATGATAACTGTATGACTACATTCAATACAAACCGGATTTTATGCCACGACGAAGCATTCCTTACGACTAAGGTATTTTGTGTGTGCGCGATATAGATGATGATGTAAATCAACTCATGCCCAGATGAGCCCCGCAAGTGCCCGGACAGAATCGTGAGGTCAACGGGTCCACGCTTTGGTGCTGCCTCACCAAAAACCACGCTCATCTCACAGAAGAATGAATATTGGCATACCATCCCGTCGTTTTGTGTCTGTAGTATTTTCTATGGGAAGCGCGCCCTTCAAATTCATGAAAATTCGAACAAATGCATGTCCTCCTTACAACATATATCAGGGACGCATAAATTATAATTTATTGACACTCTGCTGCACTTTTAAAATCCAGTCTAAAGGACAGTCGCACTTCCGCAGTACAATCATGAGGCAGAGCACATACAGCAGTTTCGCCTCTGAAAATCAAGCATAGGGAATATTAATTGTCTCATGAAGCTTCACTGTTGAGCGCTTGCCTTAATGCCCCTTGGGAGACCCGTACTGCATGACTCCACCCCAAAAAAGCCATTAAACGGAATTCTCCTAACCCAAACCCAAGTTTTTCTCGTCGAGTAGCGGCATGAGTACGGCTTTCCTATCCTATCCTTAAAAAGGTGGAATAATTTGGCAACCTGCGGAGGCCAACCGTGATTCCGCGGTGCCTAACCAGGGACAAACGCTATAGTCGCGCTGTATTACTCCAACAGGGTAGGCTCAATGAAGCGGAGCAGCCCTGATGCTGACACCGTCGGGATGGAGGAAGCTGGGCTGTCTGCCCAGCCGCGAGTCAGTGAGACCTTTAGTGACAGCACCTGTGACAGCTGTGTGATGGAGGTCCAGCGGATTCATTCAGGAATTCCTGTGTTGCCCGAGGCTCGGAAGACGGACGGCGTGGGCGAGGCTCCCGTAGCTGAGCACCGCGGCCATCCAAGTGGTCGCTCAGACAATAGCGACGGCAGAACTGCTGATGTTCTTCCACTTAACGAGCAAGATCAGGGAAGTCTGGGTCTACGCGAGTTCGACGGTCGGGGGATGTGGTCAGTGCAAAAGCCAGCGGCCCAGCTTGTTCGCTACGGTTCACTTAACAAGACAAGCCAACATTTGCGCCAGAGTTATCCTATCAACGGCACAAGTTACCCGACGCCTTCTACGGATAAGAACCCGTCGTCGAATCGCAACGTACGCCAGCGGCCAAACGCGCTGATTGCCGTGTCAAAGCAGGCCCTATTGCACCAATTGGAGATCCTCGAAGGCGATGAACAACTCTTGCTGGCACAACTCCGATCACTGCGCCGAGAGTACGATGCACGCGTGGCCGTCTTACAACCCTTCGCAACAGCCCCGCTGCCTCAGCAAGGTCCTCCTCCTCCTCCGCCGCCGCCGCCTTTCTCACACCCACCACGACTGCCACCACGGCACCGGCCCCAAGCAACCAGGGCCTCAGCGCACTTCTGCCCGCCGCCGTCGCTGCCTCCGCCATCGCCGGCCCCGCACAGCCAGTCCTCGCATGCCCCCCAATCACCTGCCACTGAACTTCGGCGACGCGCCGAACCATATGGCCGCGTCACGGCCCCGGCGCCGATGGTTGCCGTGCCGACGGCGGGCAGGCAGTCGGGCATGCTGCCGCCGCGCTCGCGCCGGCCCCTTCCTCCGGCGGGCGTGGCCGCGAAGGTCGCAATGCCACCGGACGTCCTGCAGGTGAGGTGGACGGATCACCGCAATCCCCGTGCCCCTGGTTGTGATCACGGCTGAAGCGTTGGTGCCGAGCTGCGCTGGGGCCTCCACCGCATTGCCGCCGGTCAGGGATGGGCGCTGCTGCGGTCGCCGCTCGGGTTGGCCGCTGCGCCTGTCCTGCAGAGCCCCGCCACGGGCCAGTCACACAATTTACCGGTTTGTCTGGCCTTTGCAAGATTTGGCATGAAGGTTTCTCAGGTTTTGCTTTCAGGAAGCGCAGCTTATCTGCTTACCTTCTGTGCGACATCGATACGTCAGTGTGCCCGATACGGCGAGAGTCGCCACTGACAGGTCATCTCCCTGGCCCCGGTGGCCTGCCCCCCGCAGGCGGCGATAGCGCGGCCGGCCCCAACCGGCGCGGACGTGGCGTCGGCGCGCCGCGCTCCCAGCGACCCCCCTGCCTCCAAATCCGCGCGGCGTTGGGCCGGCGCTGAGGGGGCTGCGGACGGTGGCGTCATGGCCCCGGAGACGGCTGGCGCCGCGGCGGCGGTTCTACAGCTGCTGCCGAAAGAGGCGGTGGACTCGATGCTGCGGACGGGATGGGTTGCGCTGCCCGGCAGTTCGCTGGTGCAGCTCGTCTAGGCTCCCCTGTGGCAGGGCAGTGGGGTGCTCAGTCGCCTAGCTAGCTGGCCGCGGGAACCTGCAGGACAGCGGTTATGCGGCTGGGGAGGGAGTGGGCTGGCGGGTTCGCTGTCTGGATTGGCAGGTCGTGGCAACTCGGGCCCTGATGTTCTCTCAAGGGGGAGGGCAAAAGGGAGAGGGCCCGAGGAATGGAGGGCAAACCGGCGTCCGGTGCGTGCGGCGGCGGCGCGCAGCTTGGTGTCCATGGCAGGACGGCGCCCTCAGAACGCGGGGAAGCGAGGGCGGGGTGGACAGCGGCGGTCCAGAGGCCGAGCAGGCTGCCCTCGCGGACGAGCCCACGAATGCCCTGTCAGCATGTATGCGTTGCTTGACCCATCCGTCAACGTGCGTCGGCGTGTGCTCATGGTTGTGCCCATCAAGCATGTACGACATCATGGGAGATGCACGAGCGCCTGTACTAATTGTGTGTTTGCTTGGCGGGTCTGTCAATCCGGGTCTTCGGTTCTCCAGGTCTCTGGGTCTGCCCGCTGTGTGTACACGGTGTGGGTGGAGCTCAAGGCCGTTCTGGAGCCTGGGTGGGAGGGAGGGAAGGAAGGAGATTGGCGGCCTCCCTTGCCGGCGGTCCTGGGGAACCTGGAGACTGGGGCGCAGCTTGGGGTCCGTGGGCCCACACATAGACGTTTTTACTGCTTCCACTTGTTACGCCGCCCCGCTTGTCACCCCCGGCCCCTGGGGTCTCGGCGCAGTGGCTGCTACGCCGTACCTCTGTCCCCTGTCAAGCCCGCCGGGGACAAGACACGTCGCGGGTGTGGGCTCCCCTTGGGACGTTTGACTCTTGCAGCTGGCTGTTTGGCTTACACGGTGGGTGGTAAGAGACTCTATGCCAAAATCATGGTTATCGATGCTCAAAGGATGGGGGAGACGAAAGGAAATGTGGAATGAGAGTGCCACAAAGACGGCTGCGAGATGCCAAGGCCGGTCGATCAATGACGGTTATTGCCATTGTGCTGGTTGGGCGGTTGATGGAACGAGGTCGTGCGAGGAGGGCTCGGTGCAATTCAACGGACGCGGACGGGAGGTAGTCACATGCTAATCGTCTCGGTGACAAGCGAATTAGAGGTGCCATGCCCTGGTCGTATCAGCCAACAAGGCCCGCAATGGGAGTTGACAGACCGAGGTCGGCTTTCGAATTCAAAAGACGGGCTTGCCAAGGGTGTGATAGCGCGCCGCCTTCTCTTGATTGCCTTGGGCTGAGTCAGGAGGCGCGCGGGAGTGGATGTGACCCGGTTGTGGGGCCGGCAGGCAGTGTGTTGCGCCAGGGCCCTCCTTGAGGTGCACAAAGAGGAGGGACTTTGGGGTCGGTTCTCGTAGGATGTTTGATGCGGCGGGAATGTCAGGGCGTTGCTTGGTGACGTGGTGATGGCAGTACGGTAGAAGGGCGTCGTACGGTCGTACGATTACAGAGCAAAACAGATGCATGGATGGTTTGCTGGCCCCCTTGCGACGCCACCTCCTTCTCCGGGTCGTGCCGCATTCCTCTTTTTCCTTTTAGATAGCAGCATGTTACAATAACTGGCGCCATCCTCGCCCTAAATGATGAGAATCCGGAGGCATAAATCGTAGAGACATTTTTGGTTTGAGCCCTCTGCATACAACTTGCTGCCCTCGCTGACTAACGCCTCCGGTGTTGGCTAGGTGCGCGTTTGCCATCGCTGGCTGCAAGGCTGCTGCGCCGACGCTGGTGCGGCCGACGCCGCGGCCCCTGACGCCGTCTGGGTCGCTGGACGTCTTCACACAACTAGTAGGAAATTGCTTTCATACATCAGACGGGTATTCAACCATTTATATTGGGGCATAACGGGTTAGTGCGCATAGCCTGATGATATGTTGGAACCGGTGAGCGGGCGAGGCGCCGGCTAAGGCTGGGGGTGGGGAGGTGCTGCCCCCGGGCGTCGCCGAGGTGGGGGCCATACAAGGGCGGAACGGTGTGCCACCTACGCCGTTTGGCAGTGGCGGATAAACAAACCGCCATGGAGGGACCCGTCCGGGTCAAGCACTTGATCAAAATGCCCGGGGTGGTGCACTCGGGAGCCTTCGGGACGTGTGTGCTGTCGAGTGACACCGTCAGAGGCGCCGGTGGCCAGCGCCAGCCCTGACCCCAGTATCACCAGGCGCAATCCAACTATGATGACAACCCCTTGGACACGACATGTGGAAATCGAGTGAGGTCGAGCGATTGGAAGGCCGCGCCGGGCCGTTCTTGACGCGAGGTTGCGGAGTTTTGGGGCGGGGCGGGGCGGCCGCCGAACGGGGGCTGCCGTCGCGCTCTTCCGTCGTGCGGGATTCCTTAGCGGCTTGGGGTGGGTCCAATCAAAGTGAGACAGTGCATCGGGCCATCGGTGTCCGCCACCTGTGGCCTGGCCTGTCCTGTCCTGTCCTTGAGCCTGTTGGAGGGCGCTAGATGGAAGGGGTGGGTGCGACGGTGTCTCTCTGGGTGCGACGGTCCTGCACCGTCAATGTTGCCTCCCCGGCTGCCTGCCATTATGCTCTGGCGAGCTCGGGGGCTCCTGCCCCGCTGCGCACCCCCCTCATCGGGGGATGGCCACCGCCGGCTCCGTGTACGACACAGTTGTCGGGGATCCAAGATGTGTACGACACAATTGTACGAGGGCCAACGTGGAGGTCATGGCGAGCATGTGCATGTGGATATGATTTTTATTCTTCTCTGTGTGTGTGCCGTCCATTGGTACGGCGGGGGCGTGTGTGTGGGGGGCCCTGTGGGTGGGTGTCTGCGAGCTGATGGGGGAGATTTGAGCTCAACGGCTGCGTGTGCGTGTGCTCGAGGAGGGTCCGACCCTTCGGATAGAGTCCATCCGCATTTGCATCAACTGAACCCGTACCGGGGAAGGTCAAGGGGAGGTTTTCCGTTTTCAATTACTCGCTAATGCGCATGCGCTCGTCCAGGACCTGCCGTACATCGTACATCCACGGGCGCCTGAGCCGACGCGCTTTGACCCATGGACCACGCGCGGGGCCCCCGCGGACGAGTCGACAGGTGCAGGGAGCGCGGCCCACGGGCCACTCCGGCGACGCACCCGGGGGATGCGGGGTGCGTGATTGGGGTATGAGGGGTTTCCTTCGGTGTTCCCCGCGGAGAGACGCGCAGCCATGCTGCGGCGTGCTTCTCAGGTGTACTGTTGTACTGTACCCCGTGGGCCAAACCACCAATTGCTGGTAGACAAGCAACTCGATCTGCCGGTGGAACCATCGCATCCGGTTGTGGGGGTGCATAACCTTGCAGCTAATCAAGGCGAGTCTTCGGGGCCAGGGTATTAGGGAATATCCAGGGAGGGTGCCGCCTCATGGCCTGACGAAGCGCAGGCGCGTGCGTTCAAGGAAGGGAGCACATATCATTCATTCGTGTTGCCTGGTTGAACGCACCGGTCGGGCTGTGGGCTGAGGAAGGCTTGGTGGCGATGGTGGATCGATGTAATACATTAGTACAGTGTAGTACAGATGGACGCGGAGGCTCGAAGCGATGACTGCGGAGGGCCTTGAGGGATATCCGTCTGCTTCGCGTGAAGCAGACGGCCGTGCCGAGTGTTCACAACAGGTATCTCACGTCTCGTACCACCAATGCCGTACAAGTCCGGGCCGATCCGCGCGCGCGCCTTGGAACTGCGGTGGCGGCAATATGCAGGGTGCACACATGGCTTGCATTTGGTGTGTGTGTGTGTGTGTGTGTGTGTGTGTGTGTGTGTGTGTGTGTGTAAAAGTGTTTATAAGAGTGTGTGTAAATGTGAAAGAATGTGTGTGTTTGTGTGTCTTACACATCTGACCGGGCCTGGCACTGGTCAAGGGCTGCTAACCCAGCCCTTGGAGGACAGACTGCCGAAGTGTGTGTGCGAGTGTGACGGCAACCGCGTTCACTGGATGTCCTCCTCTCACCTCCACCACGCTAGGGCACTGTCTCGCAGAGCCCACTCACGCACTTGCTGCCTGCCATCAATTAACTGTTTAACAAATTGAGCTGCTCGCGTGCGTGCGTGCGTGTGTGGTTAGATAAGAGACCCGTGCGCGTGTTTGTCTGTCTGTCTGTCTGTCTGGGTCTCCCAGGATGCCGTGACGTCTAATATACCCAACGGCTCCCTGACCTCACCAGGCAAGGCGGCGGTGTGGGTTTGAGGTCAGCTGCTCTGCAGTACCGTATCCCAGCGGGGCGGGGGCACAAGTGAAGAACGAGAAATGAACCCGGTCGCACCCAGCGTGATTTGTTTTAGCAGATATGTAGAAAACTGTTGTGGCCAAGGGTCTGAAGCGAAGACGGACATCATGGGGCTGCTCGCGGCTGTCGGTGGCGGCGCGACCGCAGTGCTGCTCGAGTGCTCATTTGCAGGGCATGAGGCAACGCGCGCAATGGGAGCCCCACTGCTCAAAAGGCCTGGGGTATATACTAAGCGGTGACGGAAGACTGTCACGGGGCCGGAAGGGAATGCGTGCGCGCGCCGTCCAGCTGCGGGGTGGGGGGGGGGCCAATCAAAGGCGTTGCGAGGGGTTTAACGGGGCCGTCGAAGAGGGGGAGGGCGGGCCCAAGGACAATGCACACGGCTGCCGGTAAATCACAGGCAGTGTCACAGATCGCAGCAAACGAACGTTTCAGTTAGTTAGGGCGATCACGAATGGCCGCGGCGAGGCCCCCTCCGGCCCCGTCGAACCACAAGCAATAATCCGGTGAAGCTTGAGATATGAAAATCCGAGCGCGGGCGGATCCGGCAGGTTGAAAGATACCAATTTTTTTGCGATACGTGGTGGCTCTCGGAAGGTAGAACGCTCCTCCGTGATGCCCTGTTGGTTGACCACGTCGAGAATTTTGAGGCCCCGCTCACATTCCTGCATGTCGCATCGGAGCTAGAGTTGAAGTGTTGGCGCGGATCGCAACAATTGTGACGTACGTGATGTATCTTGTGCGATGCTTGGTGGATTGAGAATGACATGGTTCGTAATTTTTGACGTGACGCAAGCCTGTCGGACTCGTGTGGGATGCGCGCACAAGGACCTGGCTGTGCGTGTTGGCCATTGAATAACAACAAAAATAAACGAGATCCATCAGCGCCCTCAGGATAGCGCTTCGTCACTGGGTCGCCGGAAAACAGGTGCAACGGTAGGGAAGTTGACCTCTCAGCGCCCCGTCACAACCAGTTCGCTGAGGCATCGGCGAGCGAGGTATTTGTACACAATTCCAGCTTTGCATCCATCATCGAGCACTCAAGAAACCACAGGCTGTCCCCTGGATTTGCTTTTGCAGACCGCAGACCGACCGTACTTGCGCCGAACGGTTACTTTCGTCTCAAACCGTATTGCACCAAAACGATCAGTACTGCCTAAGCATGACGAGCACTTCAGCGTCACAATCATATTGGTGACCTATCTATTTTGCCCAAGTTGACCATAAGGTAGCCCATTCAAGACCTTTCATTAACCCCAGGTTAGGGCTGTTTCGGACTGTAATCCATTGCGCAATACAGGTTGTCAGGATAGCTTGGTGGAGTCTTTGCCGTCATGGAAATTAATGGCAGTCGTAAGCGTGCTCGGGACTTTGACATCGGCGATTCGTTGCTGTCCAGCAAGCTCAGCGCGCGCAGCGAAATTGCCAACCTTAGTGCCGCCAAGTCGCTGGCATCAATCCTAATTACACGTGAAGCGAGGCGCTCTGATGACAGTGAAACGCTGCCGGCCCAGAAAATCGATGATGACTATCCGGAAATTCCAGCTCACGGCGTCACGTCCCTTCCAGATCACAACTCATGGAATACGTCACCTTTTATCACCGGCATGCAGAGAAATGCATCATGGTTTGGACAGCCGCTGACCAGGCCGCTTGAGCTGAACCTCCCTCATCATACAGCTTCGCTCCCGAGCCTTGGCAGCGCAAAGACCCATGAGCTGCAGCACCTGATGTCACAGCTTGACACTCTGGAGCAGGACCTACTGCGCGACCTGCGCGCTGCCCGACGCCAGCACGATGAGCGCGTGGCGGAGCTGCGCGCAGCTGAGGTATGCGTCCTCGCCAACGCGGTCGCTTGTGGAGGGATTCCACGGCAGGCTGCGAGTACGATGGCGCCCTCCTCGGCTGCCACAATATGGGCACCGGGCGTCCCTCGAGGTCTGCAGCCGCAAGTGTGGTGGGTTCGAGCGCCCCAGCCAGCCACCACGCAGTTCCCACCACCGAGGTCGAACGCTGCTGGCAGCGCAGCCGGAGGGACGAGAGAGCGCACTGATGTGCCCGTCAGAAGGTACTACTTCAGTTCCTCGATGCCGCCCCCAGCGCCGCGACCGCCGCGCAACGGCGGCGGGCACAGCCTGGTCCCGCCGCCGCAACCGCCGCCGGTCGCGCCGCCGCAGCTTTGACGTCTGCAACCTCAGCATGGCGATCAGCCGAAGCAGTAGCAGCAGGAGCTTCGTGCGATTGTGTGTACGACGCCGAATGTTGCTGTCGTGCGGTCGAGGAGCGGCAACGTGTGGCGTACACCGTCTGACGTGTGGCGGCGGGGCGACTGGGCGGGGACGGGTGTGCTGGTGGCCCGCAGAGACGGAAGCTCTGCCACCTGCTTGCGGAGACACTGTCGTACACCGGGTAAATCCCGCCCCTTCGTGGAGTGCCGCGCGCACGGAAATCGTTAAGAGATCCTAGAGGTACCGTCCGGCGGCCGGCTGTTATGAATGTCTCCAGCGGCCCGCTGCATGACACGCTGGCGGCCAGAATGCGGGCGAGGATCGTCCACGAGCGGAGAAGTACGGGAGCGGTCCGTCCCGTGGGTCGACCCACCCCGACCCACAGGAAGGGATGGCTGCTAGGAAAAGCCCGACTGGCGTGCGTTGGTGAGGCGGGGTACGTAAGGCCCCTGTGGTGTGCGCTCCGATGGACCCTGGCGGCGGTGGCGGGGAGGGAACGTGCTTGCACAGGGGGGCAGATAGCTGTGGAACACTACAGCATAGCGGTCGTGGTACAGGTTGGTTGGTTGGTCGTTAGCCGTTGTTTGCAAGGCGTGGGTTGCAGCGGGGGTCGCGGGCTTTTGAAAGTGCGTTGGTTGTTGGAGGCCCTCTCAGGTCCGGGCGCGGAACACATCACAGGTGATGACCTGTGATGTTACATGGTATTTCCCTGCCGTACATGGAATGTCATACATGGCGTCAGGGCGATGCAGCGGGTATTCGGTGCATGGGTGGGTGATGATTGTTGGGGTGTGATGTGCTTCTAGGGTTTGGGTTTGGGGCCCAGCGACCCCCAAGCGCGGGGGGACGTGGCGGGCGGCACCGCACGCGCCTGTACGGCTCCGTCAGCAGGTTTTGTACGGATGAGCTGCATCAGTACATAAAGCTTCAGTACATAACATGAGACTATAAATTTCCCGCATCTTGTTTGTTTTGGATTTGCAACGGTTTCAAGGTCTCTTGTACATATGACCGGTCAGTGCTGTGTTTGTACGGCAGCGAGCGCCGATGATGGCACGATCGGGTGGGATCAACCGGCGTAGCATTGGGGGCGCGATGTTGTCTTTTGGTAACAGGAAAGGCTTGGAACGTACATGAGCGACGTGTTCTGTACGCCGTGTTTGTTCTGGAGTGCGGTCTCCGAAGCAGGGGAGCGCTCGGCGTCCCGGTGTGGCGAGGGGTGTAGGGGTGGCCGCGACGGGCCCGCGCCGCGTAGTGGGTGTGGGTGGGTAGCACTGGGCGCCACAGGGAGGGCAATGGGTTGGCGCGATGGGCTGATGGGAGCGCTGTGCAGCATGGTGCCTCGCAGGTCGCCCCCCTTGGAGGGCGTCAGCGGGTGCCGCAGCTGCTGCCAGTGTCTCTCGGGCGATCCGTGAACCCAGGAGCAAGGGTTTGTCAAACAACTGTACATGCGAACGTTTGAGAGGCACGCTGCTCGTCCGTCCCGTTCGTTAATCGTTTTGATCCTTGTCGTGTTTTGTGTGGTTTTGTCTTTTCATGGGTATTTTCTTGTCATGGGTCTTGTCTTGTCATGGAATCATTGAAGGTGAGAGGGAGCGACAGTGCGCTGGCCCGCCAGACGCGGAGCAGGTGCAGGTCAGGTCGGAGGGGAGGGAGGGAAGGGGGTCCCCCCTGTTCTTCCGAATGCCGGTTCCTGGGTCAACAGTGGCGAAGCGCCTTTGTGGCGCTTCGCGGACCGACTGACTCAACAGACGGACTGACAGACAGACCCCAACGGCTCCGGGGCCCCCGGGGTCGCCTATGTGCGGGGGCGGGGCTCGTAGGCCGATCGAGGACTCTCAGCCTGTGGCCTCAGTCTGAAACCCGCAACTGGACTGGCTGACTGGCTGATCCATCTAACGATTCAGGTACTTCGGGTTCCTCCTCTCCCAACTATCTATCTATCATCTATCTATCTTTCGATCTTTTTGTTGGTCGGTCGATCTTTCTTCCTTTCCTCCTTTTGGTTTATTGGCGCTGTCCGGTCCGAGTGCCGTACTGCCGGTGAGGGCAACGTCTGCATAAATTCTTTTTTCACAGTTCACAGTCCGTGGGGAGGGTGTTGGGTTCCACCGTTGTGTTAGAATAGAAAAGGAATCCGACCGATCGACCGTTGTGTGTCTTCTTCTTTCGGTCAACCAATGTGGTTTCGGAGCACTGACGTGGCGGGTCTCCGTCTGTGGTGTGGGGGTTCGGAGGTAAGGTGCTGCAAGGCCACGGCCTCGGACCCTTGGTGTCTTACATGGCTTCAGACGCGTGTACGGCGCCTCTTAACGTGATCGGGGGTTGCCGCGCCTCGGAAGAATGGGGAGGAGCTGGCGGACGCTCCCCATGGGGTTCTTCGGTTTGTCAATCAGTGTATTCCCCCCCACCCGGAGCAGCGCAGTATAAATATGTCTGCCAATGTCCTATACCCCCTCCCACCCATGAATGACGGCCGGCCAGGCAGGCGTGCACGCCACGTGTGGCGTCGTCGTTGAGTGGGGGCACGAGGCACACCCTCCCACATGTCGTGCATGGTGAGGCTCATTTTTTTCGTTTTGCCGAAGGCTTGTTCACCTGTGCCGAAGGGGTTATTATTGGCCCTCCGGAAGCGGAACACGGTTCTGTGGAGCCAGACCCGAGCGCGGCCATGATGTCCTCCGGCACGGCTCTGCGGGCGACGGCACCGCGCGGCACCCAACGGAGCGACAACGGCGCAGGGGGAGAGGGGCGAAGCTGTCGTGTGCTGTTGAGCATTCCATGGCTGGTGGGATATGCACCTCTGAAGCTCACTCACTCACTGCCCGCTGCGAGCAGCAACCACCCCCGTGTGGTGTGTTCAACGAAGACTGAGCCGGGAGGAGAAGAGTCCAGCGCGACAGTGGTGTGTGTGTGTGTGTGTGTGTGTGTAATGAGGAACTCACCCAGAACCGCCCAGGTGTGTGTATGTCATCAGTGGTGTGGGATACCCGTATGCGGTGTGTTCTGTCGTACATGGACAATGACCGGAGGTAGGTGGGAACTGCGAGCGGCGGCGAGGTGGGCCGGCCGGGGCAAACTCACCAGGTGTACGGCACTGTACGGTCGGATGGCCGCGTTGTCGACTGGATGGCTGCCGGCGCGAGGTGCGGGGATCGTGCTTTGCGGCGGCGTGCAGGTTGGCGGAAAAGCATTCAAGAGGAGGGCGGCGGAAGGCGGTTTGCGAGCGGCGGGCCCGGCCTTGCCGTGGACAGCGTCAAGCGGCGTGTGTCTCGTACAGTTGTACGGAAGGCTCTGGCGACCGTTTCGGTGTTCGTCCCGGCTGACGGCTCGGCCAAGAGTGTGATATGCTTGAGAGCAATCGCTGTCTGGTTGCCGAGGACATGAAGTTGTGGAAGCAGAGGAGGAACAGACGTCGGGGCGCCCATCTCCTTCTCGCGGTCGCATGTGAGGGTGAATGGTATGGACCCAATAAAATATGAGAGGCGGAAGCCGCTTACAAAGCCGTGTGTAAAAACGGAGCAGCCCCAAGAACAGAGTCACCGTGTCCTTCCGTGTCCTGTGCCTCCTGACCCGGGTCGTGGCCCCTCGGGGATGCCGTGAAACGAACCCAAGTTTTCGGCGGGGGTGCAAAGTCAGCTTCCGTGGGGTGGCACGGGCAATGTTACGGAGAGGTACGGAACGTTGTCACGGCAAGGAGTTGCACCCGGTCTGTACAGGCCCTAACCGAAAAGCAAAGTATAACATTTTCTCGACCAGTTACCGAACGCGCGCCTGATCACCGCGAAAGGCGAACTTGTTTTTAGGATCGCGCAGGCCTCTTCCAGGTATTCCGAATGAGTAGTTACGCGTTTGCGGTGGTGTCAAATGGGTACAGTAAGAGCTGTCGTGCTTGGCCACCGTTGCCTGCTGGATTATCACCAGCTGCCTCTGCTGAGACACGCAGCTGTACGCGTCCTTGCCCCATGCCACCGGCCAGCCGGCCGTTCTTGGGCCCAGTTCGTTTTCGGTTATGTCGGTTATATCTTGCAGAAGGGGTTCGCAGGCATGACCCGCCGCCGGAGCCTGCGCACCAAGCACGTCAATGAATGAATGAATGAAAGAATGTATGAATGAACGTTACAGCGGACCCCGAAAAAGCACATAATGGTTGATGGTCTAATGTTTGTGTCTAATGTTGATGTTTGATTGTATCGCTATCATGGGGGACATTCCCGCGTCCTCACACGCACCCGCGCGACTTCAGCGCTGCCGTACTGCCGCTGCCGTACTGCATCGCCGGTGAGCTGCATCCGCATCTCTACATCCGCCTTTTGCTTTTCCGTTGCAACGAAGAGGGATCCGTCCTGGCGGCCCCTGCTCTTCCTAGCCTGTACAGGAAGACCACTTCACCTCGTAAGGGTCTGTGATGTGCCGTACGGCCAAACAGAACCGAACGGTGGGACATTTGGGCGCTGGGCCACGTGCGGCCCGCTTGCAGTGCCGCAGATGGAGCCCGGGTCCGGTGGATCGGGTCTGGTACCCGTAGGTCGGGGCACACCTCCCCACCCCTTCGCTGCTGCCGTACTGAGTTCCACTGCGCGGTGTGTCACTCATCCTCCTAGTCTGGAAGGGGGCTGCTATTTTGTAACCGTTACAATGCGGACCCAGACCGCTGACCCGGATCCGGACCCGGACCGGAGTCGCAGCCCAGTTTGGGGTTCTGAGGGGGGCCCGCTGCCACACACAGGCTGGCGCGGGCTGCACGCCCCTGCCTCGTTTGCCCGCCAATCGACTCGCGCCTCTGCGTCCACCCGGCCCAGCAAAAACGGCAGAAGCGATACCAGGCTTCGACTGGTGTGTGCCCGCGCGGGGCGTGCGCGACAGCAGCCGGACTATAACTCGGACTTATTACATCTAATGCTGGCCCCGAGGCCTGACCGTTGTGGCGAGGCCGCGCTCCTTCTCCTTAATCCTAAGCCAAGCTAGTCAGTGTAGCTATGCTGTACCGGCTGACGACTGAAGCTGTTATATAACGCAGAATGGTGACGACTGCCCAGCCAGGTTGATCAGGCCTGGCCGGCGCCGCACTGGAGCTGCCGAAGATGCATTGTTGGTCGGCCTGGGCCGGATGCTGGCGGCGCAGCCGCCGAATGCAGTAGAGGCGATGTGTTACAGCCCTTATGACATTCAATCGTCCTGTCGGATTGACCAGGCGAAGCGCAGCCAGCTGGCAGCGCTCACACCTAGGTACAGCACCGGTGGGACGAGCAAGAGATCCCAACGAGAAAGTTACCTAACGTAATGGCGAGACAACTAAGACCGTTGTCCTCTGAAATATCTGTTCTTTCCGGTATTCATAACGACTTTTGCCCACCAAGTGCACGACTACTGCCCAATGAAACGCCGCACACCACCTGGGTTGCCTGCTAGCGGGTTAGCTGTTCAGTCGCGTCAGTCGTCGGACGACCAAGCGTTGCGGCGTCATGCAGCGATCCGTGCTTGCAAATGCGCTCCAGACGCCGTGGCGCAGATGTTTTATTTGAATTTGAAATTGAATTACGTCGCAGTGGACCCGGCGGGCCAGATTGCTAGGAAGGTGGCGGACGGAGCTAACGCCGCTGCGCGTTGGCACTTGGCAGGCGGTCTGCATTACAGATGGTGAGGTACGGCTGTCGCCGATGACCCGGGGGGTCCACTTAAACGTCATTACTGAAGTAGGTGAGCGCGGGTCGGTTAGAGCCTGATGCGCCGCGGGACTGTGCGTGCAACACGCAACCTACTGGGGTGGCTGGGGTGGCGAAGAGGCTGCGGCTGTCGAAGATGACCCGCGGGGCCGACTGTGACGTGATTCATTTGAAAGGTGTGGACAAAGGTGTGGTCGACGGAGATTTCGCCGCGCGCCCACGATCGATAGAGCGCCCGCCCCCGGATGAATTCGCGCGAAACGTCGCGGTGACTGGTGTGGACTGTGGAGGCTCAAGGAAGGAATTTTTAAGTAGTTTGGTAAAGGTGGCGGGCTAGGGCCGTACCACTTCGTACCGAACTGCGGCCGCTGCGGCCCCTGCGCAACGACGGACAGCGCGCAGCTACTGCCCACTTGTGGGTGGCAGGGCACTTCCGACGCAGCTTTGACCGCGCTAAGGGTCATTCCCCTGGGTCTGACACGAGCGTTTGAATCGCGTACGTCGCTGCGTAATTTGTTCTCTATACTGTGCCGAGTTTAGGGGCCTGCGAGTGCGGTGCCGTTACGAGGCGCGCGTCGCGTCGTCAGCAGAGAGAGGCCCGGTGTCCCCAGCACCAACAAGTCGCGCTGAGGGAAGTCTGGAAAACTTGAAATAACTGTGAGATTGGAGCTAAATTTCGAGCAGGTAACCTATCCAGCTATGGCCGGGTCGGGACGATAGCTGCTCCCGCGCGTACCACGGTCCCGTATAACCTGCAGTATTTGGTCAGTGCCCCAGATCAACATGGCTGGATAAATCTCTAAAATATTACATGCGATATTTGAACCCTTATCCGCCCTCAGCAAACGAAAGCTCTATTAGTTTCCGGGAAAAAGCTCGCCCACCGATCAGCCCGCCATGCCGGGCAGTTAGTATGTGGCCCGTTGTGGTCTCTCGCAAAGCACAGCTTTGAATTGACAGTGGGCTAAAATGATTGCTTTGTTGCAATTTTTGTATGAGTTTGAGTCATCGGAAGCTAGCAAGCGCATGAGCACCGTACTCATGCTCTCAGCGTTGGATACAAGGTAACGCATCTAGTTAATTTCATGTTATAGAACGAGGCTAATTTAATCACTGTTGATTACCTTGGGGGCATTTCATGCCGCTACCTTGCAACTTGACCGCGTATCACACAGCACGTCACTCTTCCCTGCAAACCTGTTGCATTGTTTGCATACTTTAATGAGCTTTGTTTCAATCAGTCTGCAGCATTAAATTTTCTATTGTTTGGCGGTCGAGAGCCCACCGGCTGATCGTGGGAAGCTACGGCGAACCGTCTGGCGTACAGCATACCGATCACTACTTCACTTGCAAAGACTTGCTATAATTGTAGAACACTTAGATAGTTCATAGCAAGTTCTCGGGTTACGTACTGACGCCCTCTTCGACGTGTGCAAGGTAGGCAGCGCTTGCATCGCTACTAGAATAATTAACTACACACCTGTAGCCACTTAGTCAATTTACAATCTCAGGCACAAAGGCTGCCTTCTATACTTGCCGTCGCAGGCATCAACCATCAGCGCCACCTCGTGTCGAAGGCCTCGTTTCAACTCATGGATTTCTAGGTATTGACAGTTCAGGCTCGACATGAAACGGTTAGCGTTGCTGGCGCTGGTGCTGTTGCAAGTCGGCCGAGGTGAGGCATCGCACTGGAACACACCTAGGCGACGAATCTCAGCGCAACCATTAAACACAAAGCCGACGCCTGGGTGAAGTAGTTCGTCGCCTCCCAGCCAACCTGCACCCCTGCACCTGCGGGCGTCACACTTGCTCCATGCCAGCCAGACAAACGCTGCGTCCCTCACCATCTCCTTCATTCCTTCGTCCCCATTTATTTCGCGACCTCTACACGACAGCACCTCAGTACTGGTCGGCTAGCAGCGCCTCTGTAGCCTCTTGGGGTGGCGGAATCAACGACGGCCTCTACAGGGGGGGCGACTACTCAGACCCACCATCGCCACCGCCAGCCGGTCCTATAAGCCCCGGGCGGAACCAAGCCCCAGACCCGCAATCCTCCCCAACGCCACCGCCGCCGCCACCACCACCGCTGCCGCTGCCGCAAGCACCACTACCCCCAGCACCCCCACCCCCAGCACGGCCACCGCCACCGCCGCCCCCACCCCCACCGCCGCCGCCGCCACCGGCGCCCGCCGTCTACGGCGGCGGTGACCCGCCCCCGCCGCCGTACTCCCCCGCGGGCAGCGACCCCGCCGACGGGATCAACGACCTCTTCTATCCCGATCCTCCCGCCGGGCCGTACGGCAATACCACCACAGGGAATGGCGCGCCCGTCGGCACGGACGCGACGACCTCCGGCGCCGGCGGCGGCGGCGGCGGCGGTTCGGCCGTTGCGATGGACGACTCGCAGTCTTGGTCGGGCCAGCTGGTGCTCGTCAACATGCACGAGTACGGCGGTGTGCAGTTCGGGCTTCGGAGCGATGACGGCCAGTTGAAGGGGTTCGGGCGAGACGTGAAGCTGCCCGCCCGCGACGTGGCGAACAAGGCGGTGCAAGTGGGCGCGCAAGTGGCCTTCGTAAGTGCCCGCCGCGGGTCCATGAGGGCATCGTGCGTCAGACAGGGTGTGGGCGGCTAACGGGTGTGGGCGCGGGTTTGGCTGCGGCGGCGGGTTCGGGTGCGGGTGTTGAGTCTGCAGCCGCCACGTGTAGAGGCCGGGTATGGACCGGGTTGTGACCCCGAGGAGGGGGTGCCAGGCGTTGGGCAGTCGGGGCCCGGACTGGTCTCTCGTAGAATCGGCGCTTGGGGATGTACGACGCCAGTTGTACGGCGTCCGACGGATTCCGTCGTGAACACACCACACACGCGCATGCACTCGCGGCAACCCCAGCCCCACCACCACCACCACCACCACCACCACCACCACGCCGAGGGTGCTAACAGGTAACGGTGAGCAGGAGCAGTGGCGCTGTGGCGGCAGTCACACAGGGAAAAGCCACGGGCGCGCTGTCGTTGGACTCGCTGTTGTCGGAGTCGCTGTCGTTGTGGATCTGGGGCCCGCTGCCCGTGCCCGGGGGTAGCTACGTTGCAATGACGGCCAGCTGGCCAGAAGCCCAGAACAGCCGCCGCCGCCGCAGCTGCATCGCAGCGGCGGCCCCAGGCCAGCCTGGCTTGGTGTGTGCCCTCAGTCCACCACGCCAGGGAGGGAGGGATGGAGGGTGGGAGGGAGGGAAGTAGGGGGCCTCAAACAACAGCACGGGCCCGTTCCAACCATCTCCGTTTCAGCGCCGGGGATCTGCAGGTCGCGGTCAGCTGCCGCTGCATTCCCTTGCCAAGGACTGTTCACAGCCTCCGCCGAACCACCAACCACCAACCACCAACCGTAGCCGTCCGGCGCGGGGCGCGCGCCATATCGAGAGGTCGCCCCAAACCCTCCTCCGGCCCTGGTGCCCGCCACGCCAGCCGGCGGCGTTGGTGCCCGACCGCAGCCAGTCGTGCAGTAGGCGCAGCAGCAGTAGCAGCAGCAGCAGCAGCAGGTCCAGGGCGGGGTGCTCGTCGGCGTTTAGGCGGCCACACCTGACCTCAGGGGCCCCCGCCGGCGGGGCCGCGCGAGGGGCTGGCGGGGGCGCGGGGCGGGACGGGGGAGGTTGGGCGCTTCGGCCGGCCAGCCAGCCAGCTAGCCAGCCAGCCAGCCACACCAGCCATACCGGCACTGCATCGTGTAGCTGGAGAGCGACGCTGCCCGCGCGATGCACCGCATGTCTTATCCGCGTCACGCGCCGAGTCGTGCTCCCCTCCCCCGGCTCGCCGCCTCCCCCGCAAATTCCCCTTCTCGCCGCCTCCCCTGCAAATTCCCCTTCCCCTGTAAATTCCCTCCCCACCCTCCCCTCCACTCCCCGCCCGCCCACCCCATCTCCCGCCCACAGAAATGTCAGATGGATTCGGCCACCGGCTTCTGCTCGACAGTCAATCGCGCGGACATGACGGTCGTGGCGCCCAACGTGGTGTCGCTACCCAGCTCGGGCATCGTGCAGAAACGGCTGGTCATGCTGCTGGACTACTCGGCCTGCAGCTACCCGCCCAGTCTGACGGAGAACGACGTCCGCACCATCTTCCTCGGTCCCAACCAGGACGGCACGGACGGCATCGCCGGCAAGTTCAGCCAGTGCTCGTACGGCAAGATGACGTTTGACGTACCGTCGTTCACGGTCATCAAGGTCGCGCCGCCGTGTACGAACCTCGTCTCGACGTGCAGTTGGTACGACATCGCCAACGGCGCCGACAACGCCGCCAAGGCGATCAACGCGAGCCGCATGCCGGGCTTCAACTTCTTCGCGTACACCCATTACACGTATCTGCTGCCGCCGGGGATGGCCAGCGTTTGCTTCTGGAGTGGGCTGGCGTTGCTGCCGGGCACCCAGACGTGGCTGCAGACCAGCAGCTACGGCGTCAACCGCTGGGCGACGGTGATGCAGGAGCTCCTGCACAACTACGGTGAGAGGGGATGGGTGCCCTTACTTTCTCCCTACTTCTTCACTTGATAAATTCTATGAATGAGGATTGGGAATCGTCGGTGGGGCGTGGAGGTGGCGAGGCGGGCAAGGTGGCGAGTCGGCCGTGGCGGGGACGCTGTGCGGGCTGTGCGGGCGATTGGGTGAGAGGGGAGGAGGGGAGGGAGAAGATCAGCAGGGAGGGGAAGGACCGGGAAGGGGCGAGACTGCTAACCAACCTGCCTCTTTCAAGACCAACCGCCAACCAACTCGATCGCCTATCCGTACAGGCCTGTGGCACTCCTGGCAGAACGGCTGGGAGTACGAGGACTACTCAACAGCCATGGGCCGCGGGAACGCCTGCCCCAACGCCGCTGAGATCAGCCGCCTGGGCTGGGCCACTCCCGCCGCCAACGGCAACGGCGTCAACGGCGCCGCGCTGACGCCGGGCCGTACGACGAGCTTCGTCCTGCCGGCGACCTACCTGACGGGCGACGGCGTGTACGTCCGCGTACTGCCGGACTGGGTGCCGGGGTACGGCGTTACGGGAAAGAATTTGTACATTGGCGTGCGGGTGCCCAAAGGGGCTGATGTCGGCATCAACGCAAACTACGCCAACCGGGTCAACATCCACGAAGTCAATGCGACGATGGTGAGTTTGGTGGCGGTTTAGTAGTGCTGCCGTACACCCTGTTGTACGTGGGTCGTACTATGTTGCCGTACTTGTGCGAGTCCATATTTCTGGCTGGCCGCGAAAGCGTTCGCCCCCGGATATGACATAATTTGGCATCATTCCAATCAGGATGACGCCCTTACATGATGCCGTATGCCGTATGCCGGAAATAACACTGGTCCACTGTACGGCACATCCTCGCAGGACAATATCGCGCCCGCCTATCCGTACACCTGGACGGACCGGAAGGTGCAGTTCATCGGCGCCACCCGGAACGGCACGTCGATCACACTTGCCGGCTACAACTTGGTCGTGTACGGCGGCACGTGGGTACGGCCGGATACGATGCGAGTACACCTCTGCCGTTACGTCACTGCGCCGACGGAGTGTCCGACGTGGGCGGTTGCGGAAGGCAGCGCCCCCACCGTTCCGCCGCTCAGCCCGCCGCCGCGGCCCAACCCCCCCACTCCGTCGCCGAAGTCACCGCCGCCGCAGACCCCACCGCCGCCGCCGCCGCCGCCACCGCCACCGCCACCGCCGCCAACCCCCCCGAACGCGCCCGACGTGCCATCGTCGCCGCCGTTACCGCCGCCGCCTTATCCACCGCCGCCCTCGCCGCCGCCCTCGCCGCCGCCACCTTCACCGCCGCCCTCGCCCCCGCCTCCGTCACCTCCGTCACCGTCGCCACCCTCACCCTCGCCTCCGTCACCGTCGCCACCCTCACCCTCGCCTCCGTCGCCGCCGCCACCCTCACCACCGCCTGCTCCTCCGCCTCCCCCTGCCCCATCACCGCCGCCCAGTCCGCGGCCCCCAAGCCCGCCGCCGAGCCCACTGCCTCCCAGCCCCCCTCCCAGTCCTCGGCCCCCAAGCCCACTGCCTCCCAGCCCGCCGCCGAGCCCACTGCCACCGAGCCCTAAGCCCCCCAGCCCACCACCGCCCAGCCCCAAGCCACCCCAACCTCTTCCTCCCAGTCCGCTGCCTCCAAACCCTCCTCCCCCAAGCCCATTCCCGCCACGGCCGCCCCCGCCGAATCCACCACCCCCCAGCCCGCCGCCGCCTGCGCCTCCGCCGCCCAACCCGCCGCCGCCCAGTCCGCCGCCGCCCAGCCCGCCGCCGCCGACCCCGCCGCCGCCAAGCCCGGATCCGCCCAGCCCGCCACCGAGCCCGCCACCACCCAGCCCACCACCACCAAGCCCGCAGCCGAGCCCACCGCCGCCCAGCCCGCCGCCTCCCAGCCCACCGCCGCCCGGCCTGCCACCTCCCAGCCCACCGCCGCCGATCCCGCCACCGCCAAGCCCACCACCGCCCATTCCGCCCCCGCCCCCGCTTGCTCCAGATTCCCCATCGGCCAATCCTCCTCCGCCAATCCCAGCCGTCCCAACCTCCGTCACCAATATCGATCCACCGTTGCCTCCATTGTCACCGCCATTGTCACCACCGACCGCCCCCGGACGGCGCACGCCGAAGGCACCCTCGCCCCCGAGACCCTCGCCGAAGCCCCCTAGCCCGCCGCCGCCGCCGCCGCGGCCACCTCCGCCCAGCCCGCCGCCGCCGAAGCCGCCGCCGCCGTCGCCACCGCCGCCGAACCCGCCGCCGCCTACTCCGCCGCCGCCCAGCCCCAAGCCGCCGCCGCCCAGCCCTCGTCCTCCGAAGCCGAACCCGCCGAGCCCGCGCCCACCCCGGCCGCCGCCGCCGTCGCCGCCACCTCCGTCACCTCCTCCACCGCTGCCGCCGCCGCCCAGCCCGCCGCCGCCGATGCCGCCGCCGCCACGTCCGCCGCCGCCTGTCCGCAGCCCCCGGCGGCCCCCGCGGCCGCCTCGGTACAAATCCGGCGTGTCTGGCGGCGTTGTCGGGGACTACGGCGACTACGATTACACAGGGCCCGTGCGACGTCGGCGGGCTCAAAGTCTGCACGCCTAGGCTCCGAAACCCGCCACGGCTCACTCGGGTGTGTCGCAAAGCGTGTCACAGCGGGGGACCCACGGACACAGTTCGGACATGTTGCCCTCCCTGGTGTCTCACTGACGTACACCCTAGAGGGCCCTACACCGGTCAATCCTCCACGGGGCCCTATGGACACATCATAGGGCCTCTTCTGAAGACTCTGAAGATGGGGACCAGCAACCACCACAAGTACGCGGCGCCGCAGGTCGTCGCGCGGGCCGAGCAGCGCCAGACAGACGAGGGGGCATTGCTGGAGCTCCGCCCGGGCTTCGGGAAGTAGCACCGAGCCACAGCAGTGGCAGCAGATTAGCAGCGGGATAAGTAGCGGCAGCTGCACCAGCAGGGGCAGCTGCACCCACAGCGGCTGCCGCTGCACCTTCAGCGGTAGATGCACCAACGGCCGCAGATGCGCCAGGGCGGAGGCGGCGGATGATGTCCGCACGGGGGGGGGGAGGAGGAGAGGGCTGCTGGTGCAGGCAGGTTGTTGGGCCCCCGCAACGCAGTTTGGGGTGGCTGGCTGATGAAAGCAGGATGGGCGGGGAGGCTGCTGGCTGTGTTGGCTTTGACTCGCGGACTCTATTGATGCATGGATGCATGGGACGGCGAGGGGGAGAAGCGCATCGTTCCGCGGCCCCATCCCGCGGGGCACCGCGAGGCGCGGCGAGTCGGGCGAGGGAGGGAGGGCCTCCCCCGAGGGCCTCTCCGTCATTCTGCGCATTCCTGATCTTCTTGCTTAGCGGAAATCTTTCTGAAAACGATAACTCGTCGCATTGATTTCAAAACAGCAGTGTGTGTGTGTGTGTGTGTGTGCGTAGGGGTGTGTGTGTGTGTGCGTGTTGTGTGGGCGGTCGGTGGTGTGTGGTGTGTGTGCGATAGATGACGAGTGCCGTTCGGGTGGTGAGGTCACCACGGCGAGGCGAGGCGACACCTCGGTTCTGCTGCGCCTGATGGGTCGTCCAGCTCCACACACATGCAGCTCCACACGCACGCACGCACGTCTTATCTTAACCTGACTGTATATAGGTTTGCCCCATCATCCCCCGCCGGCTGGACCTGCTGCCGAGAGGAGAGCAGGATGTGTCTGGTGGAATGTGTGCTGTCCAGCGGTTGTACGATGTGTCGTACTGTACGGTGCCGTACCGTAAGATGGATGGGTGCATCGGGCGCCTTTTGATTCTCTGTGTGTGCGTTACGTACGTAGCTTGATAAACGGAAAGGTGGATGGCGGGACATTTATCCCTCTTGTCGACTAAGATTTAAGATCGTGTCCGATAATGCGCGCGTGGAATACCTCCATTGCTGTGCATGCGGGGGAGAGCCCACTCGGTGAGAGGCAGGAGTACGGGTGCGGTACGGCATCGCAGGTAGAAGTACGGCATGAGGCGGGCCGGCTTATGATTCACGCAGCCGGATGAGCCAAGCGAGGGCTGTACTACAAGGGGCTTTAGCGCATGGGTGTAGCGCAGCCGATCCCCAGAGTGATACTGCATATTTGGTTTCGGGGCGCAGATCACCGGATCTCCGCGGGATCTCCTCGCGATCTCGTTGCGAACATCTCACGCGGGTTCCCTGCCCCTGGGCCATCCACTACCGAGCGCCACCCCACCCCGCCCCGCGCCACCCCACCTCGCTGAAGGTGCGGGCGGTGGGTAAGGCGGCGGGGGACGCCGAGCAGACGAATGGGTTCACGGCAATTTGTCGATTAATGACCGTCGTACTTTGTGATGTGTAGTGCACACATTATTAGCGATCTGAGATTCCTCACATAGGTACTCGGCCCTCGCGGAAGCGGCGAGGACCTCGGCACCTCAAATTACAAACCTCCCCTTTGTTAGAGCGAGAACCTCCGCACCATCCCGCAGCGCTCAACAGACACTACTGAGGTGCGCTGAATTGCGCCGCGCGAGTCGCTCGCCCGGCGCAGCGGGCAATATCGGTCCGGCCAGACTTACTTCCGAGGAAGGGGCAGGCGGGAAGGGATGCGGAGGGGGGGCTAGCTTGCTCCAGGGGCGGGGAGACCGTCGGACGAGGTGTCTAGGGGCGGGGCTGCCTCGGGCTGGGGTTGGAGGAGGATGTCCAACAGTGGTCGACGGAGGGCAGGATGCGGATGTCCACATCGCAGCGTATGACTCATTTATAGCACGCATGCGTCTTGCTGAGCCCTCATTCATCAGATGAGGGGAAGGCTGGCGATACTGCCGGCCCGGCGATGCACATTTTGACAGGGGCGCGAAGGGAAGGGCGTCTGGCGGCGGCGGCGGCTTCCGGGGCCGCCGCCGCCGCCGCGGCCACAACTGTGTAATGGAAGCTAAGGCTCGACCTTTCTGCGTCCCACCGCCTCGCTTGCTCCGGAAGCTCGCTCTATTCAGATACGGTAGTCCAGCCGTATTCATTCTTCAGCGACGGTTAGTTCGGGTCGGGTGCGCAGTCGTGAGGCGCCTACGAGCTACCGTATCTGGGCCCGCTGGATCGCCGAGTCGGTGCTCAGGGTCCACCTTTAACGGTTACAGTGCGTACAAGCCGGCCGCCCGGCTTGCCCCGCCCACGCACTCCAGCTCTGTAGCTACATACCTGCATTCCGCCCAGCGTCCCAGCCAAGTCCAGATCTGTTGCTTTTGCGAAAAGAATGTTCGGTGACATTCTCGAAGCCTCACGCACCATCCGCTGCGAGTGGAAACAATCATGTTCGCACCCCCGAAGGCGCAACGAGCCGGCCAGCACCCCAGGCGCAGCGAAGACCTGTCGAAGAGCCAGGCCCCCGTCGCCATCATCAGGGAGCCAACCGTTTGAGGGAGCCGGCCGAAGCCGTAGGAAGAGGACCAAGGGGAGAAGACCATGTTAGTCACACACCAACGCCGGTCGGGCGGGTAATAACGAGCGCCCCAAGCACCGGACTACCACCTTTCCTCGGCAGAGGCCAACCCCATGCCCCGGCGGTGGCCCGCAGTCTCAACTGGTTCGGGGGCTCGAGGGTCGCCCACAGGTGTCGGCCCAGGGGGCCCAGCCGCCTTCCTAGTGGTCAGTCTGCCCCGATACTCTATAGTTTGTTTGGTTGGAAGGACAGCCTGTCCGGCCTCCTCCATCGTGCCCAAGGTGCGGCTTGTGTTTCGACTTCCAGTAGTTGTTATTTGACAGACAGCACGCAGGCCTTACCGCAACCGACTGAGGGTGCACCTTGAATGCGCAGCGCATGCAGCCTCATCATTTTGCGTTAAAATACGGCAATCTTATTGTATAGTTGCACCGCAGCCGTACGGCGGCATGCCATGTCGATGTGTTATTTTTTGCGTGGCTGTGGCTGCTGCGCTGTTCCGTTGTTCCTGCCGTTTGACACCACTACTCCGACATGATGGGGGCGACGGTGGCCCCTTGTGGATGCGGGACATACCCCGGCGCCGGGGCGGTGCGGCCAACGCCCAGGCAACGCCATTTTTGGGGCTGTGAGGTGGCCCAAGCGGTTGTCGCGCAGATCGAAGCACGGATAGGGGTGAGCCTTCAAAGGCAGCAGCGTGCTCGCCACGCCCCCCGTGGGTGTGCAACAGTGCGTCTGGGACGTCGTCGTCTTGGCGGCAACCAGTGCCATGGAAACGGGCCGGCGCGCCCTGATGGCCACCAGGTCCAGGAACGCGGACGGGACCCCTAGGTCATCAGCGGATGCTGAACGGCTAGCCGCCCGTCGGGCAGTGGCGGACTTTTGGTTCCGGCTCTACGACTTCGCTGAGCTGGGAGTCCCAGTGAAAGGGTGGTCAGCTGTGGGGGCTACACACCCCATCTTGAAGGTGCAAGACGGTCGTCTGGTGTGCCGTGGCCCTGTTCCGTCAGGCCACGTTACTTAACCGAAGCCCTGTGGGCGTTCAGTAGTAGTGGGCCGCGGGTGGACGGGGCACTGACGCCCGATGGAGCTGTCGCTAGGTGAGGGCGGTTTTTTCGGCCCGGTGGGACCGTACGGGCAGGCCCCTGATGGTCGGTGGCTGTGGCTCGCGAGCCCCCGTGGCTCTCCAAGACTACAGGCCACCGCCGGAGAAGTGACCCCGCCTTGGGGTGGTGGTTCGCTAATCGGGGCGCCCTGGTGGCTAACTCCCCCTGAGCGGGCTTTATCCCTTGCCATGGTTGGTTCTCAGGAACGGGGTGGTTCCCTGGAAGTGTGGGCCCGGGGAGTGTTTCGATGCACTTGTGGAGCCTGTCCGGAGCGCCATGGTGGCGCCACTTCGTTTAGGCAGTGTATGGCGAGGAAGCCTCGGCTGTCGCCATTGGCTGTCACCGATGACCTGCGGGGTCCGCTGTAACATCCTTAATAATAACCACTACAGCTGGGTACCCTGGGGCGTGTGCGGACGTCGGATTATGTGCAACTGATTGACTAGACTGTTACAGCGGCGGGCACTGCGTGTGAAGGGGTCGTCGGTGCCCCCCATCCAGCAAAGAAACCCTGCTGGTGCCTTTATTTCATCGTATGTGCAGCACGCAAGGGGGCGGCCGAGAGATAGTGCCGAAGCCACCACTTCATCGACCAAGCCTTACTTGGCTTACAGGCGAACAACGAAGAATACCATGTACGGCCACCTTCTCAGGAGCATCTGCTGCTGCTGCCCGCCTCGCCTCTCGGCGAAAGCGAGTCATCAGCCATAGCACGGTTATTTGACGCGCGCCGTTGGGCTTGAAACAAAACGAAAGGACTCGCTTGCTTTGGGCCCATCCACACGACGTTGGGACTTAGCCAGGACCCACTGCGGATGGACGGCAGCTTCGGAACTCCCCAGGCACCGTCCTGCTGTCGCTGCATCTACCGTCAGGCGCCGGCGCGGAGCGGATGGCCCCCAAACAAGGGTCCGTCGGCGGCTAGTCACGCTGGGCCGGGCCTCAGACGCCACGCCATGGGGACATGCCCCTAAACCCCTATCCAACACGGACTTCCATGTGTCCGATATGTGTCCGATATACGTGTGCGTGGCAGATGCCGGAGCCACGGGCAGACTCACCCCGGCCTCCGCCGCTCCTGCTCCTCGCACACACCAACACACACATACACATACACCCCGACATGGAAGTAATAAGCTCTGAACAGCGCCGCCCCCGCCCGCCGCCCCGCATGCATGCCCGACGACATGCGGCGATCCTCCGCACGTACGGAATGCATTATATGTATGTTGGAAAATACGACGACTACGACAACAACGACAACACCGCAGACGATGACCGCGCATGCCCGGCGGCCCCGCCGGCCGGCCCAGCGAGCCTGCCTGACTCCCCCAGACATGCGGCTGTCTGCCTGCCTACCTGCCCGCCTGCCTGCCACTACTTGGGAAAGAATGCGGGGACGACTAAACATTCTGCTCGCACGTACATCCGAGCAAGCAAGTGTGCAACACCAACCCACGATTCCGTGGGTTTTTTTTATCTAAACCCACGACGAGACTCCGTCAGAACATGGATCTCCGAAATCAATGACCGGCGCAGTGCACGGTGTGCACGTTGCCGTACTCCCTTACGTTGGCACCGCTGCCGTACTCCGTACTCCTTAACACCACACCGGTGCATCGCAAGACGTCCCTAAGAGACCGTTCAAGCCGTACTACCAATTGCAGGAATCGCCGAATCAATGGAATAGAGTGAGCTTATATCCTGGCTGCGGTGTTCCGTACGCACACGTGCATGGCGTGCCCCACACACCTACCGGGCCCTACCTGCCCCTTCTCGGCGTCCGCACCCGCCAGCGAATAAGCAGCTGATGCCACGCGCCCTACTTCCTACCCACACACCGCCCAACTGACGCACGCACGCCACGACCTACAAGCTACAACCGCCTTACATCGGTGACCCTGATGATTGGGCGAAAAGATGCGCCTAAACCGCAAAATTGACCAAATCCATGATTAATCAATACACATGCATGGCCCCTTGCTTCCGCCCCTTCCAACTCTTGCTGGCTAGGCCCTGGCCCGTTCGCTCGTTCCCGGTCTGACTTGGCTCTCCGGACTCGAACCGGGTGGGGCATAGGGGCATGAATGAAGGCATCCGTACATCCGTACATCTATCCGTACGCAGCCAGGAGCGCGCCGACAGGCGCCCACGGGCCTCGCCGAAGAGGAGGGAAGCTACGACCCCAGTTACTTTCCCCCGAAACACAATCGCGACCCGGCCGGCCAGTGAAGCGGCATGTCGCCTTTTGACACTTTCTCATGTCGCCCCCTGCCTGCCATGTCATAGAACGAGGACGGTCGTCGGTTGGGTGCCCTCAGCGCCGGCGGTGGGTCGGGTTCGAGTCGTCGTAGGGGTACCGGTAGTCATCAAAGTATCCAATAATCGTTGCGCCCGGACGCAGCGGGGGCCGAGGAGGCCGCGGAGGCCGCGGCGGCGGCCGCGGTGGCGGCCGTGGCGGCGGCGGCGGCGGGCTCGGCGGCGGGGGGTTTGGCGGCGGTCGCGGAGGGTTGGGAGAAGGGGGCGGCGGGCTCGGCGGACGAGGGCTAGGCGGCGGAGGCCGCGGAGGCGGCGGCGACGGTGGAGGCGGGCTTGGCGGACGCGGGCTAGGTGGTGGAGGCCGCGGCGGGGGCGGCCCCGGCGGGGGCGGCCTCGGCGGCGGGCTGCCGGGCGGGCTTGGCCGGGGAGGCCGCGGGCTTGGGTTTGGTGGTGGCGGGAACGGTGGCGGAGGGCTCGGTGGTGGCGGCTGAGGCGGCGGCGGGCTGGGCGGCGGCGATTTGGGGGGTGGCGGGCTGGGTCTGGGCGGCGGCGGGCTGGGGGCGGGGGCCTTGGCGAGGGAGGATTGGGTTTGGGAGGCCGAGGGATGGCGGGGGAGGTGATGGGGGACGTGGGCTCGGAGGCAAGGGGCTTGGCGGGCTTGGACTGGGCGGGCTAGGCGGGGGAGGAGAAGGCGGGGGTGGGCTAGGCGGGGGAGGAGAAGGCGGGGGTGGACTAGGCGGGGGAGGAGGCGGCGGGGGTGGGCTGGGCAGGGGTGGTGGCGGAGGTGGGAAAGGCGGCGAAGGAGGCGGCGGCGGGGGAGGCGGGGGAGGCGGGGGAGGCGGCGAGGGTGGTGATGGTGGAGGAGGCGGAGGAGGCGGAGGAGGCGGTGAGTAGGGTGGCGAGGGCGGTGGTGGCGGCGGAGGCGGAGGCGGCGGTGGCAAGGGCGGGGAAGGTGGCGAGGGTGGAGATGGCGGCGGCACGTCGGGCGGCGGCGGATTTGTGAAGTCGCTGGCGTCAAACATATTAGTAGCCGTTGGATCGCTGGCGTGACAGCCTGCGGGGCCGAGCGGGCCACCAAAAGAACCGGGGGCTTCCCACTCAGCGTCAAAATGCCCCGCAAACCAGTCACGAACGTGCGAACGTACGAACGTACGAATGGCAGAATCGTGGAAAATGATGAGAGCTTGGCATGTCTGGGGCATCCCCGGGATACATTCGATGTCGCGAAATTAAAACAATTGGTTCGGTTGCGGGGACACGTTACGGCATTGGGAACCCTAGTTAGAACCCAACCTAAGACGCAGATCGCAGTCGATGCGGCCGACAAGCCATTGTGCCAACCGGGGGGACAGCTACGGCAAAACCTCCTCACGCCTCCACTGCAGCAGTGAAGCGCCGCGCCAGCTACAATATTCGAACTCGATTGGGAGATTCCGCGGACTGCTGCGTCTTACGGACGGACGGACTGACGAACGGACGGACGGACGGACGGACTGCTGTGTCTTGCGGACGGACGGACGGAGGGCTGTTGGCACCGCCGCCGTTCTCCGGCCGTATCCACCGGCTTCGCGCGGCAGCCGTTTGGTCGTTGGCCCCGCCCCCCGTCGTCATGCCGCGCCCAACCCGCCCGGCTGCGCCGACACGCACCCACGCCGGGCTTTCCGACGCTCTCCGAAACCTTCACATGATGACCACCTTTCCACCCTATAGCCCTTAGATTCTCGTAGGGATATCTGTCGTACCTGGCAAGCGCCATGCCGCGACGCTCAGGGACAGCAGCAACACGGCGACGGCTGCGGGCTTCATCTGGGCGGCTGCTCACGCGTATGGGCGCTCGATTGCTTGGTCAGAGCATTGGCCGCCGCGGAAGAAATAGCAAGATTTGCAGTGGTCGCGAACGGCAGCCCGTTACGTTACAGATCCTGCGGTGGGAGGGGCGGGGGCTCGTCGACTGAGGTGCGGTGGGGCAGGTAGCAGGTAGATTGTACGAGTAGGCAGAGCGATCCTTCGACAACGCAAAAGATTCCAGCTCATTACATTTCTACAACCAAGATTCTAAAATTCTACACCGGTTAATACAAAACTGAGTTCCTTATCTACCCAAAACCGAACAAATGCAGCAATAACAATCCTGCAACCATTTTATCCAATTATTGGTCAGACATGTGCTTACCAAAGCAAGTTGTCCTGGTCTGACACAACGTCGACGAATGCAGGGCCTCGCAGGGCAATTTACGTCGCCCAACTGCTGCCCTGCCCGACGAGAAGTTCGCAACGAAAGCACGGCACGTAACTTCAAAACATTACTACGAAAATTGCATTTCGGGGATCGCTACTTATAAAGACTAGCCTCCTTTCAACAGAACGCAGTACTACTGACGTTGTTTCGTCGTAGCTTCTCCCAGGTAAGGGAGGTCGTGGGCGATGCCGTAAGGGCCGGCGAAACAGGTGGGCTACTGACACACTCACCGCAACGTTCTCGCCGGAAAGTAGGCACACCTGATCACTCATCATTTAAATTATTCGCAGGGGAGCCTCCCAAACGTCCGTGGGTGTGACGCAACTCACATAACTTAGTTCCTTCGGGCGGGCCACGCGCGCGGGCAACTCGGACCCGTGGCACACCTCCCCAATACCTCATAACCTGTCCTCGAAACGAAATGAAAGAATCTCAGTAGAATTTCGTAGTTAAGCCTTGAGACGTCTTATGGTGTATGACGTTCGGATCCCGGCAGCGCTGTCACAAAGTTGCGGTCCCCGGGCACGAGTACCACGCGTGATTCAATCGCGTCGCCTAAAATCTTCTCGGAGCAAGGTAAAGAGTTAAGAAATAAAATTTCAGACAGGCTTGGTACTTAGCTCTGCGCCCGAATGCGTGCTCTGCAACTGACTTGTTTATTACTTGCTTGCTACAGGCTTCTGCAGCTCGCTGGATAGAGTGGCGACGCGCGGCCCTGCTGTGAGGGCAGTCCCTTGCGCCGATAGCTTCGCTTTCTTAATTGTGAGATTCTTCGTGTCAAAATCTTCGGGCCTACGTATACCTGTGGCGCAGCAGACCACTCCGGCAAGCAAGTCCACAAAGCAAATCAAAGCAAGCTCATTTTTTATATCAAATTCCTCACCTTGCTTCAGCCAGCTTGAGGCGTAAGGCGTCATATTTTAGGCCATTGAATGATTTTGTTGCAGTGGACCCCACGGGTCGTAGGTGATAGCAGCACCGGCGGTAACATTCCTCTTTTTTGAGGTCCGCTGTAATAACCAGCTGTAACGTCCATTCATTCATTCCCCCCGGCGGTCTCTGCACCAACTGGCGCGGGGAGCCCGGTGCAAGCCGCTGGTGTTCTTGCAGGCAGACGACGTCATGGCTTGGCTTGGGACCGTGTCTTGTTGCCGACTGCTGCTGTCAGTCAGTGACGGCGGGCTTGCCAATGCCCCGCCACGTGCGCCCAGATCCACGCAGTTGACATGGATGAACCATACGTTTTACGGTAATAAGGATAACAAGGAACGGATTCCCTGGTAGTGAATGAATGAATGAATGAATGAATGAATGAATGAACGTTACAGCGGACCCCAAAGGGATCACCGGTGTATACCAGGGCAAGCCCCAGCAGGCCCCACCGCCAAGGCGGCAGGACACCTCCACACCTCAACGCCGCAGTGTGGGCCCGGGGAGTGTTTCGGTGCACTTGGGGAGCCTGTCCGGAGTGCCATGGTGGTGGCGCCAGTTCGTTTAGGCAGTGTATGGTGAGGAAGCCTCGGCTGTCGCCGTTGGCTGTCACCGATGACCGGGGTCCGCTGTAACATCCTTAATAATAGATAACAAGGACGTTTACAGGGACCCGCGGGTCACCAGTGACGGCCGCCGCCGCAGGCAGGCTCCTCACCACACACTGGCGACACCACTGCACCGGTTTGACTGCGGGTTCATCCTTTCCCGGGCCCACGCTGCGCTCGGGCCGTCTACCCCTCCAGAATGGCTGGGGGTAGGTTGCCGTCCTGCGACTGGAATGGACTGCACGCAGATACAGTACCTTGGACCAACGAAGTGGCGGCGCTTACCTCCCCGGGGTGCTGTTTCTGATGTTCCATTTCCTCGATACATGGCGTGGTGCTCACCAGCCAACGTTTTGATGGTTGGTTTGATGTATGGTGAATTGGTGATGGCAGATACGTCGCAAACGTACGCAGACGCTTATCCAACTGCCACTTTGCAGCTGGTCCTGCTTCTGCCTGCACCTGCATCGGTCTCTCTGCCCCTGTGTTGTTTTCTTTTCAGCCCCTTGTGATTCGCCGGGGTCGCTGGGGTCGCTGGGGTCGCTGGGGTCGCTGGGGTCGCTGGGGTCGCTGGGGTCGCTGGGGTCGCTGGGGTCGCTGGGGTCGCTGGGGTCGCTGAGTCACGCCATCCATGACGGCACAAGCAACGACGGCGGCACGCCAGGATCGCAAGCGATACAAGCAATTTACGTCGCCCTCCTTTGTGCCCTAGTCCAGTTTCTGGAGAGTGAGTGCTCCGTCGCAGTAGGCGTACGGCGGATTTTACACACAGTCGCACAGGAGTGGTGCATGATGTCGTACACTGTACATCAGATCAATCGTACCCTACACTGACTGCGTTTGTCCACCCCGCGCAAACCCGCGCTGTACGGCACCCGGGCGCATCCTCACGCAGCTGTCGGCCATGCCGTCGTCGTACAACAACCGGATATGCCACATGCACATGCATATACTTAAACCATACACGTCATCTCATCTGTGGCCTGTCTGACGAGTGAAGCACACACATATACGTATATGTATTCCAACGCGCTGTAAAATCGCCCTGCGTTGTGCGGCCATTCGCAGCCGGTCTGCGGCCCCGGCGTTGTGCGGCCATTCACAGCCGGTCCGCGGGCACTCCGTCCAACCACGACAACTCGCACATGTACCGAGAGGCGAGAGGCCGCGCCCTTTTGAACCTTAAACCTCTCGTTGGCGCCCTCCTGAACCTTAAACCTCTCGTTCTCTAATTGCGGACTTGAATGTTCAACGCGGCGTGCTTGCTTGTGTGTACTACATTGTCGTACATTGTCATGGCAGCGTGCTTTGTTATGCAGCGCATGTGTGTGTATGAGGTTGAGCCCGCGAGTTTGTCTTGGGTGTCAAACCCACCCCTGCAGGCTCGGCCCCAGGAGGCACTTCTCCCTGCTCCTAGCGTCCGTCGGGGAAGAAAACCCCTAGATGGTAGATGGTCATCAGACCGGGCCGCAAAATAAAAGAAACCTGGAGGATTGGTCAATGAACGCACTACCGACAGCATTGCCCCCAAGCGTCCTGACGATGTGCTCGGCGAAGACAGCCAAATGTACATGTACGGTTGTACGAAATGTTCGGGGCCAGGCAAGGCACACGTGTCCGACCCATCGGTCTCTTCACCGACTGACACGCAGACTGGCAGCCGCGCGCATTATATATAGTCCGTGTGCCTTGCTGGCGGTGTTCCTACGACTGCGTGGTGGAGCACCCAGTCCAACGCCTCAGCAACCCCCACGTACGGACCTGCTGCGCCCTCATCTCGTTTTTTCAACAACTGCAAAGCCGCAGCGAAAGCCGCTCTGCATGTGCCAGGCTGCCAGCGACGCACCATACTTGGAAATGTGTACGGCAACCCAATCATCAGTTCTCAACCTGTGGCGATGGCGGTGGCGGCGGCGGCGGCGGGTTCGATGGGTATTCTGGTGGGTAGTCGTAATCAAAAAGGTTGCCGCCGGCACTCGCCACTCCGGGACGACGGGGCGGGCGAGGAGGGCGGCGAGGCGGGCGGGGCGGCGGGCGCGGTGGTGGCGGCGGCTTTGGCGGCGGCGGCGGTGGTGGCGGTGGGCGCGGCGGGGTGGGGGAAGGTGGTGGCGGGCGGGGTGGGTTGGGAGAGGGCGGCGGCGGCCGCGGGGGCGGAGGTCCCGGTGGCGGCGGCCGAGGCGGGGCGGGGGACGGGGGCGGCGGCCGAGGGGGCGGGGGAGCCGGGGCGGTGGGCTTGGCGGTGGGCTGTTGGGCGGGCTGGGTTTCGGGGGCTTGGGGCTTGGTGGAAAGGGTCTCGGCGGGGGCGGATTGGGCGGAGGAGGGCTCGGGGGCGGGGGGTTGGGGGGAGGCGGGCTGGGCGGCGGCGGCTTTGGTGGCGGCGGGCTGGGCGGCGGCGACTTAGGCGGCGGCGCAGGCGGGCGGGGGGAGGGAGGCGGTGGCCTCGGGCTGGGCGGTGGGCCGGGCGGTCGCCTCGGGCTGGGTGGTGGGCGCGGCGAAGGCGGTGGTGATGGTGGTGCGTTGGGCGGCGGGTCCGGCGGTGGAGACGCCTCGAAGGGGTCGATGATGCCGAGGGAAAACGACGACGCGAACCCGCCTGTAACATCACGCGGAATCAAGGGCGGGCGAGCACGGCAAAAACATCAAGCGACTGTGCCGCCTGGTTTGGAGTGCGAGTGTGGGGCTGTGGGCAGTGCGATGCCGCCCCATTTCTTTGTCCGCTCAGGCCCGTAAGATCGTGACGTGTGGGTTTTGCCAGGGTCGAGGGACGGGGGATCGGCTGGTGTCACGCAGTGCGGTTCCCTTGCCCGGTTCTGAGCTTCTGACTCCAGGGTGGGAGCCCAAACCGCAACCCGGGCAGGCGCGGCTGGCGGTGAAGTGTAGCCGCGGACGGCGGTCACCCTGGCAAGACGTAGGCAGCATCACAAATGCCCTGGGCCGCAACTTAGCGCGGCGCACTTCCACAGACAGGCGCACGGGATTCGGCTCAAGAAGGTATCTATCGATCAGATGTAGCACACACGCGGACAGTGCGAGTTGCAATGCATGGCTTCTCAGACAAGGGAGGACGTACGGCGGCCGGTACAAGGTGCAATGACTCGGTGCGTGCAAGTTAGTGCGACCTGCTGTAGTAATACTTATAAAGCGCCGATATCCGCGCTTCCGAGATCTGAAGTACGCACCCAGCGCCTGTGAGGCCACAATCACCGCCAGAATGGCGATAACTTTCGACGAAGTCGCCATCGTCGTCACTCCACAGTCCACGAGGTCATTCGGCCACCAGCATTAAATGTAAACAGTTGTAAACAGCAGCACTCAACACCTTTGCGCCGCGTTGCAGCAGCGCCGTGGTGTGTTGCGGAGGCCGAATCCAACGGAAGCGACCAATCAGCGGAAATGCCTGTGCATAGGCAGGACAGGGGGAGGCGAATATGTAAGAACGTGCCTGGAAAGATATAACGCATCATTGTAAGGGTTGAGCAGCCCGAGCTTCTTCCGTAACTCGACGATGGGCTGCAGAGTGCAAGGTGCCCAGGACTTACCCTTTATCCTGATATAATATAATTCCTTGAGTTTGCCTAAGGGCAAGCAATGTCACAGCTTTGCCCTGGCCTGGGACGACCACTTTACTGGCAGGAGTCCTCGAACACTACCTCCTACCTGCGCAACATTTCAACCGTTCCATATTTATACTTCGATATAACGGTTAATTGCAGTACTTACCTACGGTTCTATGCAGCTTCCCCAGTGCGTCGTAAAACACCAGCAGGTCGGCGAAATAGGTGGGCCGCGACACATGCTGCAGACTTATATACTCAATTTTTTATTACGTCATTCCTGTGAGACGCGGTGTATCAAGACTGTCCCTCCTGTGTGACGGACTCCAGGTATGAAGACCTTTTTAAGTAGTCTGTCTCTTCGGATCTGCCAAAATGATTATGACAATTTGTTTGTATAATTTCGTAGCATTCTGTTATGTCTGCAGATGAATGCACATTGTAAAGCGTGTCACAAGCAGCGGTCGCAAGTTTCTAGAGTGAGCAATACTTGGAATGTACGAAACCTATCTCGTGGCAACAACAGATATTGTTGTGGAGAGAGGACTCTAGCGGTTGGGACCATCGAATACCTGTACGGATTTCTAACTCGACGATCTCCACGCTTCCCACGCATCTGAATATTCAAGCTTCCGGCAAATATACCGGGCGTATGCAGCGGGACACACAAATGTTTCCATAAGCACGCAAGCAGTCATCTGGGGCGCTTCTGGGGTCATCCCAACAGGTCCAAACGGCCCGTAGGTCATTGCGGGTCTTTGCGCACGATGTTGGCACAAAATTTATGCGCTTGATACCTTTGCAGGTTACGTGCTAGGCCCTCGAAGACGCTCCAAGGAGCCTTAAGGAGATGCATCTTACTTGTGAACTTCAAGTCAACCTTGCCTTGGCAATAAAGGACACGATTGGCGTTACCAGACGTTACACTTACCTATGGCACATCAAGGAGTTGGAATGAATTTAGAAGGTGCAATTTAGAGGTGAACGGTGCAAACGGTGCTGGGTGCGTGCGCGAGAGTCTCTTAACTGGGATCTCAATTTGTGCCGGTCCCCAAGCGAAACAATTCGCGCGGGCCCAGACATGCCCCATCTGTTGATCCCTTTGGATCTTAGTGACGAGGACACACCACTCAATCCGCCTGTCGACTGCGACGTCGACCGCAACCTAGGTACGCTTTGATTGTAGCATTTCGGAATGCCGGCTCAACGGACTAGAGGTAGGTCGAGGTAGGTGTGGTCGGCATAAGGGACATGTTGACCCTGGTCGAGATGTGTCAGAAATACATAGTCAACACCAAGTCACTCCTTTCCCTTTCATGGGAACATATTATATCATCGTTAGTTCACATGCTGCCGTGCGTTTGCGTTTGGCTCAGTGTCACGGTACAGCACAAAAAGGGGTTTACAGTACCATATGCATCGTTTCCTGGCTGTGCCAGTTCAAGGCTGACATAACTTATAACATGATGAAATAGAAAGAAACAAACGACTTACAATCCGGCCTAGCCACCTGCGCGGCCCACAAAGGCCCAAAACGGCAAGGCCAAAAACGCAAGCAGATGCACGAAGTCAGGACGAAGAAGCAGGATGAGTTAACAATTGGAAATAAAAAGAAGAATGACACTGCATGCTGACGCATGATTAATTTTGGCAAATTACGAAAAGATGGCGACAGACGAGTTTGTCAAGTTTCCTCGCACTCCGCATTTGCGCGACATGGGTGCAGCAACCAGGGACGACTTGATCCTTTCGAAGGACGACGCCCTCGCAATGCTTGCGCGAGGAGTCGTTGTTGGTGAGCGGACGCGAAGAACGAGTTGCTGCGCAGCTCATTTTGTTTCAAACATAACTATAACTACAACTATGTGCTCGCAGAGGAGAAAGTTGATGGGGCAAACCTGGGAATTTCCTTCGGCAGTCTTGCCGGGCCCCCAAGGTGCCAAAAGCGTGGCCACTGGGTCACACCGAAGAGCGAACAACAGTTCAGCAAACTGGAGGGTTGGCTCGCGCAACATGAGGCCGACCTACGTCGAGTCCTAGGTGAGCGCGGAAAAGCGTAGGGGTACCGCTCCGGAACCTAAGTAAAACTGTTGCGACCCGTCTTTCCCAAAGACGCTTGCAAGCTAATGCTACCGATCTCGGATCACTCCAGGACCACTAAAAAAACCTGAACAGGCCTGGAGGGGAGCAATTTATTAGGTCGTGACCGCACCACAGCAACGGGACCTCCGGCTTCACCAATCGCGTTAATCTTCCTCCCCCGACCCTCGTACCTCCCCCTATCCTCTCGCCAGGCACACGGTTCATACTGTACGGCGAGTGGGTCGCCGCAAGGCACAGTGTCCCGTACGATGCACTGCCGGACTGGTTCCTCGCGTACGATTTGTACGACAAGCACGAGGGCAAGTTCCTCAGCAGGTGAGCAGTACAGCGGCCAGTTGGCCAGCACCCCGTGCGCGTGCAGAGGCAGGTTCACCACAACGTTCCCCGAAAGCCGCTCTGTACGGCTCTGTGCTCTAGGTCCGATGGTGCTTAGAACACGAAGACACTCCACCATATCGCATCTTCACTCATTTCCGGCGATTTCTTTCCTCCAACGGAGAGGCACGTGGGACGCGACCGCCTCAAAATCTATCGATCCGCATTCCGCGAGGCGCGCTAAATGGCCGTACATCCCCTATTCCTCATTTCGGGATGATTTTGATGAGTACTTGATGACATCGCCGTCTCCCATCCCGGCTCAGGAGGCGTAGGTGCGATACCGAGCGGCATCAAAGCACATGCCCCTATCTACTCGGAAGGAACTCCGTACGAATGAATAACGCGCCCGCCCGCCCGCCCGCCGTTCCGCGCCCGCCGCCTGTCGTCGTAGCCGCCGTCGTAACGAGCTCCTGCGCCCTACCCGGGTGCGGAGCGTGCCGGCCGTCGCAGCCGCGCCCGGTCGCGTGTTCAGCGGGCCCGACGCCCTCGAAGCCGTACGACAGCTCGTACTGGGCCTGCGGAGCGCGCTGTGCGTGCCGGGCTCGGAGCAGTGGGCGGAGGGCGTGTACCTCCGGATGGAGCGAGACGGCTGGCTGGTTGCACGCGCCAAGCTCGTCCATCCGAACTTCCTGCAGGTACGTACGGCAGCGCTGTGGTACTACGTACGGCACATATTTGCATTCAGGGCGGTCTGAGGATATGATAAAGATGGCATGATGTCGACCCATATGGCATCTAGACGTACGGTAGTCTCGTAAACTGGCATTGTCCTCTCAGAACAGCGTCCTATTTTGGAAGTGACCAAGTGGCTTCCAGACCCAAATCTAGATAGATGACCGAAGACGAATTCTCCTTATGCTGCTTGCCCGCTGCCGCTTCCGCCGACGCGGCAGGCGATTGAGGGCGGCGAGGGGCCGGGCGGCGGAGTGCACTGGAGCAAGCGGGAGGTGCAGTGGAACCGGCTGCGACCGGATCTCTGGATGGATCCAGATTCGGATCCTGATCCAGCGCTCGAAAACGAAATCCCCGATCCGGTTCCGGGGCAGGGTCATGACCCAGCCGCACCGCAGGACGCCGCCGCCGCCGCCACAGCAGCAGCAGCTCCAGCCGCGCCCGCGGCCTTCGAGGACGGAGGGCCCCGGGGTCCAGGAACGCATGCTGACCCTGCGAGGCAGGCTCGTACTCAGGGACCGCCAGCGCCGCGTTTTACAGCGCCGGTGCCGTACACAAGTAGCAGCAACGCGTCTGCGCCACGCCTGGCCGCGACGCGGCTGGAGCTGGTGGGCGGGGGGTACTACGTAGCCCTGGTGGGCGACGCCGTCGACGCCGTCGCAAACTGCCTGATCAGCCGCGCCGGCTGCGTGCCGCCCGGGCACGTGGCGAACAGGTACGACATTGCACGGCAAGAGTCTGTTGTACAGGTCACGGCGTGCGCGGCGTGGCCTAGTGTAGATGGGACGTGCCTGAGGGGAAATGTGTGTGTGTCCACGCCGCAGGGTTGCTCGGGATGGGTCGCACCATCACATCACGCTCGTCACGCCGCCCGAGATGGACGAGCTCCGTGACAAGTACCGCATGAGCGGCCAAGAGGTGTACGACAGGATTCTCGCCGTGGTGAGCCTCCGCGTTTCTCTGCCACACGTCTTTGTACGATGTGTATCATATGTAGGCGGCCCGCAGGGCTGGGTAGGGCATCTGTACTGCATGAGCCGCCTTATGACGTCAAGGATACCCCTGGGACCAACCGTGTGCACTGCCGTACAACACAGGCGGGCCCCACCGGCGGCGCCTGGCTGCCGCTCGGCCTTGGCCGAGTCCGGCGCTCCGAGACCGGAGATGAGGCGCTGTTCGTGGCGGTGGCGTGGCCCATGGGTCGTGCCGCGCGCGCGGCGGTCGGCTTGCAGGCCATCCAATACTTCCACATCACGTTGGGTTTTAATGCGCAGGTGTGTCCCACGGGTCGATGGGCCGATGGGCCGGTCAGAGGACGCAGCGGACATGCTGCGCCCCGGCAGCTTGCGCCCGTCGCATTAAACATACGCGCACGGTCTCGCCCCCACCTCCGGCCGCTCCTCCGCTGCCCCACCTCCGAATGGAAGTGGAAAGGCGAAGAAACACGCATCGGGTCGGGCGGGTCTCTTATCTACACACGCACCGGATGGGAAGGCATCCCGCCGGCAGCACGGGGGCCTGGCCAGGCCTGGACGCTGCAGTCGCGGGGTTGGCAGCCCGCTTGTGTGTGGTCCCCCTGTATGTCCCCAGGCGAGCGGCGACGCCTCTCGGCGGTCCTAGCCGCCGGCTATGCCCCGCGAGTGCTGTGCTCAGAGCGGTCTCCGAACCACGCGGGCTGCGCCCTCCCCAAGTCTGCTGCTTCGCTCACCCTGCCCGCCGGTTGGACCGCGCCCACACCTACATCGCCAGGCTGGGTGTGTCTGGGCTGTTTCATTTCAACCCACACCCACACCCACCCTCACGCACCCGCCTCAGGACGTGCACGGTGTGCCCAAGGGGGTACCTGCGCTGCGGGGGGGAGCGCTGGACGTGGATCTTCTGCTGGAGCTCTGCGCGGCGGCGGAGTCCGCGGGTGCGGGTGCGCTTGCGTGCTGCAGAGCCGCGTGCTGCAGAGCCGCGTGGACGGAGCTTGCCAAGCCCTGTGTTTAGAGAAGAGACCCAAGCCTTGTGTGTTTACCGTGGCGCCAAACCTGTGTGTGGTCCGGGGATCGGGGATCGAGGACCCGAAGGTTGGGGCGCTCCCTGCAGCTCGGTACCCAAAGGCCTAAGGCGCGCAGCCCATCGGGCAGCTGCCGCGTTCCTGCATCCCATCCTCCCCTTAAGCTACCGTAACTGGTCTCACGCTTTCCGGTCATCCTTTCACTCTTTTTGTGTACCACGTCAACCCGCCAGGCGCCCCGCTGTCGCAAGAGGAGAGGGCGGCCGTCCTGGTGTGGCAGGTGAGGGGACCGAAGGGCCGCTGTGCGCGCGCCGTCATGCAGGCTCGGCCTTCCCATCTCACAAACGAGCACACATACTTGCACACATACACACACACACATCCGTACACATGCACAAAGCAACAAAGTGACACATGGTCAATAACATCACATATTCACCTCCGCCGTCCCCACCTCAAGTCGTCTCCACGACGCCTGGCGGCTGAGTTTCAACAAACACGCGACGCATCATGGCCGCACTGCCTGCCCCCTTTGTGTTCACCCACCCAGACCCTGAACGAGCTGCAGCAAACCAGGGAGGCCGCATCATCATCAAGCGGGGCACCGCCGCCGCCCGCCGCAGCCGTGACCCCCAACGTCATGGACACTCTGTACGGCATGCTGCGCACGGCTTTGGGCTGGGCCACCGCTGCGCCGAATCCCGACACGGCGTCGTCGTCGTTATCGGCGGCGGCGGCGGGGCCCTCATTGTCGCGTCACTTCGTGGCGTCGTGCGCGCATGTGGCCCTCGCGCGGCTGGCGGGCCTGTGCAACGAGCTGGACGACGTAGACGAGCATGTACGACATGCCGAGGCGGCGCTGGCGGCGGAGGTGGTGCAAGGACACGGCGGACCGCCAGCGACGGAGCCTGAGGCGGCGGCGGGGACGGGGGCGGTTCGGCCTGATCAGGGCTGCGTGGTCCTGGCGGCGGCGGCCTGCCTGGCCGCCAAGGCTTGCTGCCAGCGGCGGGAGCTTGGAGCGGCCGCCGCCACCTTCACGCGCGCTGCGGACCTCCTTCCGTGAGTTCTTTCTGTCTGCGCGCAGACCGCCAGTAATCACCAGCACCAGCACCACCAGCAGTGTGCACCATCCGCCAAGGGCGCAACGCCTTCCATGCCATGCAATGCATTTGTGCCGTACTCTTTCACGGCTGCCTCATTGGTTCACCTGACAAGGCTTCCGGTTACCTGGGCTTCCACCCTACCCGGTCGAGCGGCGTTTTTTGCTCTGGAGCCCGAAGCACAGCGCGTCATGTCATGGCCATCGAAGCCAGTGCGTGCCTTCACTGTTGCGTCGTCACATTGTTATCTTGGTTGCCGGGCGTCTTCGTGTACCGTACATAGCGCGTTTGACCTCCAAGGCTGGTGAGCAATTCTTACCGACCCGACCCGTGCATCCAGGAGTGCTGCTACTGCCGAAGAAGCAATCGCCACTGCTACTGCTGCGGCACCAGCCGGCGAAGACGTGATGTCGCTGCTGCGGCGGGCGATAGCACCCTCCCTGGACGGCCCAGCGCTGCGCGCCGCCGCGGCCTCGTGCGCGCGTAGAGCAGCGGCGGCCGCTGCGGCATCAACCTCAGCAGCATCAACAACAATGGGAGCTGTAGCAACAACGACAGGCATCCCTGTGTTGCACCCACCATCCACATCTTCCTCGCCATCACCGCCTGCTTGGGCCTCTTCACAGCGCCAGCACCACCACCAGCACCTCAATCAACAGCAGCACCGCCACCACCAGCAGCAGCGGCTGACGGGATCGGGGGACCGAGCGGCGCAGCGAGTTGGGTCTGGACATGCCGCCGACGATACGGCGGCGGAGCCGGGCGTGCAGCCACTGCACCTACAGCATGAGCTACAGCCGCCGCAGCTACAGCAGCAGCGGGGCTCAGTGCTCCAGGAGGGGCAGCTGTTCAGCACGAGGACACGCACCGTCGTGTCCGGGGTGGCGGTCTCGTCGGCCGCTCCAGGGGCTGTGGCAGTAGCATTACGAAGGGCAGCCGGGGCGGGGCCAGCCGTGGCTGTAGCTGACGTGACGCTGCCACGAAACACGTCCTGGGTTGTACCCGGGGTGCTGGCGGGGGGCAGCACACCCAAGCGGCCCGAACAGGTACGGCAGGCGAGGAACTGCATGTACGGCTCAGGGTAGTCCGGTCTGAATCTCTCTTTCTTTATCTATCTATCTCTCTATATATATAAATGTAATATATATATATATATTATCATCAGGCATCCTCAGGCATCCGCACATGTACCCCGTTTTCAAACCGCTCTGGAACCGCAGATCGCGGCGCTGCGGACCCTGGGCATCGACTTGGTCGTCACCCTTACCCAGGAGGAGCCCCTGCCCGGAGACTGGTTCGACGGAGCCGCTGGCGGCGGCGTGCGGAACCTCTTCGTGCCCGTCACGAATTACGAGTCGCCGTCCGTACAGCAGATGGACGACATATTGGCCGCCATCGTGCATCACGTGACGGCGGCGGCGGCGGTGCCGGCAGTGCCGCCGTTGCCACCCGCCGACAGTGGGACGCCGATCCCACAGGGAGCGGTGCTCGTACACTGCGGCGGCGGCAAAGGCCGGGCGGGCACGGTGCTTGCATGCTACCTCTGCAAGTTTGGGATGGCGGCGCCGCCGCCAGCTGTGGCGGCGGAGGCGGCTGAGGCGGACCCGCAGACGCCCGCCAACCCGCCCGCCATGTCAGCCGCCGAGGTTGTGCGCCTGATACGGGAGCTACGGCCGGGGAGCATTGAGACGGAACAACAGCGCCGCTTCGTCGGTCATTACTGCGACATCCTGTGGCAGCGGTACGACCAAGCAATGGCTGTGGCAGCTGTAGCACCACCGTCGTCGGCTGCTGCGGGGTCGTCGGCGGCGCAGGCGGCGGCGGCGCCGCCTCCGGGTGCCGCCGTGTCGTCGGCGGCTGCGCAGGGGCGTCCTGCCACTGCAGCGGGGCCGCCACGGCCGCCGCCGCCGCCGCCACCTGCATCACCCCCGCCGCCACAGCCGCCGCCGCCGCCACCAGTGCAGCAGGAACAGCAACAGCAGCAGCAACTGCCGGGCCATCTTGGTCACACCACAGAGCGGACCCAGCTACAGCCGCAGCGACACCCCGGCGGCAATCGACAGTCATCAGGTCGTCAGTCGGGGGCGGGCCCGTCGGCGCCTCCGCCGCCGCCGCCTCGGAAGCTGCCGCGGCTGGTGGTGCTGGTGGGACTGCCGGGCAGCGGCAAGAGCACGTTCTCGCGGGCGTTGGAGGCCAGTGGGCGGTGCGTCAGGGCGGGGGCGCGGGCGCTGCCCTTTCATCTGAACTCCTGAAGGCATCAGGCGTACCGTGTGCACATGCCGTACTTCCGATTATGGAGGAGGCGTACAGTCCCTCAGGATCCATTAGGATCCATTTTTTCTCTTGTTGCAGCAGCACGCCATCCCAGGGCTCCCCTCCCCGGGCCCGGGCTATCACCATGTTTCCATCGATACCACCTTCCTTAATATAGATTCTAGAAGATTCTCTTTTCCGCCCCTGCGTGTGTCGGCGCGGCCCGCCTAACCCCCTCCACATGGCACACATGATCATGGCCCGCGCAAGCACTCGCCACGTTGGGTTTGATATGTGGTTTAATGTGATTCGTGGCAATCTCTTTTTCTCGAGCACCCGGCCACCCGCCATGTGGCACCCATCTCTCTCTGGTTGCATCTGCGCGGCATGTGAGCACGGGCTGTGGACGGTGTGTGCGGTGTCGTACGTGCAGGTGGAGCCGCATCTGTCAGGACGAATGCGGCAGCCGCGGCGCCGCCGAGTCCGCCTTCAGCGCCGCCATGCTGCGGGGCCCCTCCGCGGGCTGGAAGCCGCACCTGGTGCTCGACCGCTGCAGCCCCGATGCGGCAGATCGGAGGGAGTGGTTCAAGCTAGCTCTTCTGGGCCGCAAGGAGAGAGGTGCGCACCTGTACTGCACTGACCGTTTTTTACCCGTACTGTAACCGTACTCCTACCTGTCGATGCCACCCGTTCGATACAGCCATCACGTGGCGCCTGCCCCCGCCCGCCACTCCCAGCTTTCGTGCCGCCCGGGACCCTGCTGGTATCCTAAATAAGCAAGTGGATCCGGGCTCCACTTGGGGATCCGGATCCATTGTGATCCATTGTTAATCGATTCGTTGGATACTGGCAGGCCAGCTCACGGTCGCTGGCCACACGGGGGCTTCCAATGTCGGGTATGCGGGCTGGAAGCTACCCCCCTCCCACCACTCCCGGTGTCTGGGCTGTCGTTCTTTTGAACCCCCTGCCCCTCGGATTGCTGTATCGATCCATCCTCTCAAGACCCACCCGCGCTGGTGCTCGTCCTCTCCAGGCATCGTGGCTGTGTTTTTCGACGTGGACCCCGCCACGTGTAAGGCCCGCGTGGCGGCAAGGGCCGACCACCCAACCATCGCCCAAGGTGCGCGCGTTGTCGTACCATGTACCGTTGTACGACTGCCGCACTACTGCAGTTGGTCCCAAGTGGCGCCAACGCAGGCTGCCTCCGTTCAGGTTTAGGTCCATTCCGTGTTGGAGGGCTGCAAACCAGTAACCAAGCCTCACCCATACCTTGCGGCCAGATCCGTTAACTTATATGCAATTACACGCTTTTCTTGTTTGTATTGGCATCATGCGATTGTCGTACAGGGCGTGGCGGGCGCATCGTGGACTCCTTCGCGGCGCGTCTGGAGCGCCCCACGACGGCGGAGGGCTTTGAGCGCGTCCACGTGATCCGTACCCCGGAGGACGCGGCGGCACTGCTGGCCGCGTGGGGCGCTGCCGCTCCCGGCAGCGGTGGTCCGCAGCACGACGTCGAGACGCCAACAGCCGCAGCCGCTGCCGACGACGAGGATGGGGAGGCGGAAGGAGACCAGCAGCGAGAGTAGCAGCAGTAGCAGCAGCAGGAGAAGGCGGGGAAGGGCTTGCAGCGAACCAACCCGCTCCTCCCATAAGAGAGCCGACGCGGACGCGGAGACGGGGTGACAGCATTACAAGCGCGCGCATGTGGGCTGCGCGCGCGTTTATTTATTCGCCCGTACCGCCTCGCTTGTTGTCCGTACTGTTGCTCCCGTTGCCCTGTTGCTGGACAGCGGGGGCGAGGCCGCTGCGAGCGGGGCCCGCATCAATTCATCCTGGCAAATGATGGATTGATTTTTTTGAAATCTTGTACATACTCTTCTGGAATTCAAACCCGATGAGGGGCCGCCCGCCGCGAAGGAGGTGACACGGGAGGGTGCACGGGAGCGGGTTTCTCTAACTGTAGGGTCGCCAGCGCGTGCCGGCGGGTGAGGGGGCAAGGGGTGCTGCGCGTTCGGATCCGAGGGGCCTGCGGGTGCGTCCGCCAACCGGCGAAGCTGGATGGGCATTCTACGTTTCGTGGAGTCAAACGGGGACGACGGCTCGGCACATATCCTGGAATCCTGCCACTAGGTATTTATTCATCGCCGTGCCGTCATCAGTTCTCGACGTCATGCTGACGTCTGCGGGTCCGGGCCTTATGAGTTTGTGCTGCGCAAGCGAGTGAGCGCGAGGATCCGAGTGGTATCACCGACGTTCACCGACCGAGGAGGGATGGGCGTGCCGCAAGTCACGGGTCCGGGATTGTGATGCGCTACGAAGGCTGGTGTCATGACGCTTCCAAACAACGGTTATGGGCAAAATACCAAGTTGTAACACGGCCGAGTTAAGATCCTCGAGAGGCTGTCGAATGACCCCCTACAGAGACCCGCGCACAGCATCTCCAGAAGCCTTCGGCCGCGCCGTGTTACACAACTGCTACCTGCGGGTCAGGGCCTTTAGCCCATACACACCCTGGAAGCTGCGTTCCTGAGGAGGACTGTAGGCCACCCCGGGCCCGCAGCAAGTTGCCCGGTTAAATTGAAGATGAGCGCCGTTTCTCCGCAATGGCGTCCGCGCAACCACTCTCTCCTTGGCCCGTGCGCATCTTAACGCAGGACCTGTCTTTCCCTTTCGAGGCCGCCTTAGAGAAGTGGGAGGCCGCGAGCAGCTGGAGGCAGAGAGGGCCGCACATGGTGACCGTTGGAGGAAGGTCAGCATGCAGGAGTGGGTAGTTATCAGTTGTGCTGCGACAGACAGTTGAAATGTTCCTTACAGGGGAACATGATTCTCCGAAACATGTAACAGTGGCGTACGGCCGAGGCTGTCAGCTCGTGTGCAGGTTCGCCGGGCAGTACAATGCTTGTCGCTGCGAGCGCACCACGACTGCTTTGCAACGGCTTGTCCACTGAAATTCGCGCGACACAGCAGCATTTTCCGTCGAGTCCAAAATTCCTATATGGTGTACTGTGCCGCGTCAAACGTCCATGTGGGTGAGCACCGCCGGTATCCGTGATTGCGGTGGCGATCGCAGTGTTGCGATGTCCTGCTGCGAGAATAGATACCTGGTTGGAGAAAATGCTACGATGAAATACCATTCCTATGTCACGCTTGTTCGTGAAATCATGCCCGCGCGTGCACATTTCCTGAACTTGCGTAAGTCGTCGCCCAGCTTGAGACGCATTCTGAGCATGTTGCAAGGAAACCTGACTGGTCCTGCTTGCGTTCTGTGTTCTGCTGTCATCTTCAAATTCGTGCAGGACTAACGTATGCGGCTCTGCGACTGCGAAACTTCCGTCGCTATGGTACTCACTTTCACATCCCAGTTCACCAAGTGATGTATAATACACAATACAGCTAAAATACGCATCTGATAGCATTAATCTGCCTTGCAGCGAGCCATTGCAAAAACGGTTCGTATGAACGACTTCACCTTTGTTGTCAACCTAAGTTGATTTAGGTAATAAAATTTTTTGACATGCTAGGTTATGGTCGTCCGGACCAAATTTTACAGGCGTGCACAATGAAACCGAGTGCATCAAAGCGATTCGCATCATTGGCAATCATTGGCTGCTGATGCATCAAAGCAGTATTGTGTAGCACACAGAATTTCTGTCCAATCTACCATCCACATGAAACAAGAGTTGATGCCGCTGGGACTGACATTCCGATGGATGCCGTACATAGTCGATGTTCAAAGTTGGTGTTATTTTGCAACTCAGCTATCCAAGAGGTATTGCTTGGCAACATTTGTCATATGCCGGTTTCTTTTTCAATAGCAGATTTCTCAGGCAAATTGTGAAAAGCGTTCAACTCGGCAAAGCTTGTCAATTCCAGTACATTGTTAGAATTTAAACTTAACGCGCAATACAGCATTACCATACTGCGCCTAGCTCTGCGTTCTGTAGGTTTGTGAAGGACCTGCAAGAAACTAGGCGTAAGCACTCAGTAAACAGCGTCTATCACGACGCCAACGGATTATGATACCGCTATTTATGGTGGATATGGAGCGAATTCACCCGTCCGTGCGGGGAGCCCTTGCTCCCCGACATCGGTGATTCGTGCACGCCAGCCTTCCCCGCCGCCGCTGCGGGTTATCCCTAACCTGCGCGCAGCCGCGTGCGCTGAAATATTTATGGGCGTGGAAAATCCGCTCGCGCGGTCCACGCCCATGCGCTCATCGTCTCAGGGGACCGTCGCTGCGTCCGTCCAGCTGGGTCCAGGAGGTTCCCCGCTGGGAAATTACGGCCACAGTACCCCAATGCCGCCCAGCCCCCACCGGATATCCGCGCCCGGCCCCAAGGCCGCCACAAGTTGTGGCGATACTCGCCCACCACAGCTGCAGCTGCCAGCCTACCAGCCCGGCGGGCCGCCGCCGGTCCCAGTGTTCCCCCTGCCGAGCGGGGCACCGCTGCACTCCAACGGCCACATGCTGCAGAGGCTGCCTTCCGTAGACAAGACGGCGGGGAATCGACCCTCCTCGGCGTTTGTTAGCCTGACAAGCAGCTACAGGTGGGTGATGAAATGCGTCCAGGAGGCATTGTTGTTGGGAGGGAAAAGGCGGCGTGGAGGGCGAAACGATTGAATGAGGGAGGGCCGTGCAGTTTGAAGTCCGTGCCCTCCCGCGGCGCCGGAACCACCGTTCCTCGGGGCATGTCCCTCACTGGTTGGGAGCTGGACAAACGCTTAGGAACAGAACACGACCCCTTTACTGACCGGCAGGCGGGCAAGTGTCCAAGCAACAATTTAAGGACGCTACCCGAACCGGCCCGAGGGCTACTGCCATACTTCCTGTGGCCCAATCGCGTCCATATGGCCCGTACTGCCGTGTTTTTATATGTTTCGCAGGGTCCAGGTGGACGACAAGATCCGGAATGCCAAACCAGAGAGTGAGTGCGGCAGGGCGGGGCCACGGGGGAAGGGGGGCCTGAAGGGGGGACACCCACCGGAACTCAACCTATATTCTCGCTCAACGCATCCTCATCCCTCCTTGCTCCGCATCCGCCCGCCCCCGTTCCTCCTCACGAATTGTTCGACAGCTCCCCAGGAGGTACGGCAACACGTGACGCACGTGCAAGCGCTCGCGTTCGCCAAGGAGCCGGAGATGCTGGCCGACAACGTGATGATGCTGAAGCGCGAGCGCAACGCGCTGCTGGCGGACAAGCAGCTGCTGCTCGTCAACAAGCGGCGGCTGGAGGCGGTGCTGTCGAAGCTGCTGGGCCTGGCGGGGCTGGGGCTTGGGGGCCTGGATCTGGACGACGAGGAGGGGTTCCCGGGCACGCCGGCCAGCCGGCGGGGCGGCGGGAACCCCATGAAGGCGCGGATGCTCAAGGTGCGGGAAACAACTGCTCAATCAGCGATGAATCAATGGAGGGACGGTCAGCGAATGGTCCGAGTGCATGTGACGAATGACGGCTTGGATGGATGGGCGAGCGAATGAATTGGATGCACGGTACAGCGGAGCCCAGAAAGGGACGCTGTACGTGCTCTGCGGCTCTGCGGATCGAGCTTGAGGTGATCGCCCTTGGGGTGATGTGGGTTTGCCCGACACAGCTCGCGTGTCTTGACCAGGAACATCCACAACTCCGGCCGACACAGCTTCGCGCGCGTGTTGGTGTGTGGAGGCGATGGCGGGCAGCGGGGGCTACCAGGGGCGGGTGTGTGGACAGCGAAGGGACCGCGGAGCGCATGTCTGGCCGCAGCCCCTACATTGACAGAGGGCCTGTGGCCCTGCGCCCGGTTGCGACGGCCTGCTTCCGGGCTGTTGAGCCTCTAGGCCCACAGTCACCGAATGCCCGCCCCCGAGCTTCCAGGTCGTCCTCCGGCCCATATGGTGATCACCTCCAGCCCCTATGGTGATCAAGTGGCTGCCCCCGGGGTTGCTGCGTCCTCCTCCGGCCAGGTCCTGGACGACAGCCGGGCGCTTGACCAGAAGCTGTCGGCCAACGGAGGCGCTGCGGCGGGTATGACGGTGGCAGAGGCGGAGGCCAAGCTGAACGAGCTGCACGACCGGCTCACCAAGCTGACGGTGAGGGTGGGGTCGGGTGGGGAGCCAGGAGCGAGGGTTACGGGGCCGGTAAGGAATTGCATGACATGGTCTGTACATGCACGAAACCATCTCAACACAGCCTGCCTGACAACATTACCTGCCTGACAAGGTGTTGTCAAGATGATGATGATGATTTGACACTTGCGGTTTCTCCAAGGACGGCGGAGTTCGAGTGGCGATGCTGCAGGCCGCCTGTAGCTCATGTGACACCGTGCGAACGCAGCACTTCGACGCGCCATGCGCGCCCGCGCCTGCCTTGAAGCCCGCCCCTTGCCCCTCGCCTGGATACCGATCCGCCGCCGTGCAGGCCGAGCGCGACCACCTGGTCAGCCGCCTGGAGAGCGAGTTGTCGTACAGGCGGACCCAGGCGGCGGCCACCGCGTCTGCCCTGCAGAAGCAGCTGAGCGAGGCGCAGGAGCAGCTGAGTGAGACGCAGGACGAGAACACCAGGTGTGTTAGCAAGGAGAAAAGCTGAGCCGCCAGGTGTGTGTGTGTGTGTGTGTGTGTTATTTAGGCAGGCAGAACAGGTGTGCGTGATATGCGAGGGGCCGATCGGCGCCCGATAGTTTGCCCGTATGCGTATATAGTATACCCATTGCCCGAGCCCTAAAAGGAAAAGAAGGCTGCGGTGTCGGAAGAGCGCTGTTGATTTTTGTCGCGCTTTTGCGCGCTCGGAATACTACCAGCTGGCGCGGGTCGGCTGCCTGTGTGTGTGTGTGTGTGTAGCGAAGGAAAGGCGCCGGACCCAACCAGTTACTAGTATGATTGAGTTCACCTGATCTGTGTGTTTAGAAGTGCAACCAGATCTGTGTGTGTTATTAGGCAGGCAGAACAGGATGCGTGATATGCGAGGGTCATAGCAGTGCCCGGAACTACCCCCATGTGTGTGTCTGTGTGTGGGTGTATGTGTGTGCCAGGAGGACGTTATGGACGGATTGTACATCTCTGGGAACGGGTCAGGTGCAGCTGCCCGGGGACCTATGGATACCCCACGGGCGACCTGCAGTGGGGAGCCCCGGGACGTCAGGGCCGCAAGGGACGTCCAGGGATGGTCATGGCCGCGAGGGACGTCCAGGGATGGGCAGGACCAGATGTTGGGGGAGCGCGAGGGGGCTTCCAGGGACGGGCTGGCGTTTAGTTGGGAGTTGGGGGACGCCAGGGGTAGGGGCGCAGGTTGACCAGGGCGGTGAACGTCCGCCAGGTTCGTTTCGCCAAGCGGCAGCGCGCCTTGCATGGCCAGCCCACGCAACCTCCCGCCCCTCGGCCCCTCTTGCCGCCGCGCCCGCGCCCGATTCGCAGCCTGCGGCAGAAGGTGGATGAGCTGCAGGGGCACCTGGAGTTCCAGGTGCGGGGTGCCGGCGGGCCTCGACCCCGGCCGTTTGGGGTGGAGGGGCCAGCGGGTAGATGGGGGCGTGGATGGATGGCGGGGGACTGAAGAGATCGGGAAGGGTGCGGTCAGGAATGCATGGGGTGCGGTGGAAGGAGCGTCAGCGGCCATATCGGTGGTGTGGTTGCAAGTACGGTATCCTGTGTGCGTTTGTGTACCTGCCGTACCCTCCTGCCGTATCCGTGTCGTATGTGGGTAGGGCGTCTTGGGGGCCTGATCTGCCGTGCCCCGTCGTACCTCGCCGTGCCCGACAGGTGGGGGAGCTGGGCGCCAAGGTGGCCTCGCTCACCAAGGCGCTCTCGGATGCGAATGAGAAGCTCAATGGCGACGCAGGTGCGTGTGCGTGTGTGTATTGGAGAAGTGTGTCATGTGTGAGAATGAAAGCCTGAGCCGCCAGATATGGGGAGTCCACCTCGACCGCATGTGTGCAGCGAGACACCCTCCCGACCGTATGTGTGTTCTCAGGCGGGCAGAACAGGTGTGCGTGACGTATGTGTGTTTAGAAAGGAAACCCGCCCGACGTATGTTAAGATACCGCCCGACGTGTGTGTGTGTGTGTGTGTGTGTGTGTTTAGCGACCTGTGTAGCGAGGAGCCCACCCGAACCACCCGTGTGTGTGTATGGGTGTAACACTGTGTTTAATGAGCAACCCGCCCAACGGTGTGTTCATAGGCAGGCAGAAACAGGTGTGCGTGACATGCGAGGGGCCGAGTAGCGCCCAAAAATTTGCCCGTATGCATATATAATATACCCATTGCCCGACCCATACGATAAAAAAGGCTGCGGTGTCGGAAGAACGCTGTGTGTGCGGGTCTGTGGTAAGTAGGTGTTTACGCTCGTCCCTAGGGAGCAAATACCCCTTGGGCCCCCCGTTGCCTGCTGTTGCACCGACGGCTGCTACGTATTCTTTCTGGGTGTGCCTGGGCTTGTCTTTCGGGTTTGTTTTTTATTTTTCAGTTTAACCCCCTTGGGCGTCAACGCCCACAAACTCTTCAGATTGCAGTACGGGTCACCGCTGTGCGACCCCTTGGAACCGTCCTGCCCCCACAGCGTCCACTATCAGCGAGCTCAGAAAGCAGTTCATGGCGGCGGAGGCGACGGTGCAGCAACAGACCGCGAAGATCGCTGAGCTCGAGCACGCTGTCGTACACCGCGACAACGTCATATCCGAGTTCACGGCCAAGGTCGCCGCCGCCAAGGCCGCTGAGAAGGCGGCTGTGGAGGCGGCGGAGAAGGCAAAGCTGGAGGTGGCGATTAAGGAGATGGTGGTAGAGGAAGGGCAGACAGCTGCCATGGCGGTGGTTGCGGTGGAGGCCGAGGAGCGGGGGCTGCAGGCGGCTGCGGATGAGGCGGCCGCGGAGCAGGCGGCGGCGGAGGCCGAGGCCGCGGCTGCTGCGGAGGCGGCTGCGGCGGCTGCGGCTGCTGAGGCGGCTGCGGCGGAGGCGGCTGCGGCGGAGGCGGCGGCTGCAGAGGCGGCGGCGGAGGCAAAGGCCGCCGCAGAGGCTGCAGAGGCGCTGGCTATTGCGGCCGCGGAGGCAGCGGCCGAGGCGGCGGCGGCCGAGGCGGCGGCAGCGGCGGAGGCGCTGGAGGTAGCGCTGTTCAACGCCCGGGAGGCGGCGGTGGAGGACGCGCTGGTGGCGGCGGCGGCGGTTGCGGCGGACGTGGCAGCGGGGGCAGCCATCGAGCAGGTGCGTGGCAGTCCTCTTACAAGGGCGGGCTTTACGAGTTCACCTATCCTACATCCATGCCAACGAACGGTAAACCAGCTGGTTGAGGGCTGGTAAGAGCAGGGTAAAACGAGCCCGGAACGAATCACGGCGCACCCAGCACGCTTAGATTGCAAAAGGAGGTCGCGGGCGGGGCCTCACGGTTGGCACCCGCTGCATGCCTGCCGGCTCCCCCGGCCCTCGTACGAGACCCGCGCGGCAGTCCCACGGGGCAGACCCACGGGGCCACGGGCGCGCTGAGACGCGGCTCCGCGCCTCCGGCAGCGGGTCGGGGTTGCGTGCGCATCTCGGGGCGGGGCGGTGTCAGGGTATCGAGGTGGCACGGTGTCGCTGTGTCGGTACCATGCCCCGGCGCCGGTCCCTGCGATTCGATGGGTCCTCACGGCCGCCGGAACAGGGTGCCGACCAGCCCGCGCGAGTAGTCAGCGAGGGGCCTCCGACCCCGACCCAAATGAGCGAGTGACAACAACGCGATCCTGCCCCCTCAAAAATAGCGCCACGCGTTGGCTTGTGGTGTTGGGCGTCTGGGCCCCAACCCGACCACACCTCTCACCTCCTCGTCAGGGCTTCGGCCTTTTGTTATCTTGCCCTTTTGTTAATCTCACCTGTTTTCAAAAGAGTGACACCTCGACGCTTGACACCCGACAGTTCGTGGGGGAGCTTGAGGAGCTGCGCGCTGCTGAGGCCGCGGCCGCGGAGGCTGCAGCCAAGGCCAGGGCAGCGGAGACGGAGAAGAAGCTGGTGGAAGCTGAGGCCAAGGCGGCGGAGGCGGAGGCTAAGGCAGCGGAGGCGGAGGCCAAGGCGGCCGAGGCGGAGGCCAAGGCGGCGGCGGCGGAGGCAAAAGCCCAGGAGACGGAGGCGAAGCTGGCTGAGGTGGAGACCAAGGCGGCGCAGGCGGATTCGAGGCTGGTGGAGGTGTCAAAGCAGGTGCAGGAGGCGGAGGCCAAGGCGAGCGAGCTGCTGAAAACGAAGGAGGCGCAACTCAGCGACACTCGGCAGCAGGTACGAGCGCATGTCATTTTGGTGTGCTTTGAATGAGTGCATGTGTGTGGTGCGAGAAAACATGTGCGTGTGTGTATGAAAACTGAGCCGCGAGATACGAGGTGTCCAGCTCGACCGTTTTTATTGGTGTGTGTTCACCGAGGGAAACCTTGTAGCGTTACATATCTGACCGGGCCTCCTTGTGTGGGGTAAGTTTGTTTCGTGGCGGGGAGCTGAGCGGGGCCAGTCGTGCGTGCTTGTTTGGGTGCGGTGGTCGCGGGTCTGACGCTGCCGGGCTGGCGGGCTGCGCATAGTGGTGGAGCTTTAGCTGGTTGAGGAAGCTGCGGTGGTGATGCTTCAGGTGCTTTGGGAACTGTACGGGCCCAGGAGCGGACCTCAGTCAACTCGCCTCAGCTGGTCCAAGCGTGCGCAACGCAATCTTGTGCTCGTGGTGCTGCTTGCGTGGTTCTGCTGCTCACGATAACAATGGCTGTGGCGATGGTGATGGCGGTGACGGTGCCCCGCAGATGGACAAGCTCAAGGCGACGCTGGAGGCCGCGCTGGCCGCCGCCAACACTGAGAAGGCGCTGCTGACCGGCAAGCTGCGAGAGACGGAGGAGGCGCTGCAGGCCAAGGCGGCCCGCGTGCAGGAGCTGGAGCAGAAGGTGAGGGCAGGCGCGGGAACGGGCGGACAACCGAAAAGCAACCGGAATCTCAAACGAGGCCAGGGGGACGCACCATCAAGCGGCGCCTGTCACATGACGTGGCTGGGGATCCGCGGATGCCTCCAGTGTCCCGGGACCGAGGGGTGCCCGCGTGGGTCCCCACGCCGACATAAAGCCCCCCTTCGAACTCGGGACTACTGGCCCTTTGTCTCGCTCACTCTATCTAACCCTACCTCCCTGCCCCTCTCCCTACCTCCCTGCCCCCCCCCATCTGGCCTCATGTTTCTGTCCTGCTCGTGCAGGTCATGGGACTGGAGCGGGAGTGCATGGACTTGAAGGCGGCTTTAAGCAAGCGCAAGGGTTTCTGCTGAGCAAGCCAATCGACCGTTGGTTACCTCAGGTCCGGTCCTGTTCACCGCAGCTCAGCGGACCAATCCGGTGCGGCCAGGTCAGGTTAGGTCAGCTCAGGTCAGGTCAGGTGGGCAACAAGGCAGGAGAGGCATGGTACAGCTTAAGGCATCGCATGCAGGCGAGTTGAGTCGGTTCGAGTTGTGTGTCGGCATATGACAGTGAGAGCTCGCGCGCGGCAGTGGCAGCGTTTCGTGGCAGCGTTTCGTGGCACTCGCGGTCCGCAACGGCCACCTTGCCCACGTGCAACATAGCCAATAGCTAGCTCGTAGCAATACATCATGTGTAGTGGTAGGCTACCACTGGTAGCGCGCCCTGGTCAGCAATACATCATGTGTAGTGGTAACGCGCCCCGGTCAGGCGGTCGCGTGCGCCGCGGGGACTGGTGACGTGGGGCGATGAAATGACGGAGTAACAGGGTGAATCCCGCACCAGCTGTCGGACACATACGCCGATTGCACATCGCTCCCACGTCCCTGTCTAACAACGACAGACTTATCAAGAGTGCATACATGTGGATATTTAAACTGCCATTGAGAAGCAGTCGCTGCGTATTGAGTTTGCAGGGACGTGCTTTGGGATCCGTTACAGTGGTTATAGGGAGCAGCGTGGCGAGGCACACGATACGCGGGCGGGGTAAGGCAGGCGGGCCAGGTGATGACTGGGTATGTATTCCTGGTCTGTTTGCGGGCGGTACGTGCGTCGCCTGGATGAGCTCGTGGACGCGGCCGCTTGTTTGTTCGGAGGGCGGTCTGGCAGCGGGGAGGGCTCAGCGGCCTGCATATGACCAACTGGGTACATAATCGGACACGCGCAGGGAGGAAAGCACCAGGGGTGCAGCAGGAGGATGCGTCGGAGGGGGCAGCAGCAGCAGCAGCAACAGCAGCAGCAGCAGCAACAGCAGCAGCAGCGGCAGCAGCAGCGGCAGCAGCAGCGGCAGCAGCAGCGGCAGCAGCAGCGGCAGCGGCATGTTAGGACGTCTGTTGGTGGTAGTAGTAGTAGTAGTAGTAGTAATAACCGCACATCCGCACCAGGATTTACCGTTGGAGGGTCCCTCAGTGAGGGTGGGTGGCATGGGTCATCAGCACCGCCGTCATGTCAGGCCACGATGTCCGACTGGGTTGTGTCCGGGCAGCTGGCACGCACGCGCGCGTGGATTCCGGCATGTGTGGATATGCGCTTCGTTAGGGGGTCCGATCCATCCATCCCTAGAGCTTCTCCCGGCACACCGCATGCGTGTGAAGGGGCTTCCGCCGGAGCGCCTGCGGACCGATCGTCCCCAGAGATGTTTGTCCCCACATCTTGGTTCCCACATGTTGGTCCCTTGAAGAGGTTTGGAATGGAACTCCGCTGTTTGGGTCTGGCTGTCGTCCGGTGACCCAAATCGCGGCCAGCTGCCTGCAGGGCCGTGCACTGGGCGTGGCATCTTGTGGGTCGGTGGGTCGGAGCCGCGACTCGGCGGACGTGTTGCTGGTGTGCGCCGGCAGTGGGCGGTGCAGCGCGTGGCGCCGCCGTGGGCCCTGGTTGCTGGGCTTCGGTGAGTGGTAGCAACTGCTGTGCAGAGCCGCTGACATAGCCACACTCTCCGCAGGAGGTTTCCAACGCAAAGGATGGGTTTGGCGAGAGGATGACCAGCGCGTTGTTGTGGTGGTCGTGGTGGTGAAGTGAGTGGGTGAGCGAGTGGTCGTTCCACGGGGTTCCGAGGCTGGGTGGAGGTAGGGGCGGGCGGGGCGCTGGTGTGGACGCGTGGCGTTGTCGCAATCCTACAGGAGAGCGGACGACGGGCGGTTTGGTTTTCAAAGGGCTCTGCAGAGGTCAACCCTGTGGCTTAACGAGTGCGTTGGACCCCGCTGTGTCGCCGTACGACGCCGTGCGGATGACACCAGCGTCAAGCCACGACAAGTGAAGGGACGCGGATGGGTTGAGCGGCCCGCGGGTGGCTGCTGCGCGCGTTCCGCATGATTGACGCCCACGAAACCAGCGCGCACAACACGTGGCTCAACACGTGGTTGCAATTCTAAACACGTGGCACACGTGGGGTCTTCTCAGTCGGGAGTGCGTGCGTGGCATTGCACCCCGGGACCTTTAGCTTGTCCACCATTCGAGAGGTCCCGTGCGTTGTCATGCGTGGTGTTGTCCGGGGTTCTTACTTGGGTCTTGTTACGATAACCAGGACGGAAGGTTCTGGATGAGACCTCACATTGTATCAGGTCTGGTTCGGTCCGGCGCACGCAACTTTACCGTGCTTACGGTCAGTTGTGGAGCTGAAACGTGGCGGCGGGGCCGGGGCGCTCCGCGTGCGCTGTCCACCCGAGCGCTTCTTCCTAGCGGGTTTCCTTTCCAGACACTTCCTAGCGGGACCGCATGTCCTCGTGCCCCCCGCACCCCTCCCCCGCCCCACCGCGTGAACAAACTGATGTGCATGAATACGGTACCCGTCAGTGTACTCCCTCACGCGGCGCGAGCACCCCGCGCCGGCCTCGCCTCGGCGGCTGCGAATGGGCTCCCCAGGATGGGCCGGGGCACCAGGCCGAGGGACGGAACCGCCGACACTCCGCCTGCGAGGGGCGGCACCGCCTGACAGAAATCAACTCATTGGGATTTTTTGCGGTTAAGCACACTGTCCGCGAAACGCGTGGGTGAGACTTTGTCTCTAGCGATGTCGTGAGGGGGCCGCGGTGCTGCTGGGACAGCATGCGTACTAGCACAGTACAGTATGTGTCATTGTATTAGTGCTGGCAAAGGACGGACAGCGTTTTCGCGTCATCACGAAGTACTCCAGGGTATGTACGGCACGCGTACGGGACGCAGATAAAGCCCCAGCGGCGCCGTGCAGGTTCCCGTGTTTGAACCGACCGCGTGACCGTGAGCCTATATATATGTGTGGCACTCCGTGGGGACCCTAACGGTTAGGGCGCGGTGCGGTTTTACCGCAGGCAGCCACCCCTGTGGGTGTGGTGTACGGCACGCACGCATGACAAATTGTTGGTGGGGCATTGGTCGTCGCCGTCCAGGGACCGCGAAGCCTACGTTCGAGCCTGTGAAGGGGAGTGGCGGGCCACCCGAGTTGCCGGGTCTCGTGGAGGGACATTCGAAGAGAAGGCGCCCTCCCGTGTGACCCCGGGGCAGTGCTCCGGACCTGTTGCACGCGTCAGGATTTGATCGTCGGGAGACCGGCGAGCGCGCAAGGTTGGGGTTGGGTATGGGTTTTGCGATCAGTGGAGATCTGCCGTACGATGCTTCCCGCGGCGCACGGGCGTGCTGAGTCAGAGGAATGGCATTTGCTGTGCGTTTATATTACCAGTGGTGGGGTTGGGCGAGTGGCCGGGATGCAAGTAGGGAAGTTTGCGTACGGGATGACTTCGCCCCGCTGTTTATTGGCAGAGCTGTGCCTGCCAGCAAATCAATCTGCGTCACAATCAGTGTTATGACTTGTGAGGGGTTGACGAAGGGGGAGGGCGCGGCTGCGGTGGCCTTGCGATCCGGTCATGAAGGCTGGGTTTGGGAGACTCGACCCTCTGCGCGGGTTGCATTGAAGCTGCTCGGATGGGCTGGATTGAGACCCCAGCTGTGACGTGCAACTCCTAATGAGGTGGTCTCGCAGCTTGGTTTGCTGCTGGGCGCTGGATGGGGCGTGCTCGTTGCCGCGGTGCCTCTTGCGATATTAGTGCCTGAAAAGTCGGGCAGGCTTCCAGATCAGGCTACCGTACCTGGTATGGCGGAGGTCTGTACTTTCCTGCACCTTACATGTAAACGTGTCTTTGCAAGCAGCGGCAAGTCGCCCGTGCCTTACGTTTCGCTGATGTGCCCACGATTCAAGTGCTCCTCATCAAAGCATGGACAGCAGTTGCCATGATGGCGTCCTTGCTCAGCGGCAGGTCGGTAGGATCTTGGTCGCAGGTGGTCGCCAACAGTTTCTGACCAGCGGGTCAGGCAGGGGGGTAGGTGATCCGAGGCCATACTAGGACAGTGGACAGCGTCTATTCTTCCCAGTTTGAAGGATGTGTTATTTTGTTTTGGTATGGAGATTCATTTGCAACCTGGAGTTCTGTAATGGTAGCAGGAGTATCGGCCCTTGTCGACGATGTGTCACGGTTGCGTTTGAGCGTTGCATCGTGCGTCTGTCCATCTATTGACCTCTCAGTGAACAGCGCCAGGGTTGGTGTGACTCCAAAACTTGCATTATTTTAATCATGGCGCGAGAACTCGGTTCCGCGCATGCGACTCAGCGTTTTTTCGTCCGAAAACCTGATTCTCGGTTTCGCTGGTCCTGCATGTATTCTGACACTCACAGAGTTTATAGGCGGAATACAAATACTATGATAAATTTTATTGATTTGTCAATTCCCTTTGGCGGTCCACCGGCGCAAAACCGGCGCCCAATAGAAGCGTGCTGCACGAGGCGCACCCTGAATTCATGTATAACACTTTTTGCCAATATTTATAAAGACTTTTTTCTTACTAATGGTCCATTCAGGCCGAGGACCGCAGGTGCGTGGGGTTCGCCGTACAACTTCCGATGAGGCCAAAGCGATACCGCCGACGTCATGTGCAATTCGTTACCATCGATTCACCTTTGAACACATTGTGAACTGCTGCCCCTTAAAATTACATTATCGTAGGGTATACGGGGCGATTCTAATTGACATCTTGGTTAAGCTTGGTTCGACAGTTGACAAGAGCGAGCAAGCAAGCAAGCAAGCAAGCAAGCAACTTGTTTGTGCTCTTCCAGCAAAAGGCGTTATGTACGTCTGTTACCTGGCAATTCGGTCGCGTTTTCCTGGCATTGCCACCTAGATCCAGTTGCATGCATGGTATTTGGAGTGTGCTGGTCGTGGGGAAGAAGCTTTAAATCTATTTCGGTAAGTCGGCGTTCCTGGTGGTCCGTTCGGAACCCGAAGCTAGGCCATTGCGGTCAGGCTGGCGGTTGATGTTGGTATTTGTTTTTGGTGCTTTGAAAGGGATTGATTGAATTTCTTCCTCCGGCACCGTGATGTGACAGTAGCTTTCAGCCATTACTACATAGCGCGCGAGCATTGCATGACCTTCCGGGATAGCAGAAAGGGTGGCCTAGGAACATGTTAAGCTGAACAGTAATTGGCAAACGGGGAAGCTGGCTCTGTCTGACGGTTATGACGTGCATCATGTTCGATGATGCCCTGACTTGCCTTTACGTTGCACGCGCAGTTGCAGATAAGGTATTCTTTCTTTCCACCCTATGTACTCTTCAACATGTTTGACGTATGGCAACAACCTGCGGTTCCAGAAGGGTGTAGTGGGTTTGACAAACATGATATGAGAGCTGGAACCTCGGGTGTTTGGGGCGGTATCTGCGCACCGCTGGCAGCTCAACAGCATCCTCCAGGCAACCCCGCGTCGAGCCAACCAAAAACCCTGAAGTTACAGCACGCTGAGTCGCAGACACCCTTGAGCCAAGCCTGCTCCTAGACTTTCTGCCTCGCACTTATAGGTAGTAGCCGTAGAGTTGGTGGTTTCCGAAGGCGCAGTAATGAGCTGCAACGGCGCGGACACGTTGCGTCCGCCGGGGCGGTGATCGGACACAACAATTGCCTGGAGGGTAGATTGCGGGCTCCTAAGGACGTCCGAGGCACCAAACCCACTCATGCCGGAGCAGCGCCAGACCTTCCCTCCTTCCCCTTTTCCTACCGCTGCCCAGGTCTGGATAAGAACCGCAACCGGCAAGCCGCGGTAGCCCCTCCTCAAGCTACCATTCACTCCACGCCTACGTTGACCTCCCCCTCTATTTCCCCTCCTCGACCACCAGCTCTCAGCTTACCACCACCACCACCTCCACCATCGCCACCGCCCCTGGCCCTTCCGCCGTTCCAACACCCGGGGCCCAGCCAGAGCACCATGGTCAGTACCAGCCAGTCCGGCGATCTGTCCGGTCCCGCACCGCACCGCGCCTCGCTGCGTCTGTCCACCTCGCGGCAGTCGCTGTCGGGCGCCCTGGGTGGGCCCTCGCAGAAGCGGATGGGTGTCTCCAACACGCGAGTCAGCTCCCCCGGACACCTGGGTGTGGCTGCCGGAGGCGGAGGCGAGTCTCCGACGACCTCGGTGCCGGGGGCGTCGGGGCCGTACGGGGAGACGCCGCGGCTGCCGCTGGTTTCGGAGTCGGGCGACAAGCCGATGCCCCGGTGAGAGCGAGAGCGGGGTATGGATGTACCGTAGTCAGGTGACAGGGGATTGTAGCTTTGTAGGTCGTGGAGCGGTTTGTTCAGCCGTGCGAAAGTCTGTCAGCAGCAGGGGCCAGCAGGGTACCTGAGCCAGGCTTTCGGACTGCCCCGGACAGTCCTGGACCCAGCAGGGCTGCGCCTGTGCGCCTTCTCCTGCGTGTGGGTCAGATCTGCTGTTTTGTATTATGTTCTTGGTTTGTTACCGTCATCTGGACATAGGATCTGGCAAACCCAGATCAGGAACGCGTGGAGACCAGAGCCCCAGCTTGCCTCAGATCCGTAACCCGCTGTGCCTCCCCTCCCGCCTGCACACAAACACCCCACCCGACCCCACCCGCTACCCCCCCCTCACACACCACCTCCTTTGGGGCCCCTCTGGTCGGCGCGCGTACGACATGATGAATGTACGGCAGGCCACCCCCGAGTGTGATGCTGCGACGTGCCTCGAGTGAGTCACGGGACCGACCGACCGACCAACTGACCGACTTGTAGAGGGGCGTCGTAAGGGCACGGGCAAGGGCTTCGGAGAACTTATTTTATAAACTATCCAACCCCAGCGGGTTGGATAGTTTATAAAATAAGTTTGATGGCTTGTAGGGTTTACGAAATAAGTCTGATGGCTTGTAGGAGGTTCTATTATTCTTGAGTGCGTTTGAAAATGTGGGTATCGTATGTAGGCTGCTGCTGACGCGCCGCATGCGAGACGCGGTCCGGTGAACGTCGGTGAAAGTGAGCTCCTGCGCAAATGTTTCTTTGTGCATTGATGTTGTTGCGGTTTACACACCTGCGCGGGTGTCTTTCAGTGTCCATGACGGCGCGCCCGTAGCGTGTACGGCACCTGTGAGGTGGACTAGGGACATGAGATGTTTACGTTCAGCCTTACCCCCGGTCCGTCCGTCCGTCCGTCGTAACACCATCACCACCACCACCGCCATCGCCTCCCCCGCCCCGGTCCCTGTCCACGTCCGTGACGTCTGTCGTCCTCCCTGTCGTCGTACAACACTGCCGTACTTTGCAGCCCTCAACACCATGAACGTGGGCCCCTCCAAGGAGTCCCCTGTCGCGATGTCCCCGAAGGAGAGGGATCGGGAGCGTGACCGCGACAGCCCGCTGGGCGGTGAGAGCGCGTACACGCTGAAGAAGGAGCGCAACGCGCTGAAGATGGACAAGGTGCGGAGGGAGGGTGTGTGGTTAGTGACAAGCCCACCCGAAACACGCCGGAGGATGTGCGTGTGCGTGCTGATGGTGAGCAGCACGGAGAGCAGGGCATGCGTCTGTGTATGTGCGCGTGTGTATGCGCGTATGTGCGCGAGGCCATTGCAGTTGTGGTCTGCGGAGCTGCAGGGTTGCGGGATGCGAGATGCGAGATGTGGGGCGCGGGGTAAAGAGGCTGTTGGCGGGTGCGCGGCTCCCATTGGGCGGGCTTGGCTGACAGGCGCTTGTAAGTTGGGAGGGCCGTGGTTGGGATTGGTCCGCGGAGGGCTTCCGGGGCCTGCCCGAGATGGGCCCTATGATTGGGCCCTCGGTTGACACTGCGTGGGTGACTCCGGACTAGTGAGAAGGATGGTGTTTGTGATGTAATGGTGGTGGTGATAGTTTTGGTGGTGGTGGTGGTGGTGGTGGTGGTAATTTTGGTGGTGGTGGTGATGATAGTGCTAGTGGTGGTGATAATTTTGGTGGTGGTGGTGGTGGTGGTGGTGGTAATTTTGGTGGTGGTAGTGGTGATAGTGTTAGTGATGGTGATAATTTTGGTGGTGGTGGTGGTGGTGGTGGTGGTGGATCTCCCTAGGTTCCCGGTGTGCCTCCGCTGGCACCTCCAGCACCTCCAGCACCTCCAGCACCTCCAGCACCTCCAGCACCTCCAGCACCTCCAGCACCTCCAGCACCTCCAGCACCTCCAGCACCTCCAGCACCTCCAGCACCTCCAGCACCTCCAGCACCTCCAGCACCTCCAGCACCTCCAGCACCTCCAGCACCTCCAGCACCTCCAGCACCTCCAGCACCTCCAGCACCTCCAGCACCTCCAGCACCTCCAGCACCTCCAGCACCTCCAGCACCTCCAGCACCTCCAGCACCTCCAGCACCTCCAGCACCTCCAGCACCTCCAGCACCTCCAGCAACTGATCCATCCGCGCTAAACCCGACTTTAGCACGCCTGCCTGGGAACCCTTTTCGATGGGACCCGAATCAAAGCATCGATGCTGCTCCTGTAACGCAGAATCTGCTGCTGCTGAACAAGCGCCGCCTGGAGAACCTGTTGTCGAAGCTCTTGGAGAACCCGCTGCCCGGAGAGGAGGCCGATCTGGCGGCTCAGCAGGGACAAGGCTCGCCTGTGCTCAGGGCCAGCAGCACCCGGGCGCAGCTGATGAAGGTGCGGCTGGGAAGGGCTGGGGGGGAAGCGATCTCCCGCCGCCACGCGTCGTTACTGAAAGTGAACCTGTGTGTGTGTTATTTAGGCACGCAGAACAGGAGTGCGTGTGCGGATACGGGGGAAAGGGGCGTAAGGGGCCTCTGTCCCCTCGCTTTCAACCAAGGGCGCGCGCCCGATCCCTGAGGATCGGTGACAGCTGTGCCCCCTCAAGGGATTGGGCGGAAGCCCATCCCGGGCGGTCTGCGCCTCGCAGTCCGCTGTTCAACCTCCTCAAGTCCTTGCAGCACCCAGGGCGCGTTACTCAGCAATTCGGAGGCGTGCCCCTGCCGTTGCGGTAAAACTAGCCTGGTCCCGCGTCCCAACCTAATCGTACTAGCTAAGGTTGCACCATCCGGCAGGCCTGCCCGCCCAGCTGAGTCAGAGCGACGTCGCACACGTCAGGCATTGCTGGGTCCGGGTATGCAGTCGGGCGCTCCATGATGGGGCTATGGTTTGCACAAGGCAGCACATCACCACGTAAGCTTCCCTGTCGTACACCCCTTCCCGTCGCGAGCGGCCCTCGCCTACAAGTCCCGCTGCCAACTCCCACTGGTCGGGCCCGACCCTCCTCGGGCACCCACGATCCCCATCGTGCCCGGAAGTGGGCTTCCCTAGTCCCAATCCCTACACCCTAGCGTCTCGCGCTGCTATCTATCCATCAAGAGTCTACGTCTACTGGCTGCACGCAGCGGATCCGGCCTTCCACCACCGATAGGATTGGGTGGTCCGGTCCCACCCCCTCCCATCCCCGTCGCGGTCGGCCCAGTTCTGCAAAACTGGCCACCCGCTGCCAGAACTCCATGACTGCGCGCGCCTTAGCTACATCTACCGGCGACGGGGCAGCCGGCGCCCCCGGCACAGGCTGTGCGCCGCCGTGGTGGGTCGCTGCACGTAACCCCACCCTCGCCCGCTCCATGGCCGTCAGCGCCGTGTGTGTGTGTGTGGGTGGGTGGTTGGGTGGGTGGGTTGAAGCGTACCACAAGAATCCTTGCAATCCGTCCTCTATGATGAGAGGGGATGTTGTGCCTGACACTTGCCCGCGTACACACCACTGCTGTGTATTGCCGTACCTGCCCGTCACCAGGCCTTGGACGAGAGTACGGGACTGGAGAAGCAGCTTTTGGCGGGCGCCGGGGCTTCTGCGACTGCCTGTGCGTCCGGGGAGGTCGGGAAACGGGAATGGGGCGGCGGCGGGTGGTGGTGCTGGTGGGGGTGGTGCTGGTGGGGGTGGGGGTGGGGGTGGTGGTGCTGGTGCTGGTGGTGGTGCTGGTGGTGGTGGCTGAAGGGGTCCGGGGGCGGGCGGACGGACGGGTCAACTAGGGTTTCGCGGGTTGGGGCTCGACTCCGGCTCTACCAGGGCGAATGCCGTTTGCCGTACCGCCTGGCACGAAGTCGCAGGGCTGGTTTCCAGGTCCGGAGTATGGGGAAACTGGGAACCGCGGAACAATGTACGGTGTGCGGTTATCTTCCTTCTTTGTTTGATAACGGGATTGCGTGTTTGCAATTTTAAAGAAGACATTGCTATATCCGCGTTTGACTGATGTTTATCCCTACCTGGCCCCCACCGCCGCTGCCGACCCTCCGCTTCTGGCGTGTGGATTTCCTTTTGTCGTACAATATCAAAGTCGAGGCGGAGCTCGCTCGCTCCATCGACGTGTCATCGAAGATGGCCGAGATGCAGGTACGGGTACGGTGTACGGTGTGTGCCGTATGTATCCGTACGGGGACACGAGTCGGCCGCTTTACTGGAACGAACGATGATTGCGTGCGTGCTTGGTTGAGGGCGTGAATATAAGAGCAGGAAGAGTGTCAGCTTTTGATTTGGACAGCGACATTTTATTCTTTGGCACCGGCAACCTAGCTAGGGCGCCACTTCCGACGAACGTCATGCCCGGTAGTCAGCATCATCATCTCCCGGCAGCGTCATCATCCCCCAGTTGCCTAAACCCTGACATCGTTCTCCTTTCACCCCCACGCCCCTGGACCGGGATCCTGTCCGTTGCTGCTGTACGGCATCTGCAGGCCGAGCACGAGATCGCGATCTCTCGTCTGGAGGGCGAGCTGTCGTACAGACGTACTCAGGCGGCGGCCGCGACCGCCTCCCTCCAGAAGCAGCTCAATGAGGCACAGGAGGAGCTGGGTCGGGCCAAGCAGCAGCTGGCCGGGGCGGAGGCGCAAGTCCGGGAGCTGTCGCAGCAGGTCGGTGCACATGCATACCAGAACCTGTACTCACACCGAACGCGTGTGATATTGTTCCTATTGTTGTAACAGTATGGTTCAGTATGGTTCAGTATGGTTCAGTATGGTTCAGTATGGTTCAGTATGGTTCAGTATGGTTTAGTATGTGAGAAAAAAGTGCGCGCGCGCGAGAGAGGGAGGGACATTTGGCTCTTTCCGCGTGTAGACCTCGTATGTTTGTTTGTCACCGCAAGCTCATACCCACTTTGCGACCCCTCACACGCTTACACTCTCCCGTACACCCTCCCCATTTACGCCCACACCTTTGCACACCCCCATCACCAGAACGGCGAGCTCCGCAAGCAAGTGCACAACCTGAACAACAACCTGAGCGATAAGTCCAAGGCGCTTGCGGAGGCGCGTGACATGCTGGGCATGGAAAAGTGTGAGTTGCGTGGCTGGCTGGGTGGGGCATCCCGGGGGGCGCGGCCTTGGACAGCTCCCTTTTGTTGTCTGTTTCAACACGGCCAAGGGAGTCCGCCTCTGACCTGCATCCATGGCGTTGGGCGATGCACAGAAAGGTGTGCGCGGGGGCTCCTTTCCAACTCGTTTGCTCTTGCGGTCCTAAACGCGGAACGAACCTCTATACTTGCAGCGCTTCTCGTGCGTTGGCCCTGTCCCTCTTGGGGATTTCCTTGCCTACTCGCAAAGAAATAGGCAAAGAAAACAAAACGTTCTTCCTCGTTCCTCCTTCCCCGCACACGCAGCCACTCTGGCCACAATCATTGAGATGCTCAAGGAACAGCTGCGGGAGGCGTCCGCGGACCGCGCAGCCAAGAACCGTCTCATCTCGGAACTCGAGTACGCCATAGTCCACCGGGACGCGCTGCTGACGGAAGCACACGAACGCATGAATCAGGCGGCGGCGCAGGCGGCGGCCGCCGCCGCCGCCGGCGTCTCGTCGTCGGCCGCCGTGGCGCGCGTCGCGGCGTCGATGCAGTCCCCCCTGGACCCCAAGAACTCCTGGGGGATGCTGACGGGCCGCGGCATGACGCGGGGTGGGACTCGGATGCCGGGCCAGGCCCCTGGGCCTCGGGTGTCGGGGCCAGGTAACGGCCCGCTGGCTGGCGGGGGCGGGGGCAGCGGGGGCGGCGGAGGACACGGCGGAGGACACGGCGGCGTGTCGCTGGCGTCGATGGCATCAATCGGTCGGGCCCGGGGAGGGGCCGTCGATGACGAGGACACCTACTCTGGGGAGGTGTTCGAATCCGCGGATGCGATGGATTGAGGCGGCAGTGCGGTGGTGAGGTGAGGACGCTCCGGATCGTGACGTTGCATATAATGCGTTGCATGGTCGGCGTAGCAGTAATGGTGGGCGGAGAGCCGGTCGATGACAGGTGAGGCATGGAGTGCCGTGCGATGGCTAGCAATCCAGGTGACCAAGGCAAAAGCGGCCGGTGGCCGTGCACAGGGTCGTGCGTGCGTGCGCGCGCGCGTGGTGGAGAGAAGAAAGCAGTGGAGCACGCGGGTGCGAGGTTTGGGGGGGAGGGTCGGGTTGGGTGTGAGTCGCAAGGGTCCCGAAATGGGCCCTGCGCTGCTTGATGTGCTCTCCTAGTTGTGTGGGATTTTTGAATTCTGATGTTGCAACCGGAGCAGCAGCGGACGCTACACTGGTTAGCTGGGGTTACTCTCTCTTGGTGTTCGGAAACATATAATGACGCGTTAGGAGTTGGCTTGGGGCTTAATGGTGACGTGTGCGGTTCGCGGCGCCCGCGTGTGAGTTCCTTAAGACCAACTGGCAGTGTGTATGTGTGTGTATGTGTGTGTATGTGTGTGTATGTGTGTGTATGTGTGTATGTGTGTGTGTGTCGCCTACGGTAGTGTTGTACGGTGGTACGGCATACACACGATGCCGTATCATCCCCCGGGCGACGCTATGGTGCGCTGCGTTGTCGGCACATCGTGACCCTTCCGGGCTGATGGGGTAGGTTGTCCCGGACTGGGAACAAGGTAGGCTCCAGGGACGTCCGGTCGGTTCCCGGAGGCCGACCGACCTACCTGGCTCGGCGCCACAGCAAGCATTTTTCCCCCGTTGTTCATTCTCGCCGCGTGGCCAATTCATTGCGCGCGCGCCTGTACATCAACCATCAGGGTTTCGGTTGGTCGTGCGTCGTGCGTTGCGTGCAGGAGTTTCAGTGAGCCACTAGCATCAAGCAAGCAAGGCCGCATGTGCGAGCTCGCCGTGTGCGGCATCCTGAAGGGGATATGTATGGGCGTTGTCCAGATCGTCCGTTAATGACCAATGCTAATAGGTGCCAATTACGTGTTTGTATGCACCACGGATAATGGTGTTCGTATGATAGCCTTGGTGGCACGATTGTGCTGACCCCAAACGTATCGATATGATCAGGCTTTGGCCGGCACGTCATACATGTTTATTACTGGGCGTTATGCGCCGCCGGCCGGTGGATGTCCAGGGTGTATGTGGGCCTGGTAGGTCCCGGGGGGAAGTGGGAGATTTCTAAGACTCGCTTCAAGCCTGACGCATTATCGATGTTTGCGAAGCATCCTGGGGCGATCTCAAAGCCTCATTACCTCACATCCTCGTTTCCGCTTTCTTTATTTCTAGTCATCCGGGATAAGGAGAGGCTTCTAAGGCGTGCTTTGGCGGAAACGTCGTCGGTTGACCGCTGCTTCTGTTACGAGGCTTTATTTCCGTTGACTTGAAGGCAGGATGTCTCCTGTACGATTGAGGTACGACGACTTCGGTACGAGGCCTAGACCCGGACTGTGTTGCTTGGCCCTTATATAAGGCCTTGCTAGTCTCGTGACATGTCGCTCTTGTTGACGACGTGTGCTCTCTCTCCAGGCATCGAGCGAGCTCAATTCGATTCTTGCATGTGTGGCTGCTGCATATGCTATCCAGGGCTGTTACTGCTGCTGCCGATGATGATGATGATGATGGAGTGCTGCTGGTGATGATTGTTGGCGATCATCCGCTCCTTGTCAATGCGGGCCTGCGCTGCAGCGATCGAGCTACACTACTTCTGTCGCGGCCATCGCCCTGCAAGGTCTGTGTACCGCGGACCTACATCCCGGTCCACACAACTTTTACCACATTTTGCCAATTTGTCGTACGGGTACGGAGAGGTAGTGGGAACTATGCTTTGGTGGGCTCTAGTAGGGAGGAGGAGGAGGAGGGGTCTGATGTGGGGGAATTAACTTGATTGAGCGAGTCGGGGCGGACCATTGTGATTCCATCGAATATGTCCGCCGCACATACCGTATGTCATCCCGCCAACCCACCGATGAACAGAGACACGGGGGGTTGGGGGTTGGGGGCAAAAGCTGCGCCGGTCTGGGAACACTGCCAGACTGCGGTGGGACTGTGGGGAGTGGGGGTACCTAGACGACGAAGTGCGCATTGGCGCTGGCGCGCACGCAAGGTGTCCTGCGCGTGTGATGAATTCCTCACTGGGGTCGGTGGGTCTTGCCCTCGAAAGGAAGGGCCCGGTGGCTGCTGTCGGCTGCCCTGTTCCTGGAGTGGTGGCGCTTGCCGGAGTTTTCGTTCGCGTTTGGATCAAGTTTGTGGCGGCGCTGGGCGGCCTGTGATGATGACAGCGCGGCACCGAGGCACAGGCCTGCAGCGCGGCCCGCACGGAGGGCGTGCGGCGACGGCGTCGTTACGTGCTCATTCGTGATACCGCGAAGGACGCCGCCGAGGCAGGACCCAGGGCCCACGCGGCCACGAGGAGGCGCACGGGCCCGCATGGGTCGTGAGGTGGCGAACCACGGGTCGTTCGGGCGAGGACCCATGGGTCAGGAGCCGAAAGCTGAAAGACAGACGGACAAGTCCGGTGCAATGCGGCACCCGCGACGGGTGCGTCTGGATGTGTGTGCCGAAAGAGTTGGGGGAGATGGAGCATTCCAGCATTGGGGGCCAGGCATCGACACATAGAGCGGCGCGTGCACGCTGCGTGCACGGCGGCCTCTCCCTGTGTCTAAGATTCTACGTTGATGTGGTACGTAATCGCCGTACAGTCGTGCAGTCTGTACAGTATACACGCGCTGTGGGGAGGGGCCTCGTGCTGCTGCAAAGTCCGCGCGTCCGTACAGCTGATGGAGCGAAGCGGGATACCCGTATATACGACTTGGAGCATCAGCGGCCACGGCCCGGTGTCTCGAAGCGAGCTGGGCCGAGTTGCCCGTTGTCACGATAATCGTCTTTTCGTGCGTCCTCGTTCGTTATCGCTCGTGGTCGCTTTGCTGTTCGGTTTCGAGTACGAACACGACGGTTTTGGTTTTTTCTTTTCGGACACAACATGGACCCGACTGCATTCAAGTCGTGTCCCGTCCCGGACCGCCAGTGCCGAGCCCGTGGGCGTCATGTCGTACACAAATGACGCGTGCCTTTCCGCGCCATTTTTTATCGCTCTGCGTGCTGTGGCTGTTGATTGTGTTGAGATGTGCGCCCGGCAGTCCGTGTCAATCCCCGTTATTTAAAGTCTGCCGTACCTTCTGTAACATTGTAACTCGTAATGGCCTCGCATACGGTGAGACGTCTCATTGAGTAGAGATCTAGGGGCGCCAAAGTACCACCGTAGAAGGGACTGTCAAGGCTAAATGTCAAAGGTGACAACACTGCGGTAGTTGGATAGCAGCATTGCACCAGTCGGGGTCGGCTCAGGTCTCCTGGGGAGGGGCACAAACCGGAGAGAGGGTCGAGAAATTGAGGCGACCCCCCCTCAAGCGCCGCTTTGAGGGACAGTCAGCCCCGCTGACGAAGGCATGAAGACAGGGTGGGGGTTACAGGCTTACAGCGGACCCCAAAATAGGATCATCGGGTGCCTACCGGAAGGAGCCCCTCGCATTACACTTGGTTAGCTCGAACTCCGAGGGGGAGAACACGGTTTGGGAGCTTCCCCCCGGAGCACCACGCATACCATGTCCGTCCCTCCCGGGGTACGGCACAGCAGCCGGCAGAGAATTCCCCCGGGTACGACACAGCGTCTGAGCACGGCAGCGAGTCAGTGCTGCTGGGGCCGTGTGGTCCGAGCGGACTCCGCAGCCCTCCTCCAGCTCTGGGGTTTGGGGTTTGGGCTTGAGGCCCGCCAGTACGGCACACCGGATGGTACGACACCCCATGTCCGCTTGACCTCGAGACGTCGTTGCTCCTGGACATCACTGAGGGTGCCCCACAGCTGCTGTACGGAAGCGAGTACGACCCGCGGCTCAACCTCAACCGTGGACGTCGTCTGACACGTCGGCGGCGGCGGCGGCGGCGGCGGCGGTGGCAGCGTCGCCTTCGTCCTCAGGGACATCCCCATCATCGCCAAACAAGGCCCCGCCCCACCCCTCCGCCTCATCGCCCTCCTCCTCTTGTGCCGCAGCTCGTCGCTGCTGTCGCTGCTGCCGTACGGCATCATCGCTATCGCGTACGACACCTCTTGCCATTGTACGGAAAGGCCGCTCCGCCACCTGATCCCGCGGTCCCATGGTCCCGCACGGCAATCACGTGGGGGGGGGGGACGACGCGAGCACGAGGGTAAGGGAGGTTGGAAATTGGGCATAAGTGCAAGAGCCCATCTGCCTACGTTGACCACTATTAGAAGCAGTCGCTGCTTTCGGCGGTGGCGGCCGACTGGCTTTCATAGCTTAGGTAGGTCGGCAGGCAGGCAGGCAGGTGGCAGACAGGCAGGTAGGCAGGCAGGTAGACAGGCAGGTAGGCAGGCAGGTAGGCAGGCAGGTAGGCAGGCAGGTAGGCAGGCAGGTGGCAGACAGGCGGGTAGGCAGGCAGGTAGGCAGGCAGGTAGGCAGGCAGGTAGGTAGGTTCAGGTGCGTGTGCTCGGGGCTGCTTGTTGGCATCAGCCGTGTTGTTAGAGCAGACAACTTCGGCCACCGCCCACCACTGCGAACCGTTGCGCCTCCGTACCGTACGGCTGCGCAGGCTGCGCATGGGCACCGCACAGGCATCCGCGTCGTACACACCTTGAACTTGTAGCCCTCACGCTCCCTCTCCGAGAAGGCCGCCCACACGCCGAAGTGATGCAGCACGATGGATGCAGCCACCGCCACCTGCCTCACATTAATTAATAATTGGGATAAAAAGCGATGTAACGGTGGTCGTGTGGATCGTCCGTGTAAACCCTAGTACGGCAACGAGCCAAGCTAGGAAAGCTAGGACTCGCAGCCAAAGTGTGGCACGACAGCGACCACCCGAACACACAAACAAGACAATTTATATGAAGGAACGTTACATTGTCGTGTGGGCCAAGTTGGCTGTGGCCATGAGACGACATGGCCCCGACATGCGGCCTGCCGCGCGGTGGACGCCCACCGCACGGAAGCCCCAAGCCTACCACCGCCAGTGCAACCATCGCCACGGGTGCAAGACCGGCCCAGTTCCCAGCTTCCCACTAGGAGTGGAAACTCACACTTTACGGTCCGAGAGCTGTATTACGCCGTAAGTTTCCACCCCTCTAGTTCCCACGCGCACCACACCGCACCCCACCCCACACGCACGCACGCACGTTGAGCGACGCGGTCCCGGGGCCGTACTGCGGGATGTACACGAAGCCGTCGCACAGCGCCATCTGTCGCTCCGACAGGCCCTGCCCCTCGTTGCCCAGCAGGAAGGCCGTGTTGCCTGTCGGGGTGCGGGGTGGCGGGGTTAAAAAGAAACAGCCCAGACACACCCCGCCCGGGGTGCGGGGTGCGGAGGGCCAGAGAGCGCGGCGCCGGGTGCGAGGAGCGCGGCCCCAGGGTGCCAGCCAGCAGTTTATTTGTGGGTCGCATCCGCTAGCGGGTATGGTAAGGCCCGGCGTCCAGTCTTCTGCTTCTTCCAATCCCAACCACAAATAGGCTCGAAGTCGTGTTCCACCACCTTGCCCCAAACATGCCTCTGCTGCGGCAGTCCGGGCAGCAGTGGTGCCCTCGGGGAAAACACGGTATGGGGGTTGCATGGGGGGTTGCATGGGGGGTTGCATGGGAGGTATGGGGGCCACTGCCGGGGTATGAGACGCCAGGGCACTGGGGCCTTAAGTGAAGCGGCCAGGCCGCAGTTCCTCCCCTTCCGCGACCCGCCTGTGAAGGGGTGGTCCTGCACGGGCTGCGCCCCTGCGCAGATCTCGATGCCCAGGACCCGACAGCCCTCGACCTCCTTGAGATGCTGAAGGGAGCACACGGAGGGCACGGCGGAGGAGAGCACGTGTGCAGGTGTTAACATTTGTGTGTGGACTGTGGAGTGATCTGGGTGGTAAGAGCGGCCGGGGTAAGGCGCCGGGTGGTCATCGCACGGAACGGGGACAGCAGCGCAGGGGCCCGGGTGGTTTCGGAGCGGCGCCCGCGAGTTTCGGAGCGGGATGACGGGGCCGTACAGCGGTCATTCAGAAGCGTCAAATGGGACACCTCGGCTTTGCCGAACCGAGACCGTTTGCTGGCGGCCGTTAGCAGTGGCCGCCGGGGCTGCCTTGGGGAGACGTTGCGGCTCCGCACGCGTTTGTCGATTTTAAAAGGGCGGGACGGAACGACGGATTCAGGCCACAGGATTCAGGCCGTCACAACCGACGCCCCAACAACTAACGACCGTCCAAAAGTCCGTGAACGCGTTCAGTGTGCAAGTTCACAGAATAGTTTGTGAAGCGCGATGATGTACCTGCACGCACTGCTGCAGGGTGTCGTAGTGTTTGAAGGCGACGTGAGCATCCGAGCCGTGACTGCCGAAAGTGTTGAACTGTCGAGAACCGACGAGGCAAACCTGTCGGAGGCAGGCAACCTTAACGTCTCTTTCACTGGAATGCAAACCAAGCAATATCCTCAATCGAAGAAGAAGTTGGCTTGGCCGCTCTGAGGCGCTGACCATCCGCCGTACCTCTTTGACTCCAAAGGCCGTTGCACTGCGCACAATAGTGCCGATATTATGTCGTTTTGAAACTGAATGGGTAATTATGTAGCATGCTGGTGACGACGTGCCAGGTGTTGAAGTGCAAGGCTCCGCCGCCGGTGCAGTTGCAGCTGCGGACATTACAATACATCAAATTTTAAAGCGTACAATTTGAGTTTTCGCGTCACAGCTCCGTCGAATTGCTGACTGCCTTGACAACTGCTGCGGAACAAATGGCAGCGTGAAACTATTAATGCCCGTCGCCACTCGCAAGAAGACGATTTTGGATGTGAATGCACTAATGTGGTATGAAAGTCGCACAGACTCGTTTGATTGACCAAGATGCCTCAGTCACCTTGACCGTTTACCGTTGGGGGTTGCGCACCCGCGCCGTTGCCGGCGTGAGGCACTCCGATTACGGTACGTCTTGCGCGTCGGCCTGTTTCGTGCAAACTACAGATCCAACTCACTACTAGGTGCTATTTACTATCCTTGTCCTGTTGTCCGTGGGTTCCTAATCGGCATGGCCTGACCGAATCCGAGCGGTCGTTTCCATCGTGGGCGCATGGGCTTCAACAGTCTCCCTGATGACGTTCAGGTGACGCAACTCGAACCACCACCCTGACCGGTTGCTGCCTTCGTCGACGGAACCGGGGTCCGAGAACACGCCGTGACGTACTTACTGCTCAAACAAAATTGCACGGAACAAGATTGCGGACCTCCTGCGGGCGGGTGAACGGCGGCCACCACGTGAAGAGTCCCGCGACGTTCGTTGCTTGCATCCACAGCCGATGTGAGGCTCACCGGTGCACGACCGCCGGGGCATTTACGATCTTACATGGTGATGGTTGCTAATTTCATACCGAAGGCACCTTGCCGCAGGGCAGCACGACGGCTAACACGGCTTACCTCGGCTGCATCCCCAGGGCAGGCTGTGCACGCAGTGAGCACGCAACGGCATCTCCGACAGGAGCTGAAAGCGGCAGAAGCGCTGATACGGTACGCGCAGAACAGCATCACGCTCGCCTTTTTGGCCAGCGCGCGCCTACCTCCCCGCCCCGCTTACAGCACCTTGCTTCACACGGCGCCTGTAACACAACAAAACACAACAAAACACCGCAAAACACCGCAAAACCGCCGCAAACCCAGCAAAGAACCGCAAAATCCAGCGAAGCACCGCAAACCCAGCAGAGCACCGCACAATTTGACGTGTCATCTGACAAAGCACCGAACACCATTAAACGCTTGTGGACCGCGCAACGTGTCCCTTTCAAAACTGCGCTGCGAGACCTTTCGGGACCCTACCAGCGCCCTGAAGGGGCTGTGCCCTCCCAACTGGGGAGCGGAGGAATTAATGAAACGATGATCACCGTCATCACATGCGACAAGAATATCGGTCGGCAGGAAGTACGAACGCCCGGTTGCAGCACCGCTGCGCGCCAGGCCTGCCTCCGCAGTCCCCCACAAGCCATATGCCCAGGCCCGCGAGAGGCATCTATCTACCCGCGGGGGAAGGCGGAACAGGCCGCGAGACACCCGCGACGTACAAGACGCCGCGTGGGCGGGAGGCGGAGACCACAGCACGACCTCGTCGTCGCGTGGACGCAACCGGGACGCAAAACCCCGTCGCGGGAGGCACTGCTGGAGACGCCGTCGTTCAAGACCGTCTGTCCCTGGTTGAACCGGAGCTTAGGTGAGGCCGCGAGACGAGGGAAGCGCTGCAAGCCGGCGCGAAATCAGCCAGGCGCGCGCATGCGCTGCCGTCCGCGGATGTGAGTCCTGCAGTGCACGGGCCGTCGAGCAGCGCCAACCCGCACGCCTCTCGGCCCGGCTTCTGCCGCCCGGTCTCAAATACGTCGCCAACGCGGCCGCATCTTCCAGGCCGCATGACTTGGATTAAGAACAACACGACTTTGAAGCTATAGACACGTGGGTCAACTGGTTACGTGGTTTCGATCGTCCAATGCCAGAAATGACGGCGACCACAGGTCACCAGCTTACCGACCAATACCTCGTCAAAAACAATTCTTCTCGCTTCTCGGGGTTGGTGATGGGGCTTCTGAGGTTGTGCGCGCCATCACCGGTCAAAGACGGCCCGTGCATCAACCTTGTCGCAGCGGCCACGCTTCACAAAACTGGAGCATCAACCAACCCACACAAGAACAACATGATTAGGCAAACGCAGTTCCTCCCGTTTCCAGGATCCGTAGCAGAGCTCTATTTCATCTTAGACAGCGCGTGCCGTACACCACACTGTGCCGTACATCACAACGCGCTATTTCGCCACCCACCGTCAGCATATCCATCTTCGCCAGATCGCAATCAGGGGCCTCCACGGTTTTCAAACAGCCAGCATGATATCAACGCCATCGCGCAGCCCTAAACCCATAACGACCCATAACATACTGCCTCACGATTCCGCCGCACGCGTCAAACTCGATTCCGCGGCAATGCACCCCCGCCTTGCGATGCCACTCCTGCCCACCGGCCAAGTGCTTCTGCGCGCCATTCTCTGCTGTCGCCGTCCCAAGAGCCCACACGCCGCACCAGCCGGCATTGGACCCCTTCGCCGCGGTGGGAAGGGGTCTGCGGGCCATCTCCGCACACCGCCTTCAGTGTGCGCCTGGCCAGCACTGCGAAGTCCGGCAGCCAATGCCAAGTTACTGCCGGGCCAGGACAAGCACAACCGGCTCGGCCGCCCCACGCCAGATCTCGTCACATGAAGGTGGAGGCCGGAGGTAGAGGCCGGAGGTGGAGGTCGGAGGTGGAGGCCGGAGGTGGAGGCCAGGGGGCAGCCAGCGGAAGAGGGCGCCGCTGCCCCAACTGGTGCGTCCATTTCGTGCACCCTATGGCTGACTGCCATCGCGGAGCGCGTCACCCATAGTCATCCATAGTCATCCATAGTCGCCCAGGGCTGCTGGTTTGCTCGCGGGACGCACATACGTTCCCCTTTCATCGGATTTCAGGCAGGCGGATGCTGTCCGCACATGCCAGCACCCGAGAGGAGAAGTCACAGGTCGCCGCCTTGGGAAGCAAAACAAGGCGTGAGCGACACACTCGCTGGACACACCGTCCTCTCGCTGCACACACCGTTGTGGGGAATGACGCACCTGATGAGAAGGCGGAGGCAGGGTTTGAGGAGGGATGACCTCTTCCCCGAGGCACAGCGCCCGAATAAGCGCGCGCCACACCATGCCATGGCCCTGGCGCCCGGCCAGGAGTTCGAGCATGCGCGCACGTACGCATGCGGCGCGACGGCTCTGCACACAGACATATCTATCTATCGATGTAAGTATGCCCGTCCCGGGGCTGGGTTGGACGGGCTCCTTTTCTGGACACGCGCCCTCTCGCCAACGCATGGACCGCAGAGTGGCTGACCCACGATCCACAGACAGACAGATAGGCAGAGACAGGCAGGCAAATAGATAGATAGATAGATAAGACGTCTGTTCGCAACACACTCTCCAACGCCTTGTCCAAACCCTCTCCTGAATCGCGTGCGCAGCCCCGCCCACACACACGGGGCAGCACGGTTCACCCTCGACCATCGCTCTAACCGGGCGGCACGGCGGGCGCTCGACAGGCAGTACCTTAACATCTTCCTTCCCTCACCTTCTAAAGAAACAAAGTGAGGTGCATGGGGCGGATGGGCAGGGTATGGCGGGTGCGTACATTTCCTTCCGCTGACGGAATCGATGTGACGCCAGGAAGGGACAGTTCGGCCACTCAACCGGCCTTTCCGCTCTTGAAGAGAAGGTACCCCTTGAAAGGCCCACCGACGCACGGCCATATGACCGGACTGCAACCAACAACTAACAACCGACAAACGGCCAAGCCGTGATAATCTCCCACCGGACCCTCCTATCCCCGCCGGGTAGACCCTCGCCGCCCTCGACGATCCAACCGTACCCATGCCGTACAGAATGCCCGCATGCCCGCAGACCACCTGTGAGTACGCGCGTGCTCGTGCTCGAGGGCCTGCCGGGCCACCGGTTACGAGGGCGAAGCAATGTTTCAGTCCGCTCGCGAGGAGAAAGAGGGGTCACTACTACGGTACGACGCTAACTGCAGTACGCCAGCGCCAGCACCGTCGCGGGTCCCGCGAGTGTGTTTGGGAGCGTTGCCCGTGCCGGCGGCCGCGCCCGGGCGGAATGCACACGCAAACTCACACACGGCCCAAACACATCACAAGCCGCACGTACACACGCACGCGCACACACATACCGGCGGGTTTGTCGTAACACACACACACACACACACACAACCCTTGGCCAGTGCCAGGCCCGGTCAGATATATAACACACACACATACACGTCTCTGGCCTCCTGTCTCGCGTCTCAGTTTTCGCATGAATCACGTGCCTCCACACGGCGCCCTCGTGTGTGCGCAAAAGCACGGCTTTGCCGCGGTCGACACTTTTGGCCGACGTCTGCGGGCTCAAGGCTTTTCAAGTTCCAATATTTAAGAAGGGCGCGGGATGGCGATACTCGATCCGCACACCCGCGCACAGCTGATTACACACCGCACACCAACACACGGGGGGGCGGGCGGGCATGTTCCCTTTCTCTCTCTCTCTCTCTACACACACACACACACACGCGGGACCAGGCTAGTTTTACCGCACCGGACAGGGGCACGCCTCCGAATTGCTGAGCAACGCGCCCTGGGTGCTGCAAGGACTTGAGGAGGTTGAACAGCGGACTGCGAGGCGCAGACCGCCCGGGATGGGCTCTCGCCCAATCCCTTGAGGGGGCACATCTGTTACCGATCCTCAGGGATCGGGCGCGCGCCCTTGGTTGAGAGCGAGGGGACAGAGACCCCTTACGCCCCTTTCCCCCGTATCCGGGGGAGAGTGCTTCGGCGGTCTCCCGTATGGGGCGGGTTAGCGCCCCCGGCCAGCGTCGGCCCGGCAGATATGTAACGACACACACACACACACACACACACACACACACACACACACACACACACACACACACACACACACACACACACACACACCACGGCAGCCGCTCGCAGGGCAAAGGAATGCGCAAAAGACCGCTCCGAAGGTAGCTCTCTGGCTGGCTGGCTGGCTGGGGACACACCCCGCCGCACACTGAAACCACGCCAAAAGGACAAAACGCTCCCTGCCCAAAACGATCCGACCCGACGAACGCTGCCAGAGCTCCAGTGATGGTGATACTCGTCGCTCAGAAACGCATGGCCGTCGCTCACACGTTGCGACAACATGGCATGAAGCTTCACACCCTATCCAGCACAAGAACGTCGTGCCGTCAAGGGGCCAAGAACAACGTGTCAAGGGCACATGGCCGTACAGACGCCGGGCAGACGGCGGGCAGGCCCCGGGCTCTGACCGGGCGCGGCAATTCCTACACACACTCACACACACACACCCCGACGCCTCCCTGGACAAAGCGGCGCCACCGAGACCTCCGTGTCCCTCCCGCCACGTGTTGGACCCTCTTCGTCCCCAGCCTCATCCTCACCGTCACCGCCGATCCAGGCGGAGCAGGTTCGCCGGGTCTTGGCTGTGTCACGAACCCGAGGCTCGGAGATACGTGGCGGCCCGGCCTACCCATGGGCCACCCAGCTTGCCCCGGGCACGGCGCCTTCCAACCACGATAGCGCCAGATCGTCTGCCTGACCCAGCCGGCGCCCGCCCTGAATCCCTTTAGCTGCAACGCCGCCTGCCTGCTGTCGTGCTGTGCGCTGTCCCCAGCCGCCTAAGAGTGCGCCGACCCGCACGCGCGCCTTGTTTCCCGCCCGCCCGGCCATAGCTGGTTGCATCGCCAGCGCGCGGTGCAGGCACGCGGGGCACGGCGGCCGTCAGGGGAGACCGATAGGGGGCGCGCGAGCGCGTGCTGCGCCGGCCAAGTTGGATGTGAATCCAGCCCAATCGGCACGGACACCAAGGATGTTGCGCATGCGCGTCGACAGCATGGCGGGGATCAGATCAAGCCGCAGAGCCGGAGAGCCCCCGCGACGTTGGACGCACCGCATTGAAGCCGTTGCCTCCCGCGCCACCGCTACTTCCCGGACGAGGATGAGCCCTTGCCTCTGCCAAAGAAGCGAGCCAGCTTAGAACCCTTCTTGCCCGACTTCTCGGACCCGCCGCCCTGCCCCTGCACGCCAGCCTGCTGTGCGCTGCCGTGGCCGTCAATGCTCGCCGCCGAGGACTCCGGTGGCGGCGGCGGCGGCTCCGCCGCTGACGCCGACGCCGTCACCGCCGCCGCCGTCGTGGGCGGGGGCACGCCATGCTGCCTTGGGCCCTGTTCAAAATGCTGTTGCTGCTGGGATGGCTGTAGCTGCTGTTGTTGCTGCTGTTGCTGCTTTTCCTGCTCATCCTGCGACTGGTACATATTGCCAGAGGCCCCGCCGGACATACCCGGCCCCACAACGAAGGGCGAGTCTGTCTCTTGCTGCTGGTGCTGGTGCTGCTGCGCCCATCGGGTCTGCTGGCCCTGCTGCTGCCGCTGCGGTCCAGCGAGACGGGAACCAGGTGATGCGGCAGCCCCCCCGGCCACCTGCCCAACCGGCACCAGCTGCAGCGGACCTCCAACTTGCGGCGCCGCCGCTGGCGCCGCCGTCATCGGCTGGTTCATCCCAGCTGATAACGGCTGCTGGTGCTGGGGCTGGGGCTTCTGGCCGGATGCCGGGGCCCCGGGCAACGCCGCGAACAGCTCCCGCCCACCAGAGCTGGACTGGAGGGCTTCCAGTTGCATCCGCATCGCCGCCAGCTCGTTGCGGAGAGCCCGGATCTGCGGCTCCGCCGCCGTGATGTCGGCGTCAAGCCCCAGCGGCGGCAGCTGCGCGCTCGCGCCGCTCGCGTTGTTGCCGCCGCCGCCGCCGCCGCCGCCCTGGATGAGCCCGGCGCCGCCGCCAACCGCGCCCATCGGCACGCGCTGACCCCCGCCGTACAAGAACGACGTTCCCGGCAGGCCGGCGGCGGAAATGCTGTTGCCGCTGCTGTTGCCGCCGGCGCCGGCGGCGCCGGCGGCGCTCTGGAATTGACCGGGCCCCAGCAGCACGGCTTCAGGCGACGAGTTGAAGGGACCGCTGGAGCCGCTGATGCCGGCCGCCGCCGTCGCCGCTGCAACGGCGGCGGCGGCGGCCTGAAGGCTGAACGTGATGCAGGGACCCCCGGAGGCCGATTCCCGCGCATTGCCGTGACCCGTGGGGCTGCCGAGGGCGTACGGGTGGGACAGGGACGAGCTCATGACGCCCGCACCTGGGAGTGACGCCACGCCATAAGCGCCGCTTCCACCGCCATTCGCCCCCCCGCCGCCATTCCCGCCGTTGGTCCCGTTTCCACCGCCGCCGCCGCCGCCGCCGGCCGTGGTCCCCAGCCCGTTGTGGCCAGTGCCGCCAAGGACTCCGGCGACGGCGCTACCCTGGCTGGCGCTGCCAACGGCGGCACTGCCGGTGCCCAACGCCGAATACGCGTGCATGACGCTGGACGCGGGTCGGGGAGCAGGCTGTAGCTGCAGTAGCTGCTGCTGCTGCTGCTGTTGCTGCTGCAGCTGTTGCATCTGAGGCGGCACCTGTGTTGGCACCTGTGTTGCCGATGGGTATGGATGCGCCAGGCGCGTCAGTACCTCCGAGTCGGGGCCGGTGTGCGTGTGGCTGAAAGCGCGGGAGGCGGCGCGGGAGATGCCGTAGCCGTACAACCCGAGGTTGGCGTTCACGCCCGCGACGGAGTTACTGGCGGAGGTGACCTGCGCCACGTCGCCCGGCATCATACCGGCGGGCAGCGTCGAGAGGGGACTGCCGCCGCTGGCGATGCCCTGCGGCAAGCTGGCCCCCTGGAACGCCGCCAGCGGCACGAACGGTCCGCCGTGCCCCGCCGTGGACGCGGCGGCGGCGGCGATGGCCGGCACGTGCGCCAAGCCCTGCTGCCGCAGGGAGGGCAGCAGCTGCGGCTGCTGCAGAGGTGGCGGCGGCGCCGCCGCCGCCGGCTGCGGCAGTCCCAGCGGCAACGCGCCTCCCAAGGTCACGGAGCCGGAGACCTTATCGTGCTCCTCCGCATGGCTGACGGAGCGCTGGAAGAAGCTGCCCCGCATGAGGCTGCTGGAGAAGAGTAGCTGTGGCGGCAGGTACTGGTGCGCAAAGGGGTGCGCCTCGACCAGCCACAGCCGCCGCGCGGCCAGCGCGGCGCCGGGACCGCCGCGGTTCCCCGCGGCTGCGCCGGCGCCGTCGGCGGCGTCCTCCGGTTCGAGGAACAGCGGCCCGCGGATGTCGGCGGTCGCGCCACTGGCCCGCAGCGCCTGCGCCTCCGCGTCCGGAGACACGATCGTCATCGGCGGCGCGCGGCGCGCCAGGTCGAGGAGCTCCGCGAGTACGGGACCGAAGTACAGCATCGTCGAGCCGGCGACAGGCGCCGTACAGTGTCCCATGATGGTTCCCAGCGCCAGCGCTTCCTGGAGCTGCAGGCAGGTGGAGGTGCCGGGCACCGGCAGCATCGCCGCGGCTTCCAGCAGCGCCCGCCCCACTCGGTGCAGCGCCGCGAGGCGCAGCCCCGCCGCCGCCGCGGCGGCGGCGGCGGCCGCGCTGACGGCGTCGGCGTCGGCGCCTGGCGGCAGCAGCGGCACCGGCGTCGCCGGCAGCACCGCCGCGGACATGACGCCGCTGCTGGCCTCAATCCGTACGGCGCCGTACGCCGCGATGGCGCGCTCAAAGGCTGCCCCCATGCGCGCCGACAGTTCCGCCATCTCCGCCGGCAGGAGCATCCGACAGAGGCCCGCGTAATCCGCCACCGACACCACCAGCACCGCCGCCTCCGGCCAAACACGCACGCCACCGCCGCCGTCCACTCCGTCACCGCCGCCGCCCGCTGCCGAGGGGACCGTTGCCACTGCCGCCGCCGCCACCTCTCGCTGTGGCTTGCTCTGTGAGCTGGACGGCAGGCTCAATTCGCCCGGGGTTGACGCGCCGCCGCCGCCCCGCGGGTCCGCGTCCTCGCCGACCGAGTCAGCCCGTGACGGCGCGAGGCCGGGGGCGGGGTCGCGCGAACGTAGGTGCAGACGGATGCGCGCCAGGAGCTCGTTCCGCCTAAGAGGAAGACAGAAGACAAGAAGAGACATGCGGGGCGAAGAACGAAGTGGGGCGAAAAAACGGGAGATGTAAAAAGGAGATAGGAGGCAAACCCTCGAGCTTAAGAGCAGGAGGTGCCCGAGGTGCTTGTCGGGTCCCGGAGGCGTCGAGGGTAGGGGTGGTGACCCGGCGGCACTCCAGGGGCAGCCTCCTCCGCGTCGTGGTAGCGTTGAGCATCCCCTCGCGTCCTTGTCTTTCGGGTTTATTTCCTTTTTTCAATTTAATTCCCTCGCGTCGCATCCGAACGCAACCGCACCGCACAGCAGGACACACACAGCACGGCACCCGTGGGCTGTCCCGTTCCTCAAGTGTCGGGGACTTGGGGTCCTCCCCGCTTCCGTCGCCCACGCCAGTGCTAAGATGTACGACACGGTCATGGACGACAAGCAGCCGACAACAACTGTCGCAGGCACGGCATTTCGCACCTGAAGGGTTTGGTTACGTAACTGTTGGCGCCGCACTTGAGCCCCTCCACGACGGCGCTCTCGTTGTGTCTTGCGGAGAGCATGATGATGGGCACCTGCAAGAGAGGGAGGGAGAGACATACATCGAGATGGAGTATATGTAGGTAGGAGGCGGCAGGCACACTACGTCATATCCATATCCGATCGATTTCATATCATCGTGGTCGTCAGAACTGAAGTGCTACGTCGCAAGGCAAACCACAAGAGCGGCGGCGCGGGGGAATGCGGTCCGCTGTTTGTGGTCCGTTGGCGATGGTTGTATGCAATGGAGGTGCTGACTGTCTTCCATCCGTCACAGTCAAAGCTCCTCTGCCACAGTCAAAGCTCTCACACGCCCCGATGGCCGGCCTTCTTGCCCCCACACCACCCCCGCCACGTGCTCCTCGAGCGCACCTGCTGCTTGTTGTACATCTGTCGTATACAGCGGCACACGTCGAAGCCCGTCATGTCGGGCAGCGAGCAGTCCAGCAGCACCAGGTCAGGCGGAATGCCGCCGTTGTGTGTACCGCACACGTACGACAGGCCCTGGGCGCCGGTGCTGGCCTGCGGGGTCGGTGGCGCGGGGTCGGAGCCGCGCGGGACGACGACGACGGGGATTGACGCAAGACAACAAGCCCGGGGCAAACCGAACGACGACGTGGTTAAGCGCGTGATTTGTCTTGTTCGATTCCCATCTCATGATGGACGTAAGGGGTGAGCGTGTCTGCTGCAGCATCCAGTGTCAAGTGTACGGCTGTAGGCTTCTGTGCGCTCTTCTGATAACAAGTTCAAGCACACGCAACCACCCGTCGACATCGTAAATGTACCACCCGAAAAGCGGACCAGACCAGACGGCCGCCCCGGCCGTGAGGAGCCCATTGAAGCCGCCGAGCGGCCACCGCGGAATGATTAATTAAAGGTAAATTAAAGGTAACCGTTACAAAGTGGACCCGTTACAAGGTGGACCCATTACACGGCGGACATGGTATCGTTGCTGAGCTCACCCGCACGTATCGGTAGTGTTGACTCGTCAGCATCCCCTGCAGCACCACCTGATTGACGTCATCATCGTCGATGCAGATGATCAGCCGCTGGTCGGCGATGCTGCCGCTGCCGCCGGCCAAGCTGCTGCACGCCTGCGGGCTGGCGGCGGCGGCGCCGCCGCCGCCCGCCGTGCCGCCGCCGCCAGCGGCTGCGGCGGCGGTCTCGCCGTTGCCGCTCTCCAACTCGCCGTTGGGGATAAGGCCCGGGCCGCCGCCGCTGTGGAAGTCGGCTGCGACCATAGAGGAGACGGTCTCTAGTGCACCTAGCGGGAGACGGGGACGCAGGCAGGCTCAAGGGGACAGGCCCGCCATGGGCGGAACGTGAGCGGGTCGCGGCTGCGCCCCGCGGCTGCACCCCGTGGCCCGTGGCCCGGGTACATTCACCAGCATGCGGAGCGACGGCGCTGGTGCCCAGTGCGGGTGCTGGCTGCGGCGCCGGAGGGTGGGGCCGCTTGGTGGGTGCTGCGGCCCCTGCGTCAAACTGGCTGGCTGCTGGGCGGCATGCCGCAACCCCGCTCTTACTACCCCTCACCCCGAATTCCTGCCCCCGAATCCCCTCGCCCTTCGCCCCGCACCCCTGCGCCAACAACTCACTTTCATCGTGTTCCCACTCCCCGTAGGCCAGCTGCGCCCGGATCCGGGCCAGCAGCTCCTGGCGCTTGAAGGGCTTGGTCACGTAGTCGTCTGCACCCAGGTCCAGGCCGCACACCACGTGCTCCTCCTCCGTCTGAGGAGGGGGAGGGGAGGGGACGGCGCGGGCGAAGGGACCGCCAACGGGGGCCACAGGGAGCACACCAGGCACATCGTACAAGTGCCGTACGTAATCCAAACACACACACACACACAACCTGGAGCATTGCCTAATAATTGTAAGCTTACGGTCAAACCGTAAATTATCCAGGTACCTCAGCTGTTGTGACCTATATTACGGTCCAACCGTAAGACTCAACCGTAAATTCCCAAATTGCCTTTGGCACCGCACGGATTCCCCCTAAAGATCCCTTTCCGGAAGGGGCCCTGTGGGTACCGACGGAGAAGCCATGCGCATGGGCGGCATGGGCCGAGGCCCTCCGCCCTGCCCGCACCTGCGCCGAAACCATGATGATGGGCACGTGCACGTTGGGCGTCATGGCGCGTAGCCGCTGCAGAACCTCGTACCTGCGACAATATAGCAGACGTCACGCGGTGGCATCGCCATGCAAGGTTTGGAAAATGGTGACGCCGGGCGCAACTGACACCGGCCGGATCCCCGGGGGCCACAGCGGATTTCCTCGCTGGACATACCATTACATATCATTACATACCATACCATTACGTACCATACCATTACATACCATTACATTCCGTTACGTTACATTACGTTACGTTACATTACTTTACGTTACATTACGTTACGTTACATACACGTGCAGGTTTTCGGGCAGGTTTTCCATTACACACACGCATGCGCCCCACCCGTCCATCTCCGGCATCATGCAGTCCAGCAGCACCAGGTCGGGCAGGGCGGGCGAGGTGGAGACGTATCGGAGCGCCTCGGCGCCGCTGGGGACCGCGACCACCTCGTAGCCTGGGCGGAGCGAGTTCAGGACGACGGATGGCGCGCACGCGCGTGGGGCAGGGGCGAGAGGTTCAACCAGGCACAAACAGCCGCGCGGGGGCGGGGTTTCCAAAACATACTGACCAAGGACATACTGACTGCTGGTGCCTGGGCCTTATGCGTGTGCAGACCACGTGCTCATGCACATTACTAATATCTTGAGCACAGAACTACTACGGTAGGTGAGTCAAGAGGGAGAAGTGTATCTCGAATATCGCCCGGGAGGAGCGGGGTCATTTGCGGAGCCGGGGAGCATCAGGGTCGGGTTCAGAGGAAGGGAGGCCCAGGGCAGAAGCAGAAGAGGCAAAATGGAGCACCTTGGAGCAGCATGACGAGGGTCAGAGTCCGCAGCGCTGGCCGCCCTTGCCCTCTACCCATCTGACACCTTCCCCGGCACTCACTGCACCCGCGCCGCCCCGCGCTGCCCCGCCCCTGCCCTCCATTCCCGCCCCGCCCCTGCCCGCCCCGCCCCGCCCCGCCCCGCGCTGCCCCGCCCCTGCCCCTCCATTCCCGCCCCGCCCCTGCCCGCCCCGCCCCGCCCCGCCCCGCCCCTGCCCCTCCATTCCCGCCCCGCCCCGCCCCGCCCCTGCCCCTCCATTCCCGCCCCGCCCCGCCCCGCCCCGCCCCGCCCCGCCCCGCCCCGCCCCGCCCCGCCCCGCCCCTGCCCCTCCATTCCCGCCCCGCCCCGCCCCGCCCCGCCCCGTACCTGTGCTTCCCAGCAGCGACTTGATCACCGACTGGTTGACCAGGTCGTCGTCCACGGACAGCAGCAGGAAGCGCTTGTACATGGTGTAGTGGAAGGGGCGGGGTCCTGGGGCCGGCCAAGAGGGCGTTGCGGGAGCGGGCATACACGGGACTTACACAGGTTCTCCCTTGACAGTGCCCAGCTACCCGACCCCACCGCATGCCATATGACCTCCATGACTCTTCCTTCATGGCCCTTCCGTGTTTCTTCCAGTATTGCACTTGCATTTCAGGTGAGGTGGACAGTGCTGGAGACAAGACGTGCTCCGGCCCCACCGCCGTCCCGCTCGACCCGACTCCCAGCTGCGTTCCCCCGACAACCCCACGCACCGTGAACGATCTTGGCGTCTGAGCCCTGCGTCATAACCGCAACCGCGGCCTCGGTAACGCTTCCACCGCCGACCCCGCTGCCGCTTGTAGGCGCGGGATCCTGGTCAGCGCCGGCGCCGGGATTAGACGGCGCCGTCGTCGCCGCCCCCGCCGCCGCCGTTGCCTTGCCGGGCCTCGCGCTGGTCCCCGCCCCCGGGTGGTGGTTTCCTCCCTGATTGGCGCCGCCCACCAGGGACGTCAGACCGGCGGGCGAGCTGGCCCCCTCCAGGGAGGCCGGCATTGAGTCGCGTACGGACTGGGCGTACGGCCGCGATGACGCCAGCGCCGACAGCTCCGCGGCGTTGTACATGAGCTCGCCTGCGTGAGCCCGATTGGGCAACACACTCGGGTGACTTCATAAACGACCTCATAAACGGGTTGAGCTAGGTTCGATGCCGCAACATGGCAGTATACCGGTCACTGGTGAGCGTCGGGACGGGTTACTTTCACGCCCTGGACCAGGCTCCCGGAAACACAGCCCTCGACACGGCTTCCGGAGCGGGAGCCCGCATTTGCATTGTACTGCGGCCTCACCGTACTGCTCCAGCTCCGACTCGGGGGCTCCGCTGGTCGCGGCGTCAGCCGCCCTGGCGGGCAGCCGGCTCGCGTCGCTGCTGCTGACCACGGTGCTGCTGTCGTCGCCGCCGCCGTCGCCCAGCCGCGGCGTCGCGCCGGAGGCGGTGCCGCTCGCGCCACGCGCGATGCCGCTGCCGCTGCCGCTGGTCTTGACGCCCACGTGGGACCCGCCCTGGGCGCTTACGATGCTGTTGCGCTGCGCCGCGGCCTTGGCTTCTTCCAGGGACTCGCGGCCCATGGCCCTGAGGGCGGCGGGGGCAAGGGGGGTACAGGAAATTGGTAGACATATTCAAAACTTCTACGCTGCTGCCAGGGAGGGGCCGGGCAGAGGGCGTTGCAAGGGGCGGACGCGCACCACGTGGAGGACAGGGCCGCCGCCGCCATCGGCTCTATAAACCCTCCCTCCCTGCCTGCCATACCCACACCCACACCCAGCTCGCGGCTCAGTTTTCATACACACCCACCTGCCGTCTCAGTTCTCTTATATATACTATATATGAATATATATACTATAGATTCATATACACCCACCTAGCCAGCGGCAGAGTGAAGGTGAACGCCGAGCCCTTGCCCTCGATGGAGGACACGTTGATGGTGCCGCCGTGAGCCTTGACAAGCTCCTGTACGATATTGAGACCCAGCCCAAAGCCGCCGTACTTGCGGCTGATGGACATGTCCACCTGCGGCATGGGCGACGGGTATCCGCAGACCGGCACGGGTGGGACGACAACGTGCATTTGGCAGGGCTGGAGAGACGCGTTTGCGCTCCCGAGTAGAGAGCGGGCTGCGGGCAACACCAGCATGTCAGCATGTCAGCGCAGCATCATTATCAGCATTCAAAGTTGTAAGCAGCATTCCAGCACACAAAAGGGCGGACGTAGGAGCAACAGCCACCGCAACAGCAGAAGGGGCTGGAAGGATGAACCGTGGGCTCTCTTTTGGTGGTGAAAGGTCGCGGGTGAGGGCCATCGAGGCGCCCCTCTCTCCCGACCTGTTTTTGCTTGCCACACCCTCCCCCAACCCATCCAACCCTAACCAACCCAAGAAGCCACCAGAGATAGACGGGGCCTTCTGAGGAAAACGGCCGTGCCGGCCCCTACCAGCCCTTGTTCGCGACGGGCAGGCGGCCGGCCTACTTGCCTGCTCGAAGGGCAGGAAGATGGTGGCCAGCTTGTTACGGGGGATGCCGATGCCCGTGTCCGACACCGTCACCGCCACCTTCCGGCCGCCCTCCACTTGCCGCGCGGTGACCCGGATCTGGCCGCGCCGGGTGAATTTGGCGGCGTTGCCCAGCAGGTTGTTCAGGACCTGCGGGTCGGAGGGTCGTGCGTATTACAATGAGAAGTAAGCCGCGGGATCAGAAACCGGTGGCAATGATGACAGGAACCAGGAGGGTGGTGTGTGGATGTGTGGGTGTATGTTGAGCCGGTCGTGGTTTCAGCACGAGGACCAACCATGTCATATGTGTTTAGAAGAAGAACCCACCATATGTCCCACCACCATATGTGTATGGGGGTGCCGGCGAGCGTGTTCCAAGGGTAATCCTTGTGACAAAACTGCACCGGCATTTTCGTTGCGGTAACGACCAATCCGAAAGCCGGATAGACGGCGACACACGTGCCATGTGGGTGCAGGGGGGAACGCACCTTGGAGCACAGCACTCGCTGCCCCGAAGCTCCCTCTCTCCAGCACCGCGTCTACCGCGTTGCGCGCCGGCCCCAACTCTCAGGCAGATAAGCAACGTGCAACCCCATACCCCAGCACACCTGACGGAGAGCACCATTACCCGTTCCCGTTCCCGCCCCCGTGCCGTACCTGTACGATCCTGCCCGTGTCACCCATGACAAGCATTCGAGGCGGCACCAGGTTCACCAGGGTCACTTCGCTGTCCACCAGGGACCGCGTCAGATCCAACACGTCGTCCACCACGTGGCGCAGGATCACCTGTCGTAGGCCGAGGTACGGAAGTCCATAAAAGTCAGTCCGGAGATCAAGGTGGCGACAGCGCGTCGATCGAGGTACAGATTGCCGTACACCAAGTGCGGCACATAAGATGGCGACAGCGGAGAAATCCTTAGCAGCACTGGCCAGTTGCCTCCAATCTGATCCTCCTCGTCCTGGTTCGGGGGCGATCTCTCGGCGCTCGTCGTCAGGCTTCTTCGCAGCTTGCGGCATACCGTAGTTGCCTCCATCACGACTACCGTACACTGCACGACGTTGCCGCTGCCCTGCTCCACCACTCTAGCTAGTAATGGCCAATCACTGCCCCTGTCAAAAAGCAATTTCTACTCTTTCTTCGCCCTCAATCTTCCAGCTTCCTCATGCTGGCGTCCCGCCCCCTGCCCCACCAGCGCTTGGCCCCCAGCCCCCGCCCTGCAATGCTTGCCTCCCAGCCCTAGCCACACCTGCTCCTGCTTGAGCACGAGCTTGTTCTGGCGCAGCGCGGCCGCGTCCATCACGTCGTTGATGAGCGCCAGCAGCCGGGCGCCGGAGGTGCGGATGATGTAGATCTGACGGCGGACGCCCTCCGGCAGCACGCCGCAGCAGCCCGACAGCATGCCCTCCGAGATGCCTGCGGCGGAAAGCGGTGCGGCCGCGCGTCAGATGGCACTGCAAAAGCACGACGACAAGCCACCCGCGCGTGCGGGAACACCAGAAGCGTGGCTCCTTGCGACCCCCTGAAGCGTCTTGAACGCGATCGAAAGGATTGGGAGGATTTGAACAGTGAATGTCGCGACGTGCGTCACCGATAACCGCGAGGATGGGTCGTGGCATCGAGTACCCGCCTGACCGGTGCGGAGGTCATGTCGGGCCCGCGACGTCGGAATCCCCACGTGCACACACGCCCACCGCCACAGCACTCCAGAACCCCAAAACCTTACATTGCACACGGCAGCACGGAGATACGTCACCATACCTCGCAAGTTGTGAGTGCGAAGGGCCCCGCAACTGGGTCGCTGACGCCCCGCCCCGCGGGGCCTCGCCGGTCTGGGTGTGTCTGCTGTGGTGTATTTCACATAAACCCCTCCCCATGCCCCTCCCCTCGTTCCGTCCTCACGTCCTCACCGATGATGCCGTTGAGCGGGGTGCGCAGCTCATGGCTAACGGAGCTCATGAACCGCTCCTTCTGCTCCAGGAGGGCCTGTGCGACATGGGGGCGGCGCACCGGGGGCAAGGGATGGGGAGCGCCCGACCGCGTGGCGCGTCACGTCGTCGTCATCGAGCATAGCTGGTTGCATGGCTGGTTGCATGGCCAGGAGCAAGTCGCTAATCAACGATGCGGACATGCGAACACGTCCGCGCTGTGCCACTCACCTACGCGTCCACCCAACCGACCACTTGCATGGCTAGCGCACCCTTGCCCTAATTTCCTGGCCATTCGGCTCGCTTTCCTCTACCCTCTACCACTCGGCCGTCAACATCAAATCGGGCCCCGAAACCACCCACGCTGTTTCCCTCCTCGCTCCGTCCCCACACCCCACCTGCAGCTCCGTGATGAGTTTCGCCTTGCTGCTGTTCTCGATCACACGCATGGCATTCTCCCTCCGCGCCTCGAACTCCTTGAAGGAGCTCAGCATCAGGGTGGAGGAGAAGAGCACCTGGCAGGGCGCAGGCGGCCGTCGGGGAGTGCGAGTGGTCGGGGGATTATGACGCATCGGCATATAAAACGAACTAGTAGGGGACGGGCCGTGGTGGGCGCATGGCTGTGGTCGAAGAGGCGGGGGGCAGGACCAAGCGCCGGCTCCTCCCCTTTGCCGGTTCGGCTCCTCTGCATTGCCGTGCATGCATTGTCCCGCACAACAGTACAACGGAAGCCGCTTGTCGGGGCGCAGCCTGTGACTCGCATACCCGCGCTTCGGCCGTATGCCCTCTGCTCCTTCGATACCCGGCCCCACGCGCCGTTCCTGGCTTGTCCCGGTCCCCCCGGCGGTCCCCCGCTGCGTCCTGGGTGTGCCCAATTTCGTTTCTGGGTTCGGGACTTTCCCCTAGTCCTCTGGGCAGGGCCACTAGGGGTTATGGGATTTACCTTGGCCGAGAAGTCGCAACACAGGTAGAGGACCTCTTCCGTCAACACGCTTATCCAGCCCAGCAGCGCCAGATCCCACGTGATGGCGAAGGTGCACCACAAGATCTGTGCGGGACAGGGCAGGGCAGGGCGGAGCGCACGACACGGCAAAGCAAGGAGGGCGCACCCGGGTGAGGGCGGAGGCGGGGCCGAGCACGGGGTCGGGAGCTGGGAACAGGACTAGGTAAAGGAACCGGGTACAGGACTCGCCGCAGGCAGGACGGGCAGGAAGGGATTCATCTGGACGGTAGGGCCCGGGAAGACATGGCATGCAGCCCGCACCGTGAATCCCGCGAAGAAGTGATGATGTTGAGCATATAGCGCATTGGTAAAGGATCACCGTGCCTGAGAGGGGATGTTGGCGCGCCGCTGCAGTCTTGCATGATGGTGCCCAAACGCCGCAGTTGGACCCACCATCGCGCCGCCGACACTCACCAGGTTCAGCACGTAGATGAGCAGCATGGTCAGCTGCAGGGGCCGGGTTCGCACTTGCTCCATGGCCCTGCCCGCCGTGGGACGGCCCCACGCGGACATCCCGCGCAATGGCAGCGCGTGGGTGTGACGCAGCGAGGAGGTAGCATCCGCAACGGGGATGGCGTACACGGCGCGCGGATAAAGGAGCGAAGGAGCCGCGACACAAGGTCACGGATGGGGGGGCCAGGGCGGAAAGGTTAGTTGTCGCCATAGCACATTCAGTTATGGCAGGTAGGTGGGTGGATCGAGCGCATAGGGCCCGGATCACCCGCCGGTGGCGCAATCCGGGCCGTACTGCGCCGCCAGGACGCTGTTCAACTTGCCTCGACCTCTCTCTTTTCGCATTCTCTCCCCCACTCTCTCTCTCTCTCTCTCTCTCTCTCTCTCTCTCTCTCTCTCTCTCACACACACACACACACACTCCACTCCCTCTTCCACGACTCTCACACGCAACCGTTCTGTGGATACATACTCTCTTCTAGAGCTCTATCTCTCTTTCCTTTATATTTCGGTGGATATATACTCTCTTTCTTTCACACGAACTCACTCCCTCTCTCATACTCGCTCTCACTCTCTCTGTCTCTCACTATCTCTCTCACTCACTCTCGCACACACACACACTCTCTTTATCGCAACCAACCATGAGCCGTGTTGTGACGGCAAGATGACGGCCACCATTTGAAGAGATTACCCCTACACGAATCCACACCAGTCCACTCCCTCGACAGTGCGTCCCTCCCCGCGGAAGCCCCACACGCCCCGTGTAGCCTGAACCTCAAGCAAAACACGAGGGACCAACCACCTGCCCTGGACCGTTCCACCCGCCCCTTTACGTAAAACAGGACCGCGAAACCTTCCCCCCCAAGGCGCCCGTGCATATGCGCCGGCAGGTCGGTACCTTGCCACTACGCCCCTTGTTCGTGCCTCGGCAGCCGACCACAGGGGCGTCTGCTTGGACAGGCGATGTGCAGCCATACACCTATGCAGCACCATATGCGGCATCACACGCCCGCAGGCCACAGACACGCGCGGCGCAGGGCGAGGCATGCACGCGGTGGTGTTGTTCACTCGTGCGCCCCGGGGGTTATGCAGTGTGCCGTTGCAAGGCTCGGCCGTGGAGGTGGCGGGTGCGCGGGTCGAGGGGGGCTGGATACTGCTTCGCGGCGAGCGTGTGGGCGACAGCGCGCCACCACACGCACGGGCGGGATACTCGACAATCTCACACACACACCCACACGCATTCGCGGCTCCGTTATCTCACACACACAACGGGCCGGGCGGGTCTCTTCTCTTAACACACAACCACGTCCCGCGACGCTTACACACGGCGACCAGCTGCCGGTTGCCCCTCTGCTGTCCGTTCCGGTACCTCGACGTCAATGGAGGTGGAGGTAACCCAAATCGGTAGGTGACCCAAATCGGGGCCCGCAGTTACCGGACGCCGGGCATCCTCACGGCGCCAACCACTGGCCCAAATCCACTCGCGCGCAGGACTCACTCGGTGAAGGCCTTATGCATGTACGGCACCACTGGTAGCATCGCCACGTGTGTGAGGACTGACCAGAGCACTGCGACCGGCAACCGAAGACGTGTTGGCCAGCAAGTGCATTGAAAGGGGATGCAGGCATCGCGGCTATGTTACACCGGACGTCGCCACGAGGTTCCATCATGGGCCATGCGCTCAATCGGCAAATCCCTGGTCGAACCTGGTCGAAGTTACGCACAGCTTCGGAAGCCCCAGCAAAAAAAGTATAACCCATGTGCTGCTTTATACTTCCTTCCTGACCCGTTTGCGGACGCTCCCGCAAGGTGCACCCCGTCCCCGCATTTCCCAAGGTGATGTTGCTCCTTTCCGTGCCGCCGCAGAATGCCTGTCCTCCGGACGCCCTACCCCAATCCCAACCAAGGCACCCGCTCGCGCTGCTGCTGCTGTTATCCGACGCGCACGAGACACACCCGCCTCCCCTTCTCCTTAAAACAGCTGAGGCGGGTAGCCTCGGTCGAGTAAATTATTGTGGCAGAATGGGCAGAGTGAAATAACAGATTCGCTGTGCAGCCTCACCTCTCTGCCACCCTGTAGTCACGAGCGCTGCCACCCCTGTGACCACCATGATCTCGTCGAAGACGATGGCAGTCAGCGCCTGCGCTCAACGGCGTCACCGGGTTTGGATAAATGCTCCATGTGTCCAAAATGGGTCCCCAGGGACGCATGTTTCATGCCTCGGCGCGCCGGCCCCATCGCAGTGCCCCATCGTTGTGCCCCCAGCGTCTGCACCACCGCGCGCTCGCTGAGGCTGTGTGGTCCCGCGGCCGCGCGGCATGCGACGCGGGTCAATATTCAGGTTCCTGGGAGTTGCTTTCCGGCACCCCGCCGTTTCGAAGCCCTCGTTTGTTGCGCTAGCAGACGCTCACCACAACCCCGCCACAGCGCCCGCCGGTGCTCACTGCCCTTGGAGGGCCCCGGTACCCTACGGATTGGGCTGGGTTGGGGCGGGCTGGGCAAGATGGCCATGCGTGGCTGGGTTAGGTTGGACTCGGGAAAAGGCCTCTGCGCTCCGCGGATTGGTGTGTTTCGACGAGCCGCCGCCTCACCTCGCGTGCCGTAATGGTGGTGGAGATCATCTTCAGCAGCAGCAGGATCGACGGCGTCGTGTGCATCCAGCAAATGTACCTCTGAACGACCACCCTGCGGCGCATGGCGGCACACCGAGCCCCTCCCTCAGCAACGCCGCAACCGATCAGGCCATCATCGACGCAGCAAGCGGTTGACAACCGGCTCCACCCCCAAGCTTCCTAAGCGTCATGAAGAGAAGAGGTGCAGCGGCTGCTGCCAAACCCCGCTGGCGTCGCCGACGATGCCGCAGCCTCGCGAGCGGCGCGGCGGCTACCGACATTGATTGCTAGCAGGACAAGCCCTACCTGGGTCAGGAAAGCCCCTTAGGTTCTGTGCCGCGAGCCGTCGGCCGAAGAACGCCAAATAATAGAAACATCTGGGCCCGATTCAATCTGGACCCGTCTGTTGCGTCGTCACTGGCCAGAACCCGGCCCCGAAGGGGTGTGGAGGCGAAACCCAACTTGCAGAACCCTACTCACGGCCTGCCGGCTTCCGTTAGCGCCATGACGGGCACGAAGAAGCGTACGAGGACGTTGGTCGTCGAGGCCATGCCTGGAACCAAGGGAGAAGCATGGTAACACGTGGCCAGCCCGCGGATTAACAGTGGATTTGGTGCGGGTAGGACGCCGGCGCGATGATTAACTGGGGTATGCTTGAACGGGCCGCAGGGCCCCTGCCTGTTGTGCCCAGTCCAAGGCGAGCCGACCCACATCACGAGCAGCCCTGCGGCATGCCCTGCCCGCCTGTCCCAAGTACTGAAGATCGGATAGCCAGATAGCCCACCGCGGCCCGGCCCCGACAAAGCTCATCGCCCTGCGCGGTTGTCTTGGACGTTGGGACCCGAGTCCAAGCAAGCGGAATGGCAGCGCACCGCGCCCTGAGGCCCTGTATCTTAGTCACGCTGTGTTCCCGACCCAGAGCACTCACATCGGGGGCACATCACCGTACCTTTGATAAACGTCGGCAGCAGCACGCAGTCCACCTTGATGGTTTGCCGCTCAAACACAATATTCAGGAGGTCAATGGCCAATGCTGTCAGGAAAATCGAGGTGGAGCGGTCATACACCGAAGCCGGCACCTGTGACGCCGTCCGTGGAAAATTATTGGGAGGCAATGTTACGCAACCAACAAAATTAAGCACAACGATGGATGCCACGCAGGTTTGCGCCCATGTCCAACCCTCCAGGTGGGGTTGCTGTCTCACAAGTCACAAGGCGGCGTGAGGACGGGAGGATATGCACATCCTGGATCGAATTCTCTTGCAAACAGCAGTACAGCTCCGCGTCGCAATTGATGACAAGTTGAGCTGACCTCGACGACAGCACCCATTCGTGACTTCGGTGCTTGGCACTCGTCGCCTTGTGCCCCGCTGGCTCTATCATCCTAGTATGGTCTGGAGCCGACGGTAACCTGTCCTACGATTCCATGCTCAACCCTAAAGTGTGCAGGTTCCTGCGTGTTTGTGTGTCAGCTGTGACGTGCTCCCAAATGAGCCAACCAACTGCATACGACCTGTTGCTCGGGAAGGAGACAACTGTGGCGTAATTGGTTATTGGATTCAGTTGTGAGGCGGTTGGCCTTGCGTTGCCAGCTTGTGAGGGGGACCATTCCTGCTCCGCGCGCCCGTGAATCCTCCCCACGACCACGATGCAAGCGATCCCTGTGACGCCGGTTCTGACATACCTTGTCCCTGAGGACATCGAGCGCTCTCGGGTTGTGAAGGAACTGTCGCCCCGCCACAGTAAGTATTGTGTAGGTTATTACACCCGTCCTGCCAAATACATGCAGAAGTTTGGCGCGGGAATTATTTTCCGCAGCGTATTGCGTGCGATGCAAGTGCAGCCTGAAACAGTCCTTACACTATCCATGGCAAGCCTACAGACGCCCAGAGACGCGATGTCCATGGCAGCCTTGGCGACTGATCCACATTTGCGCCAGAATCGGACGGGGCCGGCTTCTTGACTCCCGCCTTGCTCGCCTTCATGGTCCGCAACGGCGCCGCACGCTCACAACAAATACAAGGACTTCACATGCAAAGGTTACACAGAAACTATCTAAAAATATCCTTTAAAAGCTGACGCCGCATCCTATTGTTTAGTAGTCAGCTTTGTCAGCTATACGGTATGAAGCGACAACGACACAGTTTAAAGTTTCAATCAATCACCATTAATAAAGAGAGGCGTCGCACGTGGGCGTTGCAGGGAGAAAGGCTGAAATGTACGACAAGGATTCGCCAGTTCCATGCTTCTGAGGTAGTCATAAAGATCCCCAGGAATACAGGCTTCAGTCTCCTGAAACAGAACCACGAAAACTGGCTTGCTAGCTCCACGCATGTACTTCAGCTGTATTACTAGCATTCTTGGCTGTCGACCCAAGCCAGGACAGAAATGCTGACATGCGTAGTAGATCAAGCCTAGACATAATGGAGCGCTTGATGACGCGCCAGGATTGAGGTTCGACTTTGCAAGCGATTTCAAGGGTTCAGTGGGTTTCTTCACCTGAAATGATAGATATGGTTATTGATTCCGGCGCTAATTGATTCTATGCTCCAAGGGGCATTCGATTGTATCCGATTATTCGCGGATTCTGTCGCTGTTTATTTTGTCGCCTGGAAAAAACCTTGAAAACAAAGGACATAACGCCCAACCTTGTCACTTGCTTGCGTCTCTTTGTTCCGCCATGCATATGTATTCGCTTGAATACCATCCACCAGACGTCCACCACCTTCGCTCGGCATAGGGGCGAGCATAACGAAAACTAGCGTCCCTCCTCACTCCTCCGTCCATCTTTAAGGTACCCGCAAACCAAAGTTTGCAGCATTTTCAGTTGCCTCGGCTGGGTGATACATACACGCACGGTCGCGTAGGTCGAGACCGACCCTGACCGACACGCACGAGAGGACACTGGTTGCAACTACTTGTCGCCATGCCTCGATGTTTTGTATGCCAACCGAAATCAAGAAACGGAAAGGCGTCGTGAACGGCGGCCGGCCGGCCGCGCCGTCGCTCGCCCACCATATGTAATCGCCACAACTACAACGATAAGGTACGATAACTAGGCATATATGCACCGGCAGCGGCATCACGAGCGTAGCAGTCAACATCGTCTGTCGGTAGTACGGCATTACAAAGATGCACCTATGCAGGGCATCCTGTCGCACGCACGCAGTCCCGACGACGGATGGAGATACGCGGTACATTTACCTTTACCGTGCGTACGCCGGCGGCAGCCTTGTCAGGCCTGGTCGCACGAGCTAACTGGAATGAGCCATGCAGGGTCCTTGTATTATTTATTACACGATGGGCAATCGGCGGGTCGTCATCCAGGTATTCATCAGCGACCCTTGCTTCATCCGCCTTCATCAGTGCGAAGCCTTGTAGTAGCCTACTGTGTAGCCTACTCTTAACCGAAGCCCTGTAGGCGTTCAGTAGTAGTGGGCCGCGGATGGACGGGGCACTTAAGCCCGGTGGAGCGATCGATTGGTGTGGCCCGGTCGGACCGTACGGCCAGGCCCCTAATGGTGGCTCCCGAGCCCCCGTGGCCCTCCAAGACTACGGGCCACCGCTGGAGTAGTAACCCCGCCTTGGTTGGGGTGGTGGTTCGCTAACAGGGGCGCCCTGGTGGCTAACTTCCCTTGAGCGGGCTTAATCCCTTGCCATGGTTGGTTCTCAGGAACGGGGTGGTTCCCTGGTAGTGTGAGCCCTGGGCGTGTTTCGGCGGTGCCCTTGTGGAGCCTGTCCGGAGCGCCATGGTGGCGCCAGTTCGTTGAGGTAGTGTATGGTGAGGAAGCCTCGGCTGTCGCAGTTGGCTGTCACCGATGACCCGCGGGGTCCGCTGTAACATCCTTAATAAAATAATGCGAAACTGCTGCAAATCAAGTCCACCACGTACGCACTCGATCACTTCGATCGCTGTCGATCGCGTGGTAGGCGCATCCGGCTTGCTTGAGATAATACACAATGCCGCATATTGCATATTATTCTACAGGATTGTACTGTATGTATACTTAGTTGACCAAAATTCCAGCAGCATGTGGAGCCTCCCTATGCTATCACCCGTGCGTGTGTATGTATGTTAGTTTCCGTATGTAGTGGGTAGGTGGCGAGGCTGGATGGGTGCGTGTGCTTGCTTCATTCGCCATATCCGCGGGTATGCATGCGACACGCACCCTAAACAAAGTTTGTTTGGATTACGTACGTAGTTGCGTGTGCACTGTTGTCAGGCACCGTTGGTGGTTTGTCCCGTCCCGTCCCGTGAAATTTATTTAGACCATTCATCTCAGTCGGTGCAGATGGCTGGATGACGGACCTGGGCTTCTAAAACCCTGACGATCAACTCACGCACGCAGCCGCTGTGTTGCGTACATGCATTAATAAAAGCGGCAAGGAAGTACGTTGCGGTGGTGTACGCCGGCAGACGCCGACATCAACGCACGCCATGTCAACCGATTGATTATTGAAGTCCGTCCATACCATACGTACACGCATGTCGGTGATGTACAACCGAGGTATGCGCCGGTACGGCACCCGTGCGTGTTTATATAGCTTTGCCAGGGGCGATAATAAGATATAGGACATAGGTACTCCGTCCGCACGCACCTCATCGATCAACCGGCGAGCATCAATGATCCCTACATGGGTAGATTGACACGTGACACGCGCGCGGCAGCTCATCAAGCAGGCTCCATGCATGTACGCACGACAGCATGTACGCACACTACTGTACATACACGCATGTATGCAGCAGGGGCCGACGATTGAGCGATCGAACTAACGGGCTAAACACGCACACACATACATGCATACCAATAATGCATGCATGCAGCAGCAATCAAGGCACCTGCTGCTGCTGCTGCTGCTGCTGCTGCTGCACGTATGTCAACCAGCCATGACCTCATCAGTAACGCATGTGATGAGGATGGCGGTCGGTGTCCCTTGCATTCACCAGCAGAAATTCGGGTGTTGCATGCGTGAGCGAGCGCCGTTAATTAGTTCACCCTGTTTGTTGCATTGTCATATTGTTGATATTTATTGACGGCACGCATGTATGTATCGCACGCACGCACACTCGTGCCGCACAGGGTCTAGCCACCTATATATGCTACATACTGTTGTGATCGATGATGATGATGATGATGATGATGATGATGATGATGATGATGATGATGATGATGATGATGATGATGATGATGATGATGATGATGATGATGATTAGCAACGGATAAACCGGTGGCATACGTAATTATCGCATCGCATCGCTTCACATCACTTCGCATCGCTTGTCCGTCCGTCCGTCCGTCCGTCCGCCCGCCCGCCCGTCCGTCCGTCCGTCCGTCCGTCCGTCCGTCCGTCCGTCCGTCCGTCCGTCCGTCCGTCGGTCCGTTCGCCTGTCCGTCCGATCAACGAGCGACCGACAACAGCGCACTGGGGTCCAAAGCAACAAAGCAAATCGACACGCCGTTTCATCATGTGTAAGCGCTGGAGGTTGTCGCTCGTGCGTGTCATCCAGCATTATTTGGAACGCACGGCAAGAAAAATATCTTACATTTTTTTATCACCCGTCACCAGGTAGCTACGTACGTACGCCCTCTCTCTGAGAGACGGCGGGCTTTGGAAAAGGCCTCCGCAGGTGCTGGGCACCACGCAGCTATGTCAAAATACGATAATAAGGTGTACGTCCGCAGTACCACGCATCCATCCGTCCATGCCGGCGTCCATCTTCAACTGCGTGGTTTATTTATTTATTGCTCGCATCGATCGGCAATAGCTAGCCGACGATGCAAGCATTAACGGCGTCCCGTTCTAGCTGTCTAGAACGAGACATCCATATCTAGCATTTCCAGGATGTTCAGCAGCGCCTCACGGGCGTCGTCCAGGGCGTCCATCAGCGAGGCCATGTCCACGCCCAGGTCCAGCTCGACACCGTCCTGTAAGTCAAGAAGGTCGGGCGGAGCAACGTACGTGGCGGGTGGTCTATTAGGCAGCCTCATCACCCCTGCCCACATCAGACATGCAACAGCCCATGTATATATGCCTGAGGATCTTACATCCGTAACACTCATACGTATATACTATCACAATATTACTTTAAATGTAAGTGTATATACATGTATTATATTGCATATTTATCGATTATTGTCATCATTACTATTTAAAATAAAATGATATTATTATTATCATTACTTATTATCATAAATATTATAGCGTAATACTACTAGCATTATGACGTCTAGTACACACTGCATGCATGTCATCATCATGCACGCGCGCCTTCCCAAGCATGTATCTATGCTATAGATGTAATCCATCATCACGCACGATCATCATCTGCCGCCGCACCACGCACACCGACGCGCAGTCATGATTATTACCAAGTCATTTGGGTCTACTTGCCATGTAGTCGCCAATGAACTCCTGGATGTTGTGGCGTTGGGTCTCCACATCAGCCGCCATCTCCGCCGGCGCATTGTCCAGGCTATACCGCGTTAGCAGGCCCGCGATGCGGCGGTTCTTCATCGTCCCCGATATCTTAGAGCCGCTGCGGACATACAGCCGACAAAGGGACGGGGTCCAAAGCCGCAGCATCAACCGAATCCGAAGTGATGGATGCCGCCTCACCCCGGACCACATGGCATTATGCATTTCTCGCTCAACACAAACATATATACATATAAAAATTATATATCCATCCACTATGCACTTTGATGGCATAATTTAGAACGGATGATAATGAACAATAATGTGGATATATCATAACGATAAAAATGTTAATCGATATTAGTAATAAAATAATATTATATTAATATCAACAATGATAGTAATGGTGTTACACGCACATGAAGAACGCATACTGGATCACAAGCACGCAGGTGGGCCTATTATTATGAGCGAAACCGGTATCTATCTCGGCATCAACGTGTGGTTGGCCCGCCAGGGCGGGTACGTATGCAGCGCCTGCATATGTATGTGATGTTTGTTAGGGCGCCAGGCTGCATGATGATACGGCACCGCTGATCCCGGCTAGCATACATGCATGTGGGCTGCATGCAAGAATGAACGAACATACGTGTCCGCAGTTGAAAACATTCAAACATCGAAAAAGGTCGTTCTCTCAGCAGAATAGGGTACGTTTACTCACAGAGCGCCGACGGCATCTTCCGCAATCTCCTCCATGTCCAGGTCGCTGACCCTGCATGTATGCATGGGGGGCACAGGCAGGTCGGTTGCTTATTAAGCCCAACAAAATGATCAACGGACGGATTGCAAGCTTAAATAGACGGTGCAGTCTGTATATATGTAAGTGTGGGACGTGCGTGGGATGTGTGGGATGTGTGGGACGTGTTATGTTAGTTGCCAGCGGGCAGCCATACTAGCCATACGTCCATCCATCGAACGAGTAATATTAACGAACATGCATAGGAAGCGATCCCGATATATGGTATGGCCCCGCTGGTGGCAATATTAATAATGTCATATTAGGTATTAATGCACAACAGCTATCGATAGATGTGCATCAATTTGTTCCCATGCAACTGATGACTGGACGGAGTTAAAGCAAGGCTAGCAAGGCTACCTATTTATTATTCGTCCATGCATGAATCATTTATCCTGCCTATCTATTGCGGTCGCACAGTACATTATGCAGTCGGTATCCGATCCCACAATTTTGATGTAAAATTGATTTTGATGTAAACCTAATTGAATAATTGAATATGTAAAGGAGTTGCCCACTTACCCAGGACCCAAGACCGAAACCAGAGCCTCAGTCCCTTCTCCTTTGGACAGCGCTGCAAACCCATCCGCCAGGGCTGCCATGGCCTTGGTTGCCTTGTCCAGGTCCTCCTTGACCCCTTGCACCAGCGTCTCGAGGAAGACATCCGCGTCGTCCGAGACCATCCCGTCCGCCCCAGCAACCGCGCCAGATGCGTCGCGAGCGGCACTCAGCGCCGACTTGAAGCGGTCTACGGCGTTGCTAAGTGCCAGAATGGCGGCGGCCTTGGCGCCCTCCTTGGCCCTGCGATGTGACACGCAGGTGTGCAGCCGTGTCATGCATGCATGTCACGCACACAGAATCAGATAGAAATTGCGACAAATAGTAAAATAAACCGAGCATGCATGCACGCAGCCCTACGTAGCTACCTGCTGCCTGCATGCTGGGCAGAGTATTCCTCGCTCGGCGCAAGCAAGGCATATATACGTGTCAAATAGATTATGTATGTATCGCTCGCCCTGAACCATGCATGCATGCATGGTTCTGATTGGCAACTAACGAACGTGACGTCTGAAGGTAGGGTACTGTTAAGGCATTATATACATTCCGGACTATCATTACTGGAGGTCGCCCGCCGTGAATAGGCTGGCGCGCAGCGGATAATAAGAAGAGGTAAGAAGGCAGGAATGCATTTGACATGAAGATATGCGTGAAGATATCCGCTCGCTGGATCATCATTCACTTACTTGGATTTGAGATAGAAATAATCAACAGGTAATAAACCTTAGGTATGTTCGTTCTACTACGTACGGTACCTCGTGCCGCCTGCCCATACCTGTTGGTGTTCCCCATAGCTGCCAGAGAACTGAGGTCGAAGTTTTTCAGCGCAGCCTCGACCGCCGTCACGTCCGCTTGCAGCGCCTCCTCCGCATTGGCAACCACCTGACCCATGGCTGCCACAACGGACTCGCCTTCACACACAATGTCAATCAGACCGCTGGAAACCCCTGACTGCTTCAGTATCTGGAGAGCAGATGCCATCGTCTGACCCACGGGTCCTGATGAGGCGAACCGTTTTGACAGCAGCTCCACAAAGCTGCAAGGAAGCACGTGATGAGAAACGGCCCCCCATCAGACTAATCAGACCAGGCAGGGAGCAGGTCGGACTTTAGCGTGTGCGTCAGTACGCATCAGCAGTGAGGTGCAGTGTGCAAATATTAACCCTGTTCTAGTCATAGATAAATAAATAAAACTAATCTTCTGTCAGACCTTTATCAATCTCGCTCACACACACACACACACACACACACACAGCCATATGCATCGATCGCTTGGTAGGTTGCATTACGCACGACATCCACTCACTTGATACCAAGTTGCATCACGTCGCCGTCTGTCATTTGATCCAATTGTGCGTCGACCACTTGCAACACCCTTTCCGAGGTGGCGCTTACTGCTGCAACGCCTGCCTCGATGAACGCCTCGGGCGTCAGCTCATTGCTGTCGTACATTTGCTGGATCTGAGACGCAACGTCCCGTGCACCCTGTAAAAACGATTTCAGCAATTACTATTTCGTTTGGTGGCGGCAGGTACAAAGGACATCAGAAAACCATAACCTCTCGATCCCCAACCCCTCGGTCTTTAATCAGACGACTCGGTCTGAACCTGTGGCGTATAATATTGTATTAATTTTATAATATGCAATAATGCCAAGGGTAAGTTTGTACCCTTGATAAGGCAATTGTGGCTTTATTTTATAACAATATATATTCTACAGTAACTATGATATATATAATAATAAGATATATATATATATATAATTATATTAATTCCCGAATAATGCGTAAGAAAGCACGAAAGAAAGCTCGAAAGAGAATCCCATAATAACAATACGAAATATATTTGAAGTGTTTTATCATGCGTTATTTCGGTTGCTATATACACTTTATAATACAAAAATCGGCATATATGTTATATATATGTATCTTTTTGCGCTTTTGTGTTGCAGCGAACAAGCCAGCAAGCTTACTTGCGTGCTCATCATCGACGAGAAAATTCCGTTCGGTGCCTACCTTCTCCACCTCCTCACGGACGTCTGGTGGAAGCGCCTTGCCAAGCTTGCGCTCCCAAATGTCCACCACACCCTCGGAGCCCTGGGGGCGGGTGTATATATTTACTTCTATGCGTATGTGTGTATAAATGTATGTGCGTACAACGAACTTCACATATAATAGCAGCTAGTATGTCGTGAAGATACGGTCGGCGTGTAGACGTGCTAGATGGGCATAAATATTTATCGACAATTGGTAGGTGTGTAGATGTAATTCTTTGCAATTTTGGGCGGGACCCCAGCGCGAAGCGCGTTCGGGGGAGCCCGCCCCCGAGGAGTACCCCTGTCCGTGCGTGTGTCCGCCGTGCGACGTGTGTCCATGGGTAACGGCCAAACGCTCATTATCCGCTAAACTAATTAGCAAGGTTTGTCATATTAATTGTCCTCTATTGCCAGGTATCTTTGGTTTGGCAGACAAAAATTCTTTGCGCACAAACGGTCAAAGTAAAGCTCCGCGGTCTCCATGGACCCAGGTCAACGTCCACCCAACGCCTCTCGCGCTCATATTTATTTTAACAGTTAAATATTAAGATTAGGAGCAGGTGGCGCGTGCTAAATTGAACTTCCATACTGTTCTGATGTTTGAACATCAAAATGCCACCGACATCAAGATTTGCCTTTCTGTCTTGCCAGATGAATACAATTCAACAATGTGTATTGAATCAAAGTTTCAAGATGCAAAGGGATAGCACATATACCGAGTACCAACGAGTTCTCCAGTTCCAATGGCCGAAGTCCGGGTCTCACCGCGGCTTTTTCGCACCCTGCTTTTGCCTTACATTTGCTATGTAACTATTGATGGCAAACTTTAGAGGTTCACGTCTGCTGCGGGCGTGCAACTGAAGGGCTGCATGCTTGCCGACGGACCAAACAACTACAGTTTCACGGCAAAACAAGAATGCTTCAAGTTGTTTTTTGATCATCTGCTTGACAGACGGATGTGGTAGTGCAGAGGCGTCTAGCGTTACGATAATAATGCAGATGCGATGACCGCCGTTGCTGGCGGCGCGTAATGCAGGTTGGTTTCGGGGCTACCTACCTGCTTTAGCTTGCTCAATCTATGCACGCCAATCCACCTTCAACATCAACGACACCCTCAATGGCACCCTTTCACTCTCTCACACTCTTGCGCGGTAACAGAGTTTCCGTTGTAAAGCAAGCGACCTGTACGGATTGTAGGGGGCCCCGCCCTTTTTCCGGCTTCGAGGAAGCCGACCCCTACTTGTTTAGATATACATGATAACGCACGCAGCGGTCGTGCATGCGGCGACACACACAACTTGCATGCGATACATATCTTTAGGAGCGCATGTAGCGCAGGCATCCATTTATTTCCCACGCACTCGTGCTTCGTTCACGCATCATACATTCCATGGCAGCAGCAGCACTACTGACGCGTGCGACGACTGTGCGGCGGGGCTGCTGCTGTACATATACATATGTGTACATATGTATATATGTGTGGCGGCGCAGGTTGTTTTGTTCTCGTGATTTAAAGAAATAATGCATGTATACACACGCTACGCGACCGAGCGAGTCGTACCTACGTAGCTTGGGACAGCAGACAGCAGCTAGACATATATCATCAGGGTACATACGTAGATCGGATGTACGTATAGATGGGCTCACCTGCGTGGCCCGCCTTCCGATCTCCTGTACCAGGCTGCTCACGAGCACGTCCGGGTCTAAGCCCTGATCAAACACGCCCGTGTCCTCGAGACGGCGCACAGCTCTGGTCAGAGAAGCCACGCGTGGGCCAGCCCTTTCTTTGAGAAGGGCCTGCACAAAACAGACGGCAAGATTGTATAATAAACTGAGATAGCTGCAGGGAAATTCGTTAATTATTGATGTATGATGTTAATAATTGTATAATAATATAATCACAAGAAAACATACAGCCCGCTAGCTCAGGTAAAGATTTATTATTGCTTTTTTGTTCGTGGTTATTATTATCTATCTAAGTTCATTCAGCTTACCAGAGCTCCTTGAAGCCCGTTGGTGTCAACGGCCTCCACCAACTGTGACGCCTTCTGGGCAGCGGCATCGACGCAGGCGTCGAGGTCTCGAGATGCGCGGCCACTACTCCCGCCACTGCGTGATGCGATGGGGCACAAGCGAGCAGGCAGCAACAAAGCAGTTCCAGACGCCGGAAATACGTCATACATGTCGGCGCCATTTATAAGCAAGTGTATGCGTGTTCCGGTTGTCGCCGTGCTTCCGTATGTACTGCCCGCGACGGCGGCGGCGCGCGGCGGGTGGCATCAAGGATGAGAGGATAGACACACATTGTGTTTTCACGCACGCATGGTCGATCTCACATACTACTACGACAATATCATTTCTATCTAAATTAGCGCGCGCAACTACTGCTTACACTGCTGGATCTGCCTGAGGAACCGCCGCCGGCTCAGATGATGTAAGTGATGCAAAGATGGTCGTCTCGGCGAACTCCTGATGGCGGACGGAGGCCGTCGCCTGTATGTACGTATGTGGCGCCAGGCAGCCGCATGCAGCCGCAGTCGCATGCGGCCCCAACGAACCACATACAGTGGCATGCAGCCGCAAGCAAGCAGCCGCGCGCAATCGCAATCAGCCGCAATCAGCCGCAGCCACAGCAGAGAGATAGATGCCACAGCAGCAGGGAGCGAGCAACCACGCACAAGCAAGGCCCCCGTGAATTTTCGAAGATATTCATTCATCAGCAGCTAACAGCGAGCTCATTATCAATGTTATTATTGCCAGCCAATCAACAGGTAGGAACGTAGTCGAGGACAACGAACCGTTTTATGCATGGCGGTAATAAGGTGAATATTCCGTCGGCGGTAAACATAAATTTTGTTATTCATGCCCGCATGCAATTCGTACGTAGCGAGGAGCTAGCTAGCTAGCAAGATAGGTCTGTCCATGTTGCTTGCGTCTGCTGTTCGGTGAGTCACGCACTCATCCTACCTGTAATACATAATATTAGTAATCCTGTTCGTTTTCACGTATTTAACGCAAGTAACCAAGTAGCACGCACGCACGCACGTACCGTTGCGCACTTGCTCCCCACCGCAGCGCACGTGCGTCTCTTCATGCGCTCCAGGTTACGCTTCTCCGCCGCGACTTTGGCGCCATTTGTGTGCAGGCCCTGCAGCTTCTCCTTGTGCTGCGCGATGCGGTCTGCCACGACCGCGCTGGCCATGCGCGTGACGGCCTTCACCAGGTCTGCCTCCGGGAGCTGGTCTTGGGTGGGCGGTGGGAGGGTCTCTGGCGAAATTTCTGCGATGCGCGCAAGCAAGCAAGCAAGCAAGATGGCCATCCACCCAGCCACCATCGACCCCTCAATCGGTCGCTCAAATTGATCCGAGGATGCTATCTATTCACTTACAGGCGGTCGAATTAATCAGCCGATCATCAGTACATATTAGTAATCCAACTATTAAGCGGTGACGAGATAGTGGTAGGTGCAAAGTCTCTCCATCCCCGGCCCGTACGTTCAACACACGCGTGACGCGTCGGGTTATTTATTTAAGACCGATGCGTATTATTTATAAATGAATATCCAGCTAATAATAATGCATTATATATATAAAAATATCATAAAATATGTATGCACATACGTACCCGGCACTTTGTCAGGGATGCCATCAACGAAGTTCACGGGTGGCTCCTTGAACACCTGGACCTTGCCGCCTCGCGTGATGAATGCCACGAACCTACACACACACATTGATATACCGACGGACATGCACGTCATCGATGCCGACGGACGGATGTGCACACATACATAAATATTATATGTACGTATATATACATAATATGTATACATGTACATATATACATGTATATGTACATATATACATGTATATGTACATATATACATGTATATGTATATATACATAATTATATATACACGACGACCGACCACGGCGTCCCACATGCGAATGAAAGCGGCTGCGGGCATCCTTGCTGGCTGCCATTAGGTCCGTCCTTTGTTTGCTTGCCCCAGGTACATACTGATGACATACCCCGGTTCATCACGCATGGTGACAGGCCGCCTGCATGCTGCCACCAGAAGTATTTTACTCATGTAGGAACGAAGATACGCCGTGCGTGATCTCGCTACGTACGCTCACTGCTGCACGTCGGTATTCATAAACTAATAATGGTCGGAACGGAACGCGGCCCCTTGCAGCAGGTGCGTGCACACATACACATGCGTGTGTGTTGGACAGCAACCTCATGACAGGCTTTATTATTAAAAACTACTAAAAATAAAACAAATGTTTTCATTCTGATGCTGGACGGACATGCAGGTCCAGCACGCAAGACATCTCAATGCCGACGCAGTGTTCGGCGGGTATATATACGCACGTTTATTTTGACCCGTTCATCCACGCATACGTTCTCGCTCGCAACCATGCGCGCAATCCCATGCATACGCGCATCGATGCATGCATCTGTACATCCGTGCGTACTCTTCCCCCACCTGTCGCTGATGAACGATTTGACGTCATCACATGTGGACGTCTGGCACAAGACAACTTGCGGCGTGGGAGATGAGGTGGGCCCGTGGCCGGCGGCCTCGGCACCCTGTGGCGCCGAGAAGATCCATGCCGGCAGGAGGCCCCTCGCGACCTCATCAGCCGGTGTTGATGTCTGCTGGTTGCCGCCCGGAGCCGCCAGGAGAGGAACTGATTCGCTGTCGTTTGCAGCCACCGCCGCAGGGAGCGATCTGGGTGCGGGCGTCCGTCCAGTGTCCAGATATATAATACGGATCAGACGGTGGCACAAACGAATGCGTACATACGTCGTCCATCATCAGAAAATAAGGAAGGGTTGGAGAATTTTGTCTCTCTATCTGGTAATTGACGTTACAGGCTGCTGAGTCTCAACTGTATATATACATCCCTGCCTACTACGTAGCAGCAGCAGATAATAATAAGTTGATATAACTCGACATGTAGGGCATACACGCTAGCACGGAATGAAATCATCTGCATTCTTGCGGCACGTACAGTGCGAGGTTTGCTACTAGGAGACATGCATGGATCGCCGCTGCTGTTCAGTTTATCCAGGTATTTATTGTGTAAATTGCTTGGGCATATGCCAACGTAACAATCATGCGGATACCCGTGTGCTGTGCGAGATGCAACACGCAAATGAACCAAGACGTAATCAATCTCCTGGTTTGATTACAGTAGTTTAAGTGCCGCTATTGAATACAGTAGTTTTAGTGAATACAGTAGTTTTAGTGCCGCTATTGAATTAATTGAATACAGAATTTTTAGTGCCGCTATTGAAGTGCATACGCGCACACTTACCTCTTGGTCATTACTTCGATGTAGCGGGTGAAGAGGGACGCCACTGCAGATCGCATATCAATCACGGGTGATGTGGCCTGTGGCGCTCTACCGCTGGCGGCAACACTTCCCTGCTGCTTCCCATCGATAAGTGCCTTATCCTTCGACAGCTGCTCCGCAATCTCCATCACGGACTTTAAGTAGTATTGTGGCAGGAGACTCTGCAATTGTAGCGATTGGTGATGAACAAAGACAAAAGTGCATGATGATGTAGATGATGCTGGTGATAACAAATAAAACGTAATAATAAAACAACAACAATAAAAACATAACATAACATAACAGAACTGGCATGGCATGATAATGATAATGATATGATATATAATATGATATAATATGTTATAATATAATACAATACCATATCATATAGTATTTTATCAAAATCAATAATATATTTACCTAAAAAATATAAAATATATATTATTATTGACATGGCATATATACTATTATATATTATTATATATATGACACATATAAAATCATATACTACAATATAGGATATACATATAATATAGTAACATTTATAAAAAATATTATTACTCATTATTCTATCACTATAATCGCTAACGCCCGTGTTAAGGCGACCAGCATTAATAGGATGCCATTCTAGCTTGTGAATGTTGCCCGCAACAAAAGCTTCGGCAAATTGATTTGAGTGCGTCATAGCGAATCTTGTTGCGTTGCCGCCATGTGGTTCGAGTCTGCTATGTAACCGACATCAAAATTGTTGTGCACTGTGCGAATGTCCATATCCATAATGTTCGCATATCCATAATTACCTGTTCCCATAACCATGCCCGTACCCGCCATGAATACTCACGTTGATGCCGAAGTTTAAGATGCTGGACTCAACCTCCGACATGAATTTCTTCTTGGCCTTTTCATAAGCCTTATGGTCAAGGGCAGTGTCCATGACCATGTACCTGCATGCAGCCGTCCGTACGCAGCAGCACATAAATTTGTACCAGGGTCGTACCGGCGCGTGGCGTCACCCGCCGCCAGCAGCATGCGTGTGTCGGAAGGTGCGGCCCGGCAGGCAGCTAATAATACGAAGCCAACTCATGACGACACCGACGACAGAAAGCGATTCCACCCCGCCGGATCTTAGCTAGCGTGTGTATGTCATCCATACATGCTACAACTCATGACGGCATCCGTGCGTGTTATCCATGTCACGTTTGCAATCAACACGAGTGCACACCCGAAGTCGACGTTGCTCTTCAATGTCGCAATGTAGTTGACGACGCTGTCCAGCCAGACTGGGTCATTCACGACCTTGGGATCAATGTCCAGCCAGCGGTAGTACGACTTGCGGTGCAGCTCCGCCATAACATCCACTGCCTGGCTTAAGAAGACGCCGTTGCCGTTGTCGAGAATGTCTCTGTTCGTTGATTTTTGTAGGTAGGATAACGATGCCGCCAGCAGATGCCACCGTTTATATTACAGATTTACTGGGATTGTAAATAGCGATAACGGTCGCGCTTGCAGTGCGGCGAGCGAAATTTCAAGCAGGGCCTGTCGGACGTAACTTGCACGTATAACATTATTGTCCCTAAAAGTGCTTGCCCATGATTTATCCACTACTTCAAGTCCTCATCAATGTCCCGAACAGTAATAAGACAATGCGAGCCGACAGTGTACACGCAGCTCTTGAGCCAGCCATGCGCGGAAGATGCAACAGGTCATCACAAATAAATGACAAGGCGTATGTTCATATCATACATGACATTTCCAGTTGTATGTATTTGTATACCTCATGAGGATGCTGGTCTGCTTTTCGGTTACGTTTATCGGCGCCCGCCAGTACAACATCACGTGGGCGCACGCCAGCGCCGGGTCACAATGCGCGATGGGCCGCTTCATCTGCAAGCAGATTGGGCGACAAACGATTAAGAAAGTGATATTAAGTATAACGAATATATACGATTCGTTAACGGAGATCTTTGAAAGGTCATGTAGGAAGTTGCGCAAACTGGCTGGATCGATGGGGAACCTGCACACGCAGCAGCAGCAGCTCCGTCGGTCCGTCCATCCGCCTGATGGGGCTTACCATGTCCAGCAGAACCCGAATAATCAACCTGGCTGCAATGCACGGGTTCGGTGGTGGCAGGCCGGCAGCAGAGGTAACACGTCACTAGCCATCCATCCATTGCTACTATGCATGTATGAGGACTTCCTTGTCCGTACATCAAGTAAGTAAGGTAGGTAAGACGGCAACCGTACACGCAAGCAAGCCCGTAGTGACGGGCGGCCACTTTCAATAATCTGCGTGCTGAACAAGAGGACGCCAATACGTAGGTAGTCCACCGACGCGCTTGCTGGTCGCAGCTACTTCCAGCCAGGTCCTCAGGGCGGCCGTCGCCTACATCCGAATCCCAGCCTTGCATCCGCCCAATAATACAGCTCCTATAAGCAATAATGTGTTATTCTGTTAATCAGTAATTCCCAGCAGTTGCATTTCTTGGACCGACCTTCCTTCCTTACGTACCTGCCAGAGCAACGGCCTTCATAGCACCTTTCACCGGATCGAGCATGGCCAAGGCATCGCCCGCCATTTTGTTAGCTTTTGCTGCTAACGCAACGGCTGCGCCACAGGACGGGTTTTATGCAGCACGGAGAGGTGGCATGTGTAAAAAAGGGTGATGAGGAAATTGTATGTACCGCAAAATGATATATATTCATATAATTTTCGATAAAAACAAGAACCACAACAACGAAATATAATTTTATTATTTATATTTAATATAATTAGTATATTATCTTTGGTAACGTTCATATAGCCATTACATTCTCGCAAGTCACCGCACTTACTATATTACCATTTAACTCTGCAATAGTTTGTTTTTTTATATAAAAATATGTGAGGGGGCTTTTGTAGCAATATCTTACCGTTCATCATTGGAATTGGTACATTTCGCAGATCTGCTGGGGTGTACGAGCCCAGGCTCCCAGCAATCATCCCCAGGATCAATTGGCCGAGAGGGTCCTTCGAAGAAGCCTTGTCCTGTGTGGCGGCATGCATGTGGGTATATATCCATGCTGAATCATCAATATTTTTGTTTGGGATGAACTATGTATATAGGCGGCGCCAATATCTCATTCCTGCAAACTCACACAGGATGCCAAGCGATCAATTGATCTATCGAACTGAGTTAGTTGCCTCCCAGGCCATTACGTATTAGCTAGGGAACCTGATAGATGTTGATCGATGAAGGCTCGGGACGCCTGATTGCTTTGGTTGATCTGGGTTGATTGTAAGCATATCTATACACGCACGTGGGTGCGTGCGGGCCCCTCCCTACTTAGCTACCTACGTATGCACGCCAGGAGCGCGCGCGACTCTGGCGGACTTGCTTGTATATATCTTTAATTCAGATTTTATTCCCCCTTCTATTGACTTCACTTAATTGTTTGCACGCAATTCGTTGCAGACGACGCACCGTCGGTTTCTTGGCCTCCAGCTTCGGGGCCATCCCGGCGCGCTTACCCTGCGAATGAGTAGTGCGGAAATGTTACGTAGATTGGCCATGAGTCGCGGTAGTAATAATAAGCATGATCGTCAACGCACGCTCGCAGAACGAAGCTGACTACGAGCCACACGCACGTATGACAAAGCACAATCTGTTTCGCACAAGCATCGGACGGACTGATTGATGCGTGGCAATAGTGGCAACATGTAGGTGTCGAAGCAAGCTGGGCTTACCGCCTGGCCTGCCAACGCTGCCGTGATCATCACGCTCTTTTTGTCCGAGTACACAACGCAAGCCTCCTCCAGCTGCACGCATATTGGAACATGTACACGACTACACGTCAGTAATTTCTTAATCATCAGGCAGCGGGTGTATAACAAGCGTTCCTTCTGGAATGCGTGCGTGCGTGCGCACCTACCGCCGCCTGCCTGCAGCAGCTCGACTGCAAATCGATTGTGGAAAGGCTGTAGCCTTACCTAATCCGTACAACAATGGCATACCACGTATACATAGGTAGTCCTACATTATTACATGAAACTAAGGCACACATCACCGTAAGCATCGATGTACGTCCACCCACAATGTGGTGATAGGTGAGCCGCTCGGACGTCGTGCCGTATGCCTGCGCGTTGGCGCGCGCGTACATGAGCGCTTCCTCAAGCGGCGACTTGGGCGCGTACTTTGCCGCGTCGGCGCCGCTGGCGGCGGCCCCGCGCTTCAGCAGCAGGAACGTGATATCCGCCAGGCCGAAGCGGCAGGCCAGGTGTAGCGGCGACACCCAGGGGTGCGGCCGCGTGAGGCCGGGGATCTCGATGCTGGACACGAAGCGCTTGATGCCCAGCAGGCGCTGCTTCAGGCTGCTCCTGACCTGGCACCACAGCTTTTCATACACTTTGTAACTCGAGCCCTGCATACACATAAATACATACATACACGATCACGACTTATTTGAACATACATCGACTAATTAATATTATTATAATTGCACCAATCATATGATTATGTGAATATTGTGTTCAGCACATTTACAGCTCTATTATTAATCATAATGACAATTATGTTTATTTTCTTATGTCAGTTATCTGGCGATGAGCAACTAATTTGAGCGTGATCGTGCATTGATTGCTTGAACAGGCAGAACAGTCGTCCATGGTCTAGCATGGTTAGGCTATGTAAATCAGTATGCAAGCAATCAACCGACCGCGTCCCTCTGCTCCTGCATCGTCTCCGCCTTCTCGGCATCGATCTTGGCCTTTTTGTTCTTGTCCCGGACGATGTCTCCCGAATATTCTTGACCACTGAGGTTGGGATCAGCCCCCAGGTCCAGCAGTGCCCTGCGTGTAATAATCGGTAACTGGGTTAGACGGCCGCAAGCAGGCATGTGGGTACGTATGTAGCTAGGTAGGTGCGGCCGGATGGTAAGTACCGGCGCTTTGGGGTATAGTAGTGGTAACCGTTACAAGATGGATTCGAGTATGTGGCATGTATTTGTGTATGCATGTATGTGCAGCAACGGCTGAAACGAAGAAACGCTGCGAACGCAAAGTGAATGGATAGCGCAATCATACATGGATACACGCAAACTAAACGCCGCTAACGCCGCACATACACACATACAGTTTCATACATAAAATGCGTCGTGAATGCCGAGTGAACAGACCGTGCAGTATCTTATACTCACCGCACAGTTTCGTATTTCTTCAGACATATGGACACGTGGAGCGGGCTGCAGCGGCTGTTGCACCGTCCAAGCTGCTTTTCCAGCTGCATGTGCACAGCAAGGGAAAGCCAAAAACGAGGTTTCAACATGCAGGTGCGCAATCGATTCAAGACAAGACGTTTCTGCGTTTGAGGTCGTGTTATATTTGCCATTATACTGATAACTATATATTTGTTCTGTATATATGGATTAGAATATATGTGATGTATTGTGTTACAATGAATAATATCATAGATGTCATAGCATACATATGTATACGTATGGGTATGTAAGTATAAATGACACGCACAGCAGTAATCTGGTGAGGGCAGTGGATATATAGATAAATACTATAACAATAGCACTAGTAATGCACTAGTAATATTACTGATAATAACAGTCACAGTAACAGTGTAAGACAGAAAGTAAAAGAAATAGTAATAGTAGCTGGTAATAGTAATTGTAATAGCAATAGTATAGTAATAGTTATAGTAAAACAATAACTATTACTATTATTATTAGGATGTTACAGCGGACCCCGCGGGTCATCGGTGACAGCCCCGGTGACAGCCGAGGCTTCCTCACCATACACTGCCTAAATGAACTAACGCCACCATGGCGCTCCGGACAGGCTCCCCAAGTGCACCGAAACACTCCCCGGGCCCACACTACCAGGGAACCACCCCGTTCCTGAGAACCAACCATGGCAAGGGATAAAGCCCGCTCAGGGGGAGTTAGCCACCATGGCGCCCCTATTAGCGAACCACCACCCCCACCAAGGCGGGGTCACTTCTCCAGCGGTGGCCCGTAGTCTTGGAAGCCCACGGGGGCTCGCGAGTCACCATTCAGGGGCCTGCCCGTACGGTCCCACCGGGCCGAAAAAACTGCCCACACCTAGCGATAGCTCCACTGGGCGTCAGTGCCCTGACCACCCGCGGTCTATTACGACAGAGTACCTACAGGGCTTAAGAATCCTGGCCTGACTATACTATATTATATAGTATTACTATACTATTACTATACTAATAATAAAATATTTATTTTTAACCTATGACACGCACAGCAGCATTCTTGCGAGAGTCGTGGATAGAACATATATGTACATACCGGTACATACTGGTTGGACGCATACCGTATATATACCGTTCGGCACGCATTGAATACGTGATATACGGGTCTCACCATGCCCTGAAGGTAGGTCGGAATGTCCGTCATCCACACCCATGCCTGGCTGAGGCCCGCGCCCAGCTCCTTGACCAGGTAAGTGGTGCGGCCAACGTCATTGAGCAGCGTGGTGAGGACCAACGGGTCCATCAGGCTGGGGAACAGTTGGGCATAGTCAGGCGGACAGCGTCGCCGCTGCTCCTCTTGCCGCAGGAAGTTCACCTGTACGGCAGGGCAGTGAAAGGAGTTGGTAGCGTTCGTTTGTTTTTTCCATGTAGCGATCCGTGGAAACGGCGATACCGTATATGATGCCGCCGGCGCGGCGGGCAGTGTGTACCGTGGCGGGGGAGTGCGGGGGCACCCCCCGCCTACCGTTCGGTGTCACAATATAATTACACGCACGTGCGTTGTTTCCATGTATGCATGCTTACGATTCTGTTGTTCATCATGCATGTTGTTAATCATGCAATGCATGTCTTTCGTCCAGTGTATGTTTTTTGCCGTCGCGCTTACCTAAAGCAGCAGCAGGCGGCAAGAGTCATGCTCTCAATCCTAGCTGTGCCGCAACGGTCCGAACATAGCAGAAGGTTCAACCTAGCACCGTACAACATCACCCTATCGTCTGTGGATGTGTATGTGTGTGCGCGTGTGCGCAGTCTACCGAACGTACCCCAGGGTTCCATCCATCCACAACGAATGGAAATAATAACGACTTTTGGGGTAGGCTTGCGGTGACATCGCGGGCGCGGATCCGATTATTACGTAGCTATTATAAAAACATGCATGTGCGTGAGCTCACCGTGCTCCTGAGGTCCTTCAGCGTCTGCTTGTCAGCTTTGCTGAGTGCGCCCTCACCGCCCTGCAGGAAAGAGCGCAGACAGGGCGTGCGTGTCAACACAATACCACTACTATATAATCGAATCACCCCCATGCATGTGTAATTTTTATTTATTTATTTGACAGCAAGGAAAGCACGTGTATATATATGTATATATGGCTGTGTGCGCGTGGTTCTATGGCTAGCGCACGTAGCAGCCATACATGCCTGCACGCACGCGCGCACGCCGACCGACTTACCTTTTCTGCCACCACGCGCTCCAGGGTCTCCAGCTGGCTGTCCATCCGCGGCCGCAGGTAGGTCCGCCACAGCGACGCCGAGTCCACCACGGGCCGGGCAGCCAACAGCAGGTCGACCATCTGCTGCAGGGACTTGTTGTGCGGCTCCCTGCGCGCGTGCGTGCGTGCGTATGTATGTATGTATATATGTAGCAGCAGGATAGATAGAGCGAGCAAGCAAGTAGCTAGGCAATCATGCATATCGGATTATAAATATTAGTCGATCGACGACGGTGCGACGGACACGTTCATTGGCGTTGTAATATTGAGCGTAAACATGCCCTACGTTTAATTGCGTGCGAATTTGGTGGCCAGCTATGTAGTCCGTCCCACATGTTCCTCGCTCGGCTCCGACACGCACATATATTCAAACGCATTGGCACGTATGCATGGCACGACATTTAAATTGCCAGACAGTGTAGCACAGCATGCACGCACCCCAGGAACTGCCATCCTTACTTGACGAGCATGTATAGCGCGTACGACAACGGTGTTACGCCGTGCGCGTCGGGAATATCTGGTAAGTTGATGCCGTACTGCACGAGCACTTCCACGCACTTGACTCGGCCCAGCCGGACCGCGTACACTAGGGGCGACGTCAGTGCGAGCTCGGGCCGTGAGGGCATGGGCGGGAGCCCAAACCACACCTGCAGGAAGGTAAGATGTTATGACGCAATAATCTTCAGTAGCATAGCGCGTGTCGTGGGGTCCTGAGGCATCAGTCTGTTTATGACCGAGAGTCATCATATCATCAGGTCGTCGTCGTGTCCTAACATGATGCGCGGGCCGCAAGACGAAGGAATGTCCGTCCGTCCGTCCGTCCGCACCTTCTTCTGCCGTATCTGCGGCTTCTCTCCCGGCTTCCGGGGTCTACGTTGACGAGCCTGCTCGACAGCCTGTCAACAATGGAAGAAATCAGGAAGCACAGTCGCCAGCAGGCAGGACGGATGAGCAAAATAATGAATTAAGGCAGGGACATCACTACTGTGTCACACGCACATGTGGGCGGGCGGAACGTTCCGTCCCTGGTATGTATTACGATCGAAGCTGTTAGTTGTGCGATGCGTGTTTGAGCTGTTGCGCCCGCGAGGTGTTTCCGTCCTTCGTTCGTTCACACGAATGAACACAGTCTTGGTAACAAATTGAAGCCCCTAAGCTTTAATTTTTGCGCTTAATTTTCAGCATCGTGCGTGTTACAAAAATCTTTACGAACAAAACGCACGATCGATCGAGCGGTAGTGAGCAGCGCGTGTTGGTTTCGGATCCCAACCAACCTACCACGCAGCAGCCTACACACCTTTGCGCTCATGCGCTGGAAACTCTTCCACTTGCCGACCTTGAGCGGGTACTCAGCGGGCGACATGCTCTTGTGGTACCAGGCGACATTCCTGGGGCGTGCGTACGTGCCAAGCACGAATGGATGGATAAGGTAGATAGCAGGCATTGAAAGTAACGCTAACGCTTTATATTGGTATTCTTCCATCTGTTACGTACGGCATGTTCTAGAAATCATGTCATTTTTTGCAGATATTTCTGAAGCACTCACTCACTCACTCTTGATGCTATAGCAGACTTAGCAAGCAAGCAATAGAAAACAAACGGCGGCGGGCTATGGATCATCAACAGTCTCCGCTGCAATATGCTGCCTCCATCATCCGTTGTGGACACGGTCAGTCTTACGTCCATACGACTTGACAGTGAGGTTAGCTGGTAGGGACATGGGTGGACCGTGTTTATGTATCCGTCAGCGGCCAGCAGCCAGGACCGAGTCCATGCATCCGTCCGTCCGTCCGTCAGGACGCCAGCAACTGCCAGGAGGTACGTAGGGCAGACGACTCACCGCGCCCGCAAGTCGGCTCCCTCGAGCCGCTTCTCGTTGTCCGCGATCTTGAACGACGCCACCCGGGCCTTCAAATCGGTTACGCACGAATCGTACTTGCTGTCCGGGTGCGCATCCGTGGGCACCTTCATGTACCGCGGAAGCCCGTCGTACATCGTATCCGGCTTGTAGTACTCTTCGTTGGCGTACAAGTGATCGCCTGCGCGCATTTTTGTTCGCTCGTAAACACGCACACACGCACGCAAATGGTCAGCAGCAGCAGGGCCGGTAATAAGCAAAGACGTATAAACGCCAATATTTACACTGCACGCATCTCATGATGTCATGCTTTACGGTACATATTTATTACACGTGAGTATTTCGTTCGCTTACCGGTTGCGCCCGCTGTCAGCTTGCCCTTGAGCGCATCGAAGGACTTGCCGACGATCGCGCTTGCCTTACCGACCAGGATCGGTGCCGCCACGAAAGCCGTTGCAGCGGCGGTTGACATCTCCGGGATGCTTACGTCCTCCTTGAGGCCGTTATAACCGTTGCCATCAATAGCCATGGACCCTTTGCTGCTGGCGCCTGCGGCAAGACCCGCAGTGGTCGCGGCCGCAGGCGGATACAGATCCACGTCGTCACCATCGTTGCTGTAGAAACGGCTGCTGGCGCCGGCGGATGTCGATTTGCCCCGGCTCATAGACGAGGTCGTACCGCGTTTCGTGGAGCACACCTGCCCTGTGCCCCCCGGACTGAGCATCAAGACAGCTTTGTCCTCTTGATCATCATCGTAATCGCCGTACTTCGAAGCGCCGCCAGAAGACGACTTGAGGCGCATGCTGGCCGCGCCGGGCTGATAGCCCGGCGGGAGCGGTTTCTCCTGCTGGCTAATTATTGAATCCTCCACATCTAGGACCGCGAGGTCCTGCGCGCGGCAGCAGTGCAGCCTGAATTGACGCCTTCGTCCATTCGTCCACGTCGTTGCGTGGGAGCCGAACGTTATGCTCGCTTTTGCATGGTAATCCACCCATGGATGGTTTTCCAAGTAAGCTTGACAGCATATTACCTCCATAGATATTATTTTTTGATAATCCATCAATTTATGGCTTCACAAGTCACTCGCTAGATTGTTTATGCGTCATCTGCCCCGGTACGGAATCTGGCCGGCTTTTTTTCGCCATCGCTTACCTCCCTGCCCTCAGCCACGGGGCCCGCCGCCTTTGCGGATTGCTGCAATGGGGCGCCCTGCTGTTGAAACAGTCGCCTTTTTGATACCGCCGGGGAATTGTTATCTGAAGCGGCATTGCTGCCGACGTTGACGACGTCGTCGCCCGCAGCGGCCTTGCGGTGGAAAGGCGAGAACGATGCACGAAGGGCCGCTTTGAAGGATGAGGAGGGTGTTGCCGGTGATGACGACGGAGCGGAGGTACCCGGCGAAGAAAACTTTCGGCGTAGCCAGTGGCTGGGACTGCCTGACGCCAGCTTCCTGCGATATATATACACGCATGTATGTACGCCCGTGGATCACTACCTTACTTTTGTTGTTTGGGTTTCCCCACGTACGTTGACATGCAATATATAGAAAATCAATCAAAATTAAATCAAACATCTTTTTTGACGGGAGCTAGCCCTGCGCAAGGCGACCGGCGAGCGCCTTGGTGTCTATCTATCTCCAAGGGTGAAGTGCGTGACCTGGCAGTGCCTTGTTATACTGCCGGCGAAATCACCATGCACGCACTATATACAACCACGAACCGCCCACTTACACCCTTTCTCACTGCCTAGCTGGCTACTTTATTTGCCTACATATATCACACGTGTGTAAAGGGGTCTGCTAAGGGGCATTAATTCAAGTTAATGAGAAATATTTTGTAAAAACCCAAAAAAGAAACCCATATTAAATAATAAATCAGCGAGTACACAAAATCACAAGAGAATGTTTATATTTATAGCAAGCCTTTAATAAATAGTAAGCATACACACCGGATGAACGAAAATCACGTACCCGTCATCGACGCTGCAGCAGGGGCTGCTGCTGTCTGAATCGTTCACTGTTTGCGGGATGGCAGCATTGGGAAGTCGGTGATGAAACAGTCGGTGCGCCAGTCCGCTGCTTGCGCGGCACACTTGCGCCCCCGTAATACCCTCTCCCGCCGGCGTCGAGCCTCCCTGCCCACCCGCGCCGTCAAATGGCGACTGCTGGCCTGCAGATGCCGATTCACAGACGCCTTCGGGAAGCCCCGCAGGGCACCGGGCCTGCGGCTGCTGAGCCTGCGCCCGCCGCGCAGCGATTGCGGCGGCCCTCTGCTCCGCGCGCACTCGCTCCCAAATCTCCTCCTCCACGTCTTCTTCGTCTATCCACTCGTCGCCCTATATAGATATAGAACGAATCAAGTGGGCAAATAATATATATTATCCGTGATGGTCGTCAAGTAGTGGTACGAAAGGCCATCACTACTGGCCTTCAATCGACCACTCTACGTATCTGATCGTATGCTTCCCTCGTGTCTATCTCCATCCTGGAGTGAATGAAGTGCGTGACCTGCTGGCTGGCAGTGCCCCGGCGCGGCCTCCCTTGCTGGCAGTGCCCCGGCGCGGCCTCCCCGCAAGTAAATACCATCCATGCGCGTGTGCTTCTTGTACGAGGACCGAGCGAGCAAACCCTTATATGGACCGCATTATTCGTTGTTCATGCACATTTATGTATGTGCGTAGCGCACAACTACGAAGATCGAGCAATGATATGCGCGTATGAGCTATCTAGTGACGCTCGCAGGAGCCGCTGGCTGCCCTGCTACGTATGCTAAAGTAAGCCGCGCGCCTCGTACGTTCGCACCTCCTCGCGAGTGTTGTATTTGTCGTCCCAGTTCGGGTCGTCCTCCAGATCGGCGTCCGGCAGCGAGTCACGGTTGACCCAGAAGTCGTCCCACCTGGCACGTACGCAGCAGCAGTCGATAGTGGTGTGTGTAGTGTATCATATCAGTGCCAACCTCGAGGTTGGAGGTCGGGCCCGCCGCGCTCGCGCGCGGATCGATGTAGAACAACAGAACGTAGACGTTGGGCTCGTTTTATTTGCGCACGGCAAGCGGCAATAATGCATATGACACTGTCGCAACATACATTCCGGCGGCCCTAGCTACGTACGTAACCATGCTAGCTTACTTCCTGATAAAACGCAGGCACGCACTTAAGTCATCAATGAGCGAATGGACCTCGCTCTCACGCAGCAGCGGCCATGCATGCATGTATTCATGCAGTTACTAAACGCACCACCGCATTCCCTTGCGACGCCATTGCAGCAACATGCGCGGCGTAGGGCCCTGGTAGAAGGTTTCCGCCTGGCCGCTGTCCAGCAGCTTCGCCAGCTCCGCGTCCTGCTGGTCATCTTCGCCGCAATCGTCCGCAGAGGAGGAACCAGTGCCGCTGCTCCGCCGCCGGTTTTTGCCGCCGGCTGAGGCAATCGTGTCCTCAACCCCTTCCGCCACGGGCTGTTGCTGCTGCGCGCCTCCGCCGCCGCCATTGTTGCCATCGCCTTCCACGTCTTCTCCCGCCGGCGATTTCTGCAGCAGCAGCAGCAGCGCCATACATATGCATGGAATAATGCTTGCTTTTGTTGGTGCCGTGCATGATTGGATGGCTGCTGGCGGTGTACAAGTGCGCAGACGTGCACAGCTGCTGGATAGTTCAAACTCAACTGGTGGTTCAACTACTGCTGCTCCAACCTTGGTTGTAAGGCCAGGTCTGAAGGTATAGAAGGTAGCTAGCATAGGGCATCCGGTGGCCGGGCGTGCTGCGTGAGATCTATCGAGGGTCGTCTCCAGTTTGGGTTTTCGGCAAGTTTGGCTGGGACATGCGTTGTTGCGACATACAGCAGCAGTCTTTGGTAGATGAAGGCTCCGCACTCCGGTCAAGGCAGCATTTCATCCGTCCGCAACATCAAATAATTCTCATCAGCAATACGTCGTCATACAACACGCCGCCGGCTGGTCATCATACCCTACATCCACACCCACTTGTAGACTGGCCTGGTCGTGCGTGCGGCAATCAAACGATCTATCAATTTGCGATGATACAATAACGAATGCCCGGAGGGATTCGTGCGTCTAAACGAACATCAATCCTCCTGCTTGCCCACCCATCGCGATCGCATACATCTCACACGCACGCGCGGACGGTGTTTTTTGTCAATTTTCTGAGGCGATTGGGGTATAATGGCGGAGGGTAGGTGTCACATGCACAAGCATATGGGGATCAGCTTTACTTTTGTTTTCGCTTCACGCTTCGCTTTACCTTTTGTATTTTCAAGACGATTGGGGTGTAACGCATAAGTATTTCTACTGTTTTATATTTATTTCAATAATAATTGTACAGGAAGCAAGTCATCCGCGCGCTCGCTCGCCCATTCCCGTCCCGGCGGTTCGTTACGTCCGCACCTCGCTGTCCTCGCCGTTGTAATCGTCCACCTGTCGAACGGATCCGTAAAGATGAACGGTGGGTGGATGCATTGGTGCGACAAACAGTAGCGGGTCACAAACAAAAATACGGCTAATAATATAACCTACTAGCTATCAAGCTGCCAAGCAATTACTGATATAATGTTGCAATGCCATCAATCCTGCCTGAAAGCGAGCGGGGACACACCAATACATAAATGGATAGAGCAGCAGCGAGCCGGCATGCGTGCACCTAGCATGCGGGCGCACGTCACGTACTCACGCTTCTCGACAAAGCAACGTAAATGGGCAATACATAGCATAAACCCTAAACCCTATATTATTTATAATAAATGCATACACCAGCAAGCACGCACGCAGCGTTCGCACGCACGACCCCTGTTTGAGCAAACACCGCTTGCTTGTTTATAAATAAATATGCCACATATATAATAAATGCCACATATACAAGTAGGGGGTCGGCTTCCGTGAAGCCGGAAAAAGGGCGGGGCCCCCTATAATCCGTACAGGCCGCTTGCTTTATAACGGGAACTCTGTTACCGCGCAAGAGTGTGAGAGTGTGAAAAGGTGCCATTGAGGGGTTCGTTGATGTTGAAGGTAGATCGGCGTGCATGTATTGAGCAAGCTCAAGCAGGTAGGGTAGACCCGAAACCAACCTGCAGTACGCGGCGCCAACCGCGGTCACCGCATCTGCATTATTATCATAACGCTAGATCCTTCTGCACTACCACATCCGTTTGTCAAGCAGCTATCAAAAAGCAAGCCTGAAGCATTCTTGTTTTGCCGTGAAACTGTAGTTGTGTGGTCCGTCGGCAAGCATGCAGCCCTTCAGTTGCACGCCCGCAGCAGACGTGAACCTCGCTCTAAAGTTTGCCATCAATAGTTACATAGCAAATATAAGGCAAAAACAGGGTGCGAAAAAGCCGCGGTGAGACCCGGACTTCGGCCATCGGAACTGGAAAACTCGTTGGTACTCGGTATGCTATCCCTTTGCATCTTGAAACTTTGATTCAATACATATTGTTGAACTGTATTCATCTGGCAAGACAGACAGGCAAATCTTGATGTTGGTGGCATCTTGATGTTCAAACATCAGAACACTATGGAAGTTCAATTTTGCACGCGCTGCCCATTCATAAGTTCATTACTCATCACGCGGCACCTGTTGAAACAAATAGCAGCGCGAGAGGAGTTGGTTTGACGTTGACTCGGGTCCATGGAGACCGCGGAGCTTGCTTTACTTTGACCGTTTGTGCGCAAGAATTTTTTCCAGCCAAACCAAGGATACCTTGCAATAGAGGACAATTAATATGACAAACATTGCGAATTAGTTTAGCGGATAATGAACGTTTTGCCGTTACCCACACACACACACACGGACAGGGGCAATCCTAGGGGGCGGGGCCCCCCGAACGCGCTTCGCGCTGGGGCCCCGCCCAATAAAATGACCCACCCGGAGTGGATTATGTTATCGAAGCGGGGTCCGGTCATGTTCCAAGGACGAGTCCGGTCCTGTGCTCGCATGATCACATGCTGTCACTTGATCGATCTACGCGCGTAGTCACTCACCAGTTCCTCGTCTTCGGCCTCCAGTCCATTATCCACTCGGCTGGGCACCAGGTCCAGGAAGTCGCTCTTCTCCTCAATCTGCAGATAGATAAAGATAGTTGTTCACGCAATAACGTTGTTCGCAAAAAAGACATGTATAGGACGTGTAACGCATGTGTACGTATTAGCGTACGTGCGTGCATTCCAAGCAAAGGAGAGCATTGACATACGTATATACCTTCAGCTCCGCTCCCGGCATGTCGTCAGCATCGTCTGCTGTGTTGGCCAGGAGGTCGTCCAAGGGGCCTCCGCTCTCAGCCCAAAGCCGTAGGAACGACGCCACGCCTGCGCATCCATGCACGTATGTGTGAGCGAGATCAGAGAAGCGGAGGTAGTGTGTCGATCTACTTGGGTTAAAAATAGCGAAGGTACGTAGACAGTGTGTCGATTAGATCGGCAGCAGGCGTATCTCATAATCCGCGTTACTCAGACACACATACACGGAAATACTAATTACGCCAAAGCATAAGCAACGAGAGAATGAATCATGTCCGGGCATTTCCAGGGACGGCGGGGCTACTATCTAGCAGCTAGCACGAAAAATAACGCTGTTCCGCGCCCGGGTGCAGATTGCGTCCTAAATTGCAAGCAAGCCGTGCAGCTGCGTAAACAAATAAAACGCGTTACCCCACGCAGATTATTATCACTGATTATTGCTCACGCACCGTATCTCACAGCCCTGTGCGGCCAGTGCTCGCCCACAAGGTCCGTGCACGGCAGCCACATCGCAGCCGACGACGAATCCCGGCCACTGGCCACCTGGGAACTGGAGTCGCTCTGCTTCCTTCCCCATTTCGGATTTGCGCCTTTCTGAAGGTAGGACAGTTCAGAAAGCAGCGATGACATAGAGACGTATATTATATTCTACGGGTATATATTATTTGTTAATATTACTACTACTACTACGTATATTCATGTAGTTGACCTTGCCCCAGCCATCGATCTTACCTTCTTAAAGGTGATGACTTATTACAGGGCGGATATTTACGAGAATCTTACGCACGCATGGCCAACCGCACATTCACCACGCAGCCAAATAACTGTTACCTTCAAGAGCGCCGCCGCCACCAGCAGGGATGCGCGCTTGTCCAGCTGCATTGCGTGCTGCAGTACGCTGCGTCCCTCGGCGTCAACGGCGTGGACGTTGGCGCCGCGATTCAGGAGTAACTGCAGACGGAAGGACGGACGCACGGATAATGTTTGCAGATATATCATTGCGAATTGGCACCAAGCAAACGAAAGGATATTTAATGTTCTGACACGCGCCGTCTGCAGAAGCTAGCCGCGCGCCTAGTCCGCAGGCCAGCAGCACACATGGGGGATTTATTTATTTAGTGGAGTACTGCAGCAGTACGTAGTCAGGCAAGGCAGGAAGGTGCACGCAACATACACGGCAACGCGTACGTAGGTTAGACGCATGACGTACGTAAGAAGTAAGATAGTGCAGATAGTATCTAGCGTTCATCATGAACCAAGCAAGATAGACCTACATGCATATATATCCACGCAGCCATGGACGAACCTACGTATATACCTGAGTGGCAGCCACGCTGGCCCCCTTGGCGGCGCACATGAGCGGCGTCTGCCCCGCGACGGTGCCGGGCACCTGGATGGGGTTGGCGCTGCACATGCCGCCCGTGGTCCCAACCACCTCAGGCTCGGTCGGATGCGAGCGCTGCTCCTCATCGTTTGGACTGATGCCCACGTCATCAATAAGGTACCTGTGTACGTGCATCAATGTATGATTACATAATACTGTATGTACGTATGTATACAACACGTATGTATCGGATCCTCAAGAGATATTCACGCAGGTCTGTCTGCGTGCGGCTGCGATGCAGGAGTAGTTCCGGCGCAGCAGGGGCAGCATACAAACAAGCGAGGGTAGTATGCATGCGTTGTATGCGTAGTACCGTATCGTTAAGTAGTATGCGTTCAGGGCGGGTTCACCTGCAGCAAGGCACGCAGCCGCGCCCATGTCCTTGTCAACTGGCCCAGCACGCAATAATCCCATACATTCCGCGGTAATAATTCGCACCTGACAAGCCAGGCGTTATTGTAGAAAGCCGCCAGCGCCAGCGGGGTGTACCCCTTCTCGTCGCGCTTCTTCCAGTCCTCTTTCCCGAGCTTGCTGCCTTTGCGCGTCTCCAACACCTCCACAACTTTCTGCGCGAAATTGCTGAGGTTGTTCTGCGCGGTCAAATGTTTTTGGACGCACGAACGTCATTCATCCGTAAGCACGCATGGACTAAGGTGAGGCACGCAAGCAAGACAGCGACTCCTAATACACATGCGCGGGGTGAATGTAGGCAACACACACAGACAGCATATTATAGCAGCTGCAATTTGCAGGTAGAGCAATCATACATCAGAAAACGCCGGCCAACACACCGTCATCGACTAAACCGACCAACACGCATTGGCAACCATGCTCGCTGCAAAAATATAATTCCAAATATATATTACTTTTGTGTATTTTTCTGCAAATGTCGGTCTTTTATTTATTGTTTTTATATATAATTAACAGTATAGTTACCGCACGATCAACTACCCGCCCACCTATCCATGCATGCATTTTATTACGTACGCACGTACGTACCTTGCACAGGGCCAGTAGCGGATGTGCGGTGCTGCTAGCAGCCGACATGTCCACCCCGGCATCCATCAACTGGTCAAAGATGCGGCTGTCGTTGTCATACGTCTCGGCGGTCGCGCAGCGCATCACACGTGCCAGCGGAAGCTCTCCCACGGCGTTGCGCTCGTTCGGGCTGCAGCCCTGCCAGACAAATTTCGGTAACATATTATAGCGAATTCAGGTTAAGAGAAAACATGATAAAACCCAATTTCGTATTGATACACATACACAGACCGACATTCATAAATGGGTGTCTGGCCGCCCGCACAACTGCATTTGCCCGCCTGTGGCGCGCGTGAGTGGATTGTGTCAATGTACACACTATCGATATTATTTATGAAACATGAATGGGGGTCTGGCCCGCATAACTGCATTTGCCCGCCTGTGGCGCGCGTGAGTGAATTCGTTGTGTCAATGTACACACTATGTTATACTTTATTATTTACGAACATTCAGATACATATTATATACTTCGTAAGTAATATTTGTTCATTCAAATAAATATAAAAGGGATCATTCAACCAATAATAATGTTCCTACCTTTTGCAGGAGCGCTCGAACCACCTTGTCCTGATGGCCTTGGATGGCCAGGAGGAGGGGTGTGTCCACAACTGCATATATACATACGGCATGTATATATGCGCGGTTGGCGCGTGCGCAACAAATTAAAAGGGCTAGTAAGTGAAACAATTAAGCAGCACAATATCATAAATGACAGCAGCCCCCATCCATTACTAACTACTATATATTGATTGTATTTGTGTTGCTTGACGTACGTCGTTGGCCCTTCGTGCGTCGTCCCCAAGGAACGTTCGTGACAGCAACAAAAAAAACGTTGGTGCGCGTCGTTTATATGAATCGTTCGTTCTTCGTCGCGCGCATCGCAAATATATCGATTTGTACTCGGCTACCCGCCTGCCTTCCTAGCCCCGTGCCTGTGTGGATGCGACGGAAATGCGAAATCACTATATATAGCTAGCTAGGGGCTAGCGATGCCTCTAGCTTGCGTGCTGATGTGTGCTCTTGCTTGTACCAATACTACCAATAATTACCAGTGCAAACCTGTCTGTATATGTACAGACATACAGTACACAAAGTAATTAAATATCCCAGTCGGTACAGTCATCTCCTGTTGAAGACAAGTAACGAAGGGGCCTTGCTTGATAATTTCTAACCTCCTTACTTGCTTCATTCTAGTATATATATGTGACCGGTATGTAGCTAGCTAGCTTGAGGACAACAACGTACCGCACGTTGTGCAGGTAGCGCAGGCGCCGCATGCAGGCCTTACCGTTCTTCTTGGGCCCTATCACCGGCTTCTGGAAGCGTCCCTCACCCAGCTCCGCGATGAGTGCTAAGGAGTTGTTCTGCGCCCGTTCGTCAGGTCCCGCCTTGAGAGCCAGGTGATAGGCGGTGAGGCCGCTCTTGTTGGGTGTCAGCAGCGCCTATATATCAAAATGGGAATGTGTACGGTATGGCGGCTAGATAACCTTGCTTCATCATGCATGGGGCAGGGCCGGCAGTAAGTATATGAAACAATAATACGGTAGCAGGTTCATGAGCAACCACACACCCATACACATGCATAAACACGCACGGACGCACGTGCGTGCCCCGATGCGTATATAATAATGCGACGTGCACTGTACATGTACATGGCGTCGTCTACACACCTTCAACTTGTCGTCTGCACGTTCTAGCATGAGCTTGACAGTCTCCTCTTGTCCCCGCATCGCGGCGAGGTGCAGCGGCGTGTTGCCTTGGGCGTCCACTGTGTAGGCCTGTGTGTATGATATGTTTGGCACGCAGCGGGGCATACAATGTATCATTGTACGCACGCAAAATAATATAATAAAAAATAGAAAAAATATTTATGTACGTACTGCACAGCACGCAATTGCCATTTCATATTTCCAAATATCATACACCTACATGTATACATAATGTAAACGTTACAGGGTGGACCCGTATCCAGACCGTGTGTTCCAACGGGCCCAGATAGCTCGCATCCTCCATCACCCGTGGGCTTGGGTTCATGCAGCCATACCGGCAAACACACCAGGTTACCAGCGCGCCAGGAGTGCCTCTCCTGAAAACCGCGCCAGACCCGCCGAATCACACGGCGGGGAGGGAACCGTATATGTATACATGTATATGTGTACATGTAAAATGTATATACCAGCTGCCTTACCTTTAGCCCAGTGTCCAGCAGCTCGCTGGCCAGCAGGCGAGCGCCTTTGGCTGCGGCGAAGTGCAACGGCGTGCGGCCCAACGCATCTCTCGCCTTCAACGGATTTGCACCCTGGACGTCCGACCGCGAAATTTGCCAAGGGCGGCACACAAACACAACAAAAACAGCAGCAGTCGATGGCGGCGGGTAGGTCGTACGTATTGATAATACCCACACACTGGGTACTGTCTGCTGTTAACACGCATTAATGGCTGGCGCCGCGAAATGAACTGGAGAACGAAGAGTGCACAGGGGACATACATGGTGATGATGAGTGGATAGCCAGGAAATATGATATATAAACAACAAAATGGAGTCATACATGCAGCAAATGGGTGCCATGCGTACGTCAACATTATTTGGATCGATATACTGGCTGATGTGGCGCTCGCTGCATGCCCAGTGGCCGATCGAGCAACGCGGGCACGTACGTAGATGCACATACGTACCTTGGCCACCATCAGGCTGTACAGCTCCTTGTCGTCCGCCGCGGCTGCCAGGTTAATCAGCGGCACCCTCTCCTTGAAAGCAGGGAGTTGGACCAGTGCCCCCAGGTCCACAAGCTTGGTGGCCAGCTCCAGCGCCCGCTGCTTGTCCAGCAGCCCGGACGCCCGGAACATGAGCACGTGGCCCAGAACGGTCTCGCCCTGTATGTTTGCATCCCGGATTATCCCGGTAATCCGGGATGCAAATCGTAATGATAAAATCACAAGTATACGAACATGTATTATTGCAATTATGACAATAATAATATTCTTAAATAATATCACATTTTTTTGTATGTAGATTATAAGGTATATAAAATAAAATAAAATAAAATAATATAATATAATATAATGTAATATAATATAATATAATATAATATAATATAATATAATATAATATAATATAATATAATATAATATAATATAATATAATATAATATAATATAATATAATATAATATAATATAATATAATATAATATAATATAATATAATATAATATAATATAATATATGGCATCCACGCACGCAAGCAGTCCAGCACACCATTACGATCAATCACCTGCGCGTTCTGCACGTTCAGAAGCTTGGCGTACTTGGCAGCAGGCTCCCGAGGAGGACGAAGCCAGGCCTCCATTTCATCAAACCAACCATACTTGGCAGCGTAAGATACCAAGCTGTTACCCTGTCATCATTTGGATAACCGACATGGTGTACATAAACACGTCATCACTTGGGTGATTGTGGTCTTAACCGTGGCACATGCGCGCGCCGCGCAATCGGTCTCTTTCTGCGTGACAGCAGCTGTATGAGTGTTGGGCCGATCGCGCGACGGCCGCCGGCGAACGCAACGCATGGGAGGGCGGGTCGTACCAAGGTACGTAGCTAGGGGTCGGTCACAGGTCGTGAGATAGATTACGTAGGTTTGAACCCTCAAAACCCTAACAACTAAACGGCGACACGCTTGCCGCCGACGTACTAGGGTTAGGGTTGAACCCTAAAACATATTAGGCTTAAATAACCCTAAATAAACACCCTAACAGCTAACGAACGGCGGTTCGACGCAGCCGAAATATATACTTGACCCAATAATGTAAGGCGGGTTATCGCGTATATATGTGCAAGGATACAACACATGGTTCCAGCGTCGGCATTTTAATGACGTGTGTCCGTACGTACGTACATACGTACCTCCTTATCGACCACGTCGAAATCAATGCTGCGGTGGGCACGTCACCATACATTCCGCCGCACGAGGGATGAGGGATGACATAAGAGATTGATGGATCGCGATAAGACCTGGCGCACTAGCTAGCGACGGAAACAGCAGATTGATGGTATGTATGTTCAAATGGCTCGACAACAAACCGCCGTGCGTCGTCTCTGCAGATTTAGTTGTGGTCTACGTGCTGGTTTCATAAAACAATAACGTGCATAAAACGATAGAAGATGAACCGGCGGCGGGTGCGTGCGTGAACTCATGGAGGACGACAGGAATGAGCTGAATGTGCGCCGCACGGTGTCGGGATGCATTTGAGATGTGCGTGCGTGGCGGACGGACGACACAATACATCGATAAACATACACGGCGTCCGATGTCAACTAACATACACGACCTAGCTACCTGCTGATGACATGCACGCGCGCACGCACTCTGAGCGCCATGCCATGCATCATCACCGTACACGTGACGTACGGCGGATGTGATCGTTGATGAAAATGTGCGTACGTCGCGTACTAGGGAGGTCTTCGTTCATTCTCACCTAACGTCCAAGTCCTTGCACAGAGCCAGCACCTCCCGGGTCAGGTTCACGCGCCCCGCGGCCACCACCGCGAGTAACGGAGTAATGCCCTTGCCATCCTGCAGTTCAAATGTGCGGCGGCATTTGGTGAAAAAAGCAAGCAAAACATTGCTACAACACACGCCAGGTTTCACACATGACAATAATATTGTTATTATTTAATATCAGGAGCAATAATAATATTAACAATAACAGACACGGCGGGGTGAGTATTGGCTGAGACAGAAGACCCCGCCGTGGCCCTGTTCGGTCAAAACTACCGGAATCAATGAAGGTTATTCATACTGCAGGCAGCGCACATAATTACGCACGCACTTTAATGTTAATCAGGTCGGGTGGGAGCTTCTTGCCAGCCTCAGCCCCGGCGGCGGCGGGGCTGCGCAGCCCGACCGATTTTTCCATCAGAAGCCGAGCCGCCTTGAGCTTGCCAGTCTCCAGCGCCAGATGAAGCGGCGTCTTCCCAGCCTTGTTGACGACGTGGGGCGGAGTGCCGTACCGCAGCAGCTTCCGGATGCCGCGGAGATGGTTGATAAACACGGAATAGTGAAGGGCCGTGTTGCCTGCGCCACGCAGAAAACATATATACCCAGCAAGTACGTACGGGGCGAGCGATGCAGCAGTTAGCGTAATGCATGTTTCACATGGTTGGTTTACCTATAACCGATGATGGATAGCTGCGTGTGGCATGGATGAGCCACTGGTGGCTGCTGCCATGTACATGCCTAGATACCTGATACGGAAGGAAGGAGGATGTTATGCCTGTACATAAGTATGCAATTACGGCAATAGTACGTGAAGGAAGCGGGAACAGCGGGAAACTAGACAGTGCGCGGCTGCGTGTACTACTTGCCTAGGTCTTCCTCCACCGCCTCGTCCTTCCCCGCGCCGCTGCAGATCTGTCGGAGCGGCATGCGACGCAGCAGCACCCGCATTTGCGCCCAGTCCGCCGAAAGGGCCAGCCGCCGCAGCTCCTTGCCATCCTGCCAGCCGGTATTATTGGAACAAGCACTCGCATTGCTCGTACATCACACATACGACAAATGTTGACTAGCTTTCGACTGACGAATGGATTCCCATTATGTGCACGCTTGCAAGATTCCGTTGACGACTTTGAATGGCCGGAGGTCAGCTTCGTGACTGAAGAATGACTGTTACGACTGGGCAGGGCCCTGTACCAATGCGCTGCTCAATCTAATTCTTCTACTGAGAGCATCGTGCGTATGTAGTAGCCCACATTGAGTGCCATGCTCTTTTTGGTTGAGACACATACGGTACGCATGTCCAGTGCATTTTAAGACTAGTGTATGGCCGCTATATAAATCGTTGTATGTCGTTTCTATTGTACGACTAAATCGTCATGTGCCATTCCCGTCTGTCGACGACGGATCCAGGACGGTAGTTGGCTCATGTTGGCTCAAGAGCCAGCAGGTTATACGGGATGAATATGATAACGAAATGTATTCGTTTTGACAGGCGCTAACACTATCATGTCGTGTTAGACGATTTCAAATGTTCAAATGTTTCGGCCAACACGCTTAAGTACGTAGGCCCAAAATTAAGACAAGTGCCGTGTAGCTAGCTAGTGCTCTTGTTTTTAAGTAGACGGGCGGAATGTGGATACTCTACGTATGACTTTAAGAGCACATTGAGTTCCGGAACACAACGAAATGAATACTTAACGTATATTACAAGGAAATAAAAAATCACACAAAGCGAGAGGACGGACTCAGCAACTTCATGACGCACGGCAAGGCCGCGGTACGTTACGTTACATACATACCTCCTTCCTCTGCTCCTTTGTTTGAGGTTCCTGCAATCAATCATGTGCAAGATTGTGATTTTTAAAATGAAACAAAGGGTGCGCAAGAAGAAAGTTTCAGGCCTTGACGCATTTCCTAGTCGTTCGGCTTTCTGCTGCAGTCCGCGGCAAAGCAAACGAATGCGTCTCGGCTCACGTACCTTTGGTGTATTGTCTGGATTGAATTCGTCCACGGGCTTGCAGCAACCGGCGCCCATGGTGTCGGCAGAGTATCAACGAAGGCTCAGATTTAGAAGCACAGCTTCAGAAGAAGCAGCTTGTTATGGCATGCACGCAACATATGCGTTGTAATGTCTCATCCTAGAGCTGGGAGACCGGGACAATTTTCGGTAGTCTTCAGGGCCGTGTCGTAGAAATCTTCTTCTCATGTGTCCATAAACATATAGCCGGCTTCAATGTCTGTATGCGTAATATGGGCGATATCGCAGATCCTTCTGAAACTGTACTTCGTACATGTCGGCACTCTGTTACAATTAGTCCGGTGTACGGCAAGGGCGCACCACGAGAAGTTCAACAGCTGCTGTTCCAGGATGCACACATACCAGGACAATACTACCCAGAAGTCAAAGATTGTCTGTTTAATTTCTTTGTTCGATGTTCGAAAGTGTTCTAAGAACACATCGAGGACATGATCATGGAAGAAATAAAGCACCGAGGTGGCAAGACAATTATTATTAAATGATGACTTCATAACTTTTACCGAAATTCACAAATCCTCAAGTTGTTCAACCGCCGACGTCCCTTGGGCGCTCGGCCGCCGTGCCAAATTAGGTGTACATGCCCCTTTCGTACATTGATGCCAGCTTCCTCGCAGCGATGCTTGCGGCCGGACGGAGGACATGACGATCCATGTGCCATGTCGCACACATTCATTCGTTATTACATCTATATCTCTTGTCTGTGCGTGTGTGGTATGGATGTGTGTACTGTAAAGGAGCGAGGCTACGTAGCTGCTGGCAACGTGTCGGAAATAAACCTAAATATCTGGCCGAGCGAGGAACGACTGCTGGTTTGGTTTTGACCAGTGTGATCAACATGATGATGAAATGTTCGCGCGTACACATACATGTCCATGCCCTCGCGCTAGTGCATGTATACCAACGCCGCGACAGCAGACTAGCGAGCTACCACGAAACTCGCTGCAACATGTAAGGCATGGTGCCTGAACAGGGCACGCACATATATCTCTTAGTCCCCCACCCCCTTAACACACGCCAGCCAGGCTCCGGCCGGCGTACTCTTAATATTAATACTATTCTGTTAGGCTGCCGCATTCCCGAGCGACATTCTGCTCGCTAGCGTAAGGCAGGAGGCGTGAGGTGCATGCATGCATGCATGCAATTGCGTGATGAGGCGCGCGTGCAGAAGGCACGCACAAGGATGGAACAGGGAAAGTTGGGAAACAACGAATATATACACATAGATACATTTACGTGCGGAGACGCAGGATGCTTGAGCCGGGGGACCGGGATGATGACTTGACAACTTCCGATCGACTAGATCGATCGACAGCAACGAGGGATGGGTTAAGGGATATATACTGTTCGGACTCCCCGGTCTGATAATCATTATTATTATTATTATTACTATTAATATCAGTACTATATTATTATTACTACTACTATGCGTGCCCAATTTCCAGAAGATAACATATAATGTAACCGTTATATATAAGGTGAATCCCCGACCGGGCATGCGTTCCAACGCCGAATTACATGGCGGGGAGGGAGCCGGGATTTGAACCGCGGATCTCCGAACAGAATGCCTGTGTCTTTCGTGTGATCTGCTTGAACGATTGCGTTTCCGGTCCTCCGATCGCTGCTGGTGTATTCAGTCACGCACGCAGCAGGCAGCCGAGTTTGTGTCTGCGGAGGACGTACTCGGGGCTAGCTGCTTCTGCGCAGACACGCGACACAACCATGACAGTAGTGTAGCATCGCAGTTACCTGGGGAGTGTTTCGGTGCACTTGTAACACGGCGCGGCCAAAGGCTTCTCGAGATGCTGTGCAGGGTCGTTGTTAGGGACTTTACTGTAACCCAGCGTTACATTATTATCCCCCTCCTGAAGGGATCGTCCTCGTTCCTCACTGCGTCCTCGCAGTGCACAGTCCACTCCGCCTTGCCTCCCCTACCACGAGCCTTTTCAACTTACCAGACCTCGCGTCACGTCATGCGGCAGGACCCGGACCAACTTCGGCACAGACGTCCCTAGCAGGGATTTTGGAGTGGAAACCTTCCCCGCGCCCATCCAGAATCGAACTCACGACCAGACTGAAGAGGTCGTACGGAAAGAGTACTGATACTCGATACCAATTGTAACACGGCGCGGCCAAAGGCATCTCGAGATGCTGTGTAGGGTCATTGTTAGGGACTTATACTGTAACCCAGCGTTACAGCACTTGTGGAGCCTGTCCGGTGCACCACGGTGCTCCATGGACGGTGCAGTTTCGTTTTTGCAGTGTATGTGGGGTGATGAGGAAGCTTCGGCTGTCACCGATGACCCGCGGGGTCCGCTATAACATCCTTAACCACCCCGTTCCGTCTTGAGAACCAACCACAGCTAGCCAGGGATAGTTAGAGCCCACTCAAGGGAAGTTATTAGCCACCAGGGCGCCCCTATTAGCGAACCACCACCCCAAGGCGGGCTCACGTCTCCGACGGTGGCCCGTAGTCTTGGAGGGCAACGAGGGGCCTGTCGGTACGTTCCTACGTACCGGGCCGAGAAAGCCGTCCGACCCTATCAAGGGCGCCAATGGTCCATGGAGCGCACAGTAGTCGCCTCGTCCAACCGCGACACACTACAAGCAACTTAGCGCCCACTGGGCTTCGGTAAATTACCGTACCCTGGCCTGAAGGCACAGGGTGTTGAATCACGCCATAAAGAATGGACCGATCGGCAGATGTCCATGATGGACATCTCATGGTACATACCCAGGATACTACACAGGGCCACGGTACACAAGACGATCATCCTGCACCTTCAAAATGGGGTATGTAGCCCCCACCGCTGACCAAACCTTCCTCGGTACTCCCCGCTCTGCGAAGTCTAGACGGACGGAGCCGGCTCCAAAACTCCATCCGCCACTGCATGCAAGCCGGCCGGGCGGCCAACCCTTTAGCATTCACCGTTGGCCGAGGGGTACCGTCCGCGTTCCTGGACTTGGCGGCCCTCGACCCGTTTCCATGGCACTGGTTGTCGCCAAGGCGACGATGTCCCACGCATAGTTATTTAGTAGTTAATCGGGCGCACCATTATTGATTGTGTTCTCGCCTTACGGAAAGGTAATACGGACTCTGTGACCCCGCCCCTCAGTCTGGCTGTAGCAGCCCGCTGCAGCAGACCCCCCGATGTCGTACGATACACTCACGAAGCACGGTACCGATCAGAATCTGACCGACGATTTCGGAAAAGCAATTCACAGATTCGGAGCTCTGGTCTCGATACCACGCGTAAGACGCAAAGGCTTAGCGGATGATTGATTGGGGACCCGTTTGGGCTCCATCCCTGCATTGTTAGTTAGCGTCTGTACGGGCATGCCGTGCCGGTTTACAGGATGTGTGTGTGTGTGTGTGTGTGTGTGTGTGTGTGTGTGTGTGTGTGTGTGTGTGTGTGTGTGTGTGTGTGTGTGTGTGTGTGTGTGTGTGTGTGTGTGTGTGTGTGTGTGTGTGTGTGTGTGTGTGTGTGTGTGTGTGTGTGTGTGTGTGTGTGTGTGTGTGTGTGTGTGTGTGTGTGTGTAGTATCCTGGGTATGTACCATGAGATGTCCATCATGGATCGGTCCATTCTTTATGGCGTGATACAACAAGTGGTATCGAGACCTGGCAGGCACCGGTTCGATTCCCGCTAAGGGCATACTACATACAGTATGATTGATGACTTGGTGGACGTGGCAGCCCCACCCTTCAATGATCACCGAGGACGGCTCCTGCTAGAGGGGGGATAACATGTAGTATCCTGGGTATGTACCATGAGATGTCCATCATGGACATCTGCCGATCGGTCCATTCTTTATGGCGTGATACAACAGTGTGTGTGTGTGTGTGTGTGTGTGTGTGTGTGTGTGTGTGTGTGTGTGTGTGTGTGTGTGTGTGTGTGTGTGTGTGTGTGTGTGTGTGTGTGTGTGTATATGTGTGTGTGTGTATATGTGTGTGTGTGTATATGTGTGTGTGTGTATATGTGTGTGTGTGTGTATATGTGTGTGTGTGTGTATATGTGTGTGTGTGTATATGTGTGTGTGTGTATATGTGTGTGTGTGTGTATATGTGTGTGTGTGTGTATATGTGTGTGTGTGTGTATGTGTATGTGTGTGTGTGTGTGTGTGTGTGTGTGTGTCGTTACATATCGTTACATATCTGCCGGGCCGACACTGGCCGGGGGCGCTAACCCGCCCCATACGGGAGACCGTGTGTGTGTGTGTGTGTGTGTGTGTGTGTGTGTGTGTGTGTGTGTGTGTGTGTGTGTGTGTGTGTGTGTGTGTTATCAAGGAGAAAAGCTGAGCCGCGAATAAGCAGACCCGTGTCCAGCAATGCAACCGACGACTGAGACCGAGACCAGAGTTACCAATATGCCAGGGCGAAGTATGTCGACCATAAGGAGTCCCAAGGTGGTGTAGACCGTGATGCTGCAGCGTCCCGTATCGTTGTCGAGCGCCGGTGGGCGCCGGGACGCCAGCAGAAGCAGCGGCTATGACGTCGTAGGCTACTGCAGACGAAACTCTACTAAACTACCTACTGATCCTAAGGTGCAGCAAAAGCAAGGGCGTATGCGTCAACAGCGCGTGCAATGCCGACAGCAAGCAAGTGCCCGGCACAACCGTCCCAGCCCGTGCAGAAGGAAAAGATACTGACCTGAATGCAGAAACGGGAGCACCAAGCGAAGCAGCACTGTCAGTGGTTAGCGAAGCGAAGTCGGAGGACATGCAAGTAAGGCGGATGGCAAGACAGGGACACACGTGAGCGCGACGGTCCTAAAAGTTGTTAGTAGGAAGGAAAAAACGAGCAAAGCAAATGGTATGCAAAGATGCGGGTGCCGAATATGCAGTGATGTGCCGGGTACGAACACGGTCAACGGCCGTCACAGCGCAGGGGCAAAGAACTAATAGCAGATGCTGCGGACTGTGTGTGTGTGTGTGTGTGTGTGTGTGTGTGTGTGTGTGTGTGTGTGTGTGTGTGTGTGTGTGTGTGTGTGTGTGTGTGTGTGTGTGTGTGTGTGTGTGTGTGTGTGTGTGTGTGTGTGTGTGTGTGTGTGTGTGTGTGTGTGTGTGTGAATCGTTACATATCTGCCGGGCCGACGCTGGCCGGGGGCGCTAACCCGCCCCATACGGGAGACCGCCGAAGCACTCCTCTGATGAGGAGGGGCGTAGTCCACTTAGTCCACACTGTACCGCCCATCGAGGGGGGTACTCACCGCCTACCGTAATCGTCGCAGGACTGCGTCCACCTGATAGTCCATTAGCCAGCTCAACTAGCCCAGGTGCCTACAGCCCCCTTGCCACCAGGGTGTGTGTGTGTGTATCGTTACATATCTTCCGGGCCGACACTGGCCGGGGGCGCTAACCCGCCCCATACGGGAGACCGCCGAAGCACTTTCCCCCGGATACGGGGGAAAGGGGCGTAAGGGGCCTCTGTCCCCTCGCTCTCAACCAAGGGCGCGTGCCCGATCCCCGAGGATCGGTGACCGCTGTGCCCCCTCAAGGGAGTGGGCGAAGGCCCATCCCGGGCGGTCTGCGCCTCGCAGTCCGCTGTTCAACCTCCTCAAGTCCTTGCAGCACCCAGGGCAAGTTAAAGCTTCGTTGGGGAGTTGCCCATCCCCGTGTGTGTGTGTGTGTGTGTGTGTGTGTGTGTGTGTGTGTGTGTGTGTGTGTGTGTGTGTGTGTGTGTGTGTGTGTGTGTGTGTGTGTGTGTGTGTGTGTGTGTGTGTGTGTGTGTGTGTGTGTGTGTGTGTGTGTGTGTGTGTGTGTGTGTGTGTGTGTGTGTGTGTGTGTGTGTGTGTGTGTGTGTGTGTGTGTGTGTGTGTGTGTGCGTCCCTCACAGCGTGTTGATTTGAACGAATGTCGGGCGGGCATGCAATGGGGGCTTACGACTTCGGAGTTTGTGGAGTTCGTTGTCTTCGGGCCCAGCGTGTGCGATCTGAACTACTGAATGCCCTGCTGCGCGTGACGCGCGGCTTTTGAATAGATGAATTGGGTGTGGTGCTGTTGGCAAGTCTTTGTAGCACGTGGCTATTTGTGAGGACGACGAAGCTCGAGGCCGCGTCGCTTTCAAATTGCTATATATGATGTCTAGCCCGACGACCTTCGTTGGGGCTATTTTGGCGCTTCGGCTAATGTCCCTCGACCCCACATTTGTTCAGACAGCGGGCCCGTTATTTGGACGCCCATACGGGTCCACATACGGGTCCACCTGATATCAGTAACAACAGCCTATGGGCTGCGAGCTGCCGTGTTGGCTGTGCCCATTCCGCACCTAGTTCTACTGCCGCAGGCAGAGTAGCCTAACAGCTCGCGCGCACGCCATACATTCCCAAACCGCCGCCACCCAAAACGTCCAGTCAGCATCACCGAGCCCCATGCACCGCCCCTCGCTGCCCCCTTTACCCCGCGAGCGTTCACAACACCATTCGTTGATATACCGTCCACGTATGCCGCCAGCTGGGCCGATGTAAGTCAAGGGCTACCACGCCAAGTTTCTAGTACCGCCATCCATACATGAGAACACGTCGAGGTGTACGGCATTGGGTGGTTTGATGAGTACGGTACCGCGCACTCCTGCTTGACTTAGCCGGTTGGATGGGCGGGCGGGAAAGGAGCGCGAGGCATGCTCCGGGGGAAAGCCGAGACTTTATTAGCAGCGGCGTAGATTTATTGTTTGGTGAATAAGGTCCGTCAAGTACACACATGACTTGGAGAGCCGGAGGCTGTTCCACAAGCACGCCCAATGATCGCAATCACGCAGCAGGAGCGCAAAACGCTGCAATGTAGGAAATTGAACTCCGAAACGGAGAGGTAGAAGAAGGATGCGAAGGATGTCTGCATGTTTATATGTGTTTTGAATCTGCATTCGGACTTCCCAGACGCACCGGGACGGATGCAGACAGCGGGGGAAGACAAACAACCGGCGGGTCGCTCGGAAGCACGGCTTTGAGTGCGTTGGCCGCAGGTTAGTGCAGCTTAACGTGTACATGCTTCTCTGTATTTTTGCTAATTTCAAAAATACTGAAATAAAATGTCACAGCAGCCTGTCACAGCCAGAATAGCGGCGTCTGACAATTAGCATATGCGCGCACGCGACTTACCGCGATAGCAAGGAATTTTGCTTTATGCACAATTTGTATTTTATACGTCTTTACTACGGGCAACAACTGATTGTAACCGAAAGCATGTCATTACTAGGAACAATGCCTACGGTACGGAATGGTCGGCAAGGACTAAACATATTCACTCTTGCCGCCAATTAGCCAATAATACAGCGTAACGTTTACTGCAACCTAGAGTCGCACGTCAGTTGTGTCAGTTGCAAAAGGCCGCGCGTCGGCAAGTATGGATCTCAATTCCTCCGAGGTGGGCGCCGCGTTGGCGGCACTTTGAATTACGGTCGCCACGTCAAAATATATCATAAATTTTAACCATTTAAATATTGTTCATACGCATATAACACATTCATCCACTTGATAGCAACTAAGGAAGGCGTGCCGTAGGACGCCGTCATCAGAACGATCAAACATAAGGTAACAATCAAGCAATTCCCCATGCATAGCTAGTGATGATACAAAACTACACTGTTCACGCCTTTGATTGTGTTGTGATGCGCAATGATTAGATAATGTCGCAGCCTACGACATCTCGTCCATGGCGTGCTCTTTTGCTATTCCATGTTTGTGATGATTCCTTAAGTATTGCCAGCTGTGATCAAGTTTTGTTAACCAGGATTGCCTCTCCCATCCCGCTGTGACCATCTTGAGCCTCGACATCCAGCTGTTTTCGCGGCCCGGAGCGTTCATCAACCAAGCTTATGGGGGCCTGTTTTCCAAGAGGGCTTTAAAATGTCAGGCATCTCAAGGTGTGTTGAGTGCAAGAAGTGCCTGCCATATCGCCCGCGCAAATTCAGCGTCCCAGGCAGACATGGGGCCTTCAAGGCGGAATGCAATTGACCGAACGTAGGTGATTACACATTACTATAATTGCATATGTTTGGATGTGGTGTGCTGCAACTGCGGCCTTCCGTGTAGATGTTCGCTTATGCATGAGCAACAGGTCACCAGGCCAACGCTGTGACCCGGCACTGGGGTATTCAACCTTGGTAGTGATGACTGCAAAGTAAGGCAGTTCGGCCTATGCGCTCCATTTGCGCGATTGTTCTGTGGCCAAGGCCGTATACATCCTTTGTCCAACCTTCATGTACCCACCATGGTGCTCATGCATAAATAAAGCTGTATGAGGCATCGCTGCCTGCAAAGCTTCAGAACGGGACGACGTGACAACACTTGACAAGTCGAATCGCTGACAAGTCGAATCGCCGACCACCGTATGGCGGTCGACAAGTACGGTCCAACTGCTGCCCGCACTCAAAGCAATCTGACAGCCAGCACCCCACCCGCATCCCACACATCCACTCCCTCTCCCCCAAACTCCAGAACCGCTGCCCCTTGCCCGATGCTGCCCTGCCCTGTCTGGCGCCCTCATGGAAGGAAGCGAGACGGCCCTCGCTCGTGGCGTCGCCACGTCAGCGCACTCTTCGGCAGCCGCAGCAGTGCGCGCTCGGATGACGCCGACGGCGGGTCCGCCACCGCCGCCGCCGCCGCCGCGGCCAGCGGCCCGTCCTCCTCCTCGACCTCCGAGTGCAGCGCCGGTGCCCCGGCCACCGTCATGATCCTCCTCGAAGGCGACTACGGACACTACGGGCACGTGGACAGCACCGATGATGGCAGCCCTGCGGAGCTCTCCAGCGCCAGCGCACCTGAACTGCAGCGCTCCGTTGCAACCAGCATGGCCCCCAGTTCCGCCTCCGTCCCCGTGTCTGTTGCCTCCAAGGGGCCCGGCGTGGTGGAAGGGACATTGGAGCTGCGAGACCGGGCCGCGGGTGCTGTCAAGCACAGCCACAGCATGGCATCCCGGCGGGCGGTCCCCCGGTCTGCGGCGGCGTCAGGCGCACCAGCTGCGCCGTCCCGGGAGTTGCAGCACCTGCAGCAGCGGCACACTCGGGTGGCTGCAGCGTCCGAGGACGTGCTTTCCGTCGCTTTGGTCGGTCCCGAGGCCGCTGGTGTTGGCAGCATCAGCGTCGGTGATGATGTCCACGTCAGCCGGACAGCCACCGCTGCGGCGGCGGCCCCGGCCGTCGCAACTACAGCGGTAGCGGAGGCGGCGCAGCCTGATGTTATTGTGGCGGTGCGGCTGCTGGAGGCGCTGCGCACGGAGAACGAGCAGCTGAGGTTGCGCCTGTCAACCACGGCGGATGAGCTTGGTACGGCACAGCTGGGTGCACTGGGCTGACGGCTTGGCTGTTGAATGACTGATGGGGTCTGTGCGCATCGGCAGAGGCAGGACGCAGAAGCGACAGCCGTCGGTGCTGCACGGGTGCAAGGGTTGCTGAACGTCGCTGCTGGTATCTACGCAGCAGCTGCTGTAAACGTCGTCTTCGGAAGCAGGCGTGTTTCGAAAAAGAACCCGCGGCATGTATGTGTGTGTAATGAGAAGCCCATGTATGTGTGTGTGTGCGTGTTCAAAAAAAAAAGGAACCCGCGCGACCCCGCCCACGTGTAAACATGTATGTGTGTTTAGAAAAGGAACCATATGTTCGTATCCAGGCACGGCATGCGCGTGCGCAAACGGGTGTCTGAATGGGCAGCTGTCTGCTCCCCTTTAAACCCTACGCCGACGGCTCCCCGGACCTCTGCACCTGCGCGCAGCCGACCGCGTGGACGAGCTGGAGCGGCTGCGGGCGCGGATGGATACCGCCACGGCCGCGGCTGCGGCGGCCGCGGCGTCGGCGGTGGCGGCGTCGGCGGAGCGGGACGCTGAGGCCCTGAGGGCGGAGAACGAGCAGCTGCGGGAGCAGTTGGCGGACACGGCGACACGGCTGGGTGAGGAGGTGTGCGGATGAGGCGTGAAGGGCAGTTGATTCTTCAGCAGTTGCACGGAGGGAGCCGTCCTGTGCTGCCCCGGCGTTGCTCTGCGCCTTCATTCTCCACTGATGGGACCGTCCCACGGGTCCCGGTCGCAGTCGCCTGCGCTAGATCGCCTCACGTCCCTCACGGTGGCGTCGTGCGCAGATGGGGGTGCAGGACGTCGGGTCCGGGACGGCCACACATATCGCCCGCGCCCGTCGTCGCCCGCAACCGAAAGCGATGCTCCTCCTTGTCCCCGACTTCCTCCAAGGCGACTGTGCCGTTTGTGTGTGAACCCAACCGGGTCACTTCGCCGATGATGTCCTCCGGTCATGGCATCTCGATTTTGCGTGGTCACTCAAACGTTTGGATCACACACTCACACACTCTCTCTCGCGCGCGCGGCTTCTCGCGTCTCCTTTTCGTTTTACAAACACACACACACTCTCTCTCTCTCAAACTCTCTTTCTGACTCGCATGCTCACTCTCTTCCTCTCGCTCTCTCACTCTGTGCATCAGCTGACCGAGAGGACCAACTTCACCGGATGCGGGCCCAGCTGGAGGACCTGGAAGAGGCCCGGGCGCTGTACCGCCGGCAGCTGACCAACCACCTCAACGATCTCGATGACGGCCTACAACTACCCCTACCGCCGGTTCCCAGGGCCAACACGCTGCATCGTCACCTCGGCAGCTCAACATCGCTTGGGGACGCTACGAGCGATCGCGTCAACGGCCGCTGGGAGCTTCCTGAGGGCATGATGCGCGTCGCGGCGACGGACCCACTTCGCGCCAGCGGCGCCGCCGAGTCGTCGTACATGTACAACGACGGCGGCGCCGCCGCTGGGCTGTCGTGGTGCGCCACAAGTGCCCGTCCCCGGACTGGCGGCCCGCTGCTGATGCAGTGCCTGCCGCCCCTGACCTACACCATCCCGGCTCGCAACAGTCGACGGGGGCAAGGGCACGGCGGCGGCGGCGGTGGCAACGACAAGTACGGCATCCATGCAGCGCTGCCGTCAGCCCACCAGATGGCCGCGCAGGCGCCCCTACAGCCGCGGCTGCTGCTGCCGGCTGCTCAGCCACAGCCCTCTCCCTTGTCGCATGGGCCGCCAGCCGCCACCGCGGGGTTGCCCTTGAATGGAGACTCGCCATTCTCCCGTCCCGGCGGCGTGGCCGCAGCCGCGGCCGTCATTGCCGTGGTTCCAGTGGCAGAGACTGCCGCCGCCGCCACCGGATCCGCAACATGCGCTGGTGCCGCGTCTTCAGCGGCTACTGCCCGCCCCGCGCCGCCAACCCGCCCGACGGCTCCGCCGCCACCGCCCGTGTCTCACGCGCCTAGTAGCCACCACAATCCATTGTCATCGGAGGCCAGCTGTGAAAGCACACGGTCCGACTCCTCGTTCACGAACTCTGCACCCACGTGGAGCTTTGGAACCGGTCACAGCTCCCCATCAGAAGGCGTGTCCCTGGAGCTTAGCCCCGTGGGTCCCGATGAGTCGCCATCTTGCGCAGGGGTTGCGCCGCCGTCGGGAGCTGGCCAAGGAGAGCGGCCGCTGGACGTCGGCACCCCGTTGACAGTGGAGCGCGCGAGGCCATCGCTGGGAAGGGGACTGGAAGCATCACCGTCGTCGTCGGTGGTGTCCACTCAAATCCCGTCTCGTGCATCGCTGCCAGCAGTGCGGGAGCAGCAGGTCCCCCAACACAGCAGGGGCAACAGCACCTGCTACAGCTGGCGGCGCTTGCGGCCGCAGGTTTCTGGCCCCGCCGCCGCTACTGCCATCGGCGTTCGTCGCGCGCTATTCCACGAGCCCAGCAGTCCCTCGACGGGGAAGGAAGGCGCAGCAAGGGGTTACCGATGCGGCGGTGATGGGGAGCTGCCGGATGTGGAGAGCGCGGCCGCAGCAGTAGCGGCAAAGCCGTGGTACTACAGCCCTGAAGAAGAGTTGCTGCAGCTGGGATGGACAGGAGGGGCAGGGGCGGCCGCCAGGCCGGACCTTGCCAACATGCTCGCGATGTCTTTTGTCTAGGTCTACGCTGATTTTTTGGCGGGCAGCAGCCATGAGGGCGAGGAGTGACGGGTCTTAGGAGAGACCATGCGTAAATGGGAGGTACGCAAGAGAGGGAATCAGACCGTCGGTCGTTGGTCATTGGTTAGTTCATCGATTGATTGAGATTGAGGCGCCCGCTGACTTCCGCAGCCGCCTGTGGGCGGACAGCTTTGTTGCTGCCAGCACAGTGATGATGCTCCGAGCGTAGCGGTGATACCACCAACGCAGTAGTGGTTGAGAACTTGAGACAGTGGGGGTTCAAGCCTGGCCAAGCGACTCGACGGATTATCCCGGCCCCCTTCCTTGTTGGGCACTGGAGTCGGGCGCAGCAGTCAATGCGTGTTGTTGGCTTCCAAGGGTGAATGTGCTTCCGGCATGTGTACGGCATGTGTACGGTGTTTCAAGTGAATGTACACAGGATGGCTGTGTTGTTGTATGTGCGCTTTGTTGTGTCGCTGGGATATATGGCTACTGTGGCGGTGCACAACCGAGCACTCGGGGCTCCCCGAGGAGATTGGATGTGTATCGGTGTGCCGTATTATTTGCAGGTCGTCTGGTACGGCATGCATGGCGGCCGTTGCGAGTGTAGAGCAGGTCGCGAGAGTTGGTGCGTGTGGATTTATTTTAGGTTTACAAAACGTGTCACGTAGCTAGTTTCGACGTTGTCGTGCCCAAACTGTACTGCAGATAGACCCGTACCAGCAGCTCGTCGCGTAGTGTGTCAAGGCCCTTGAGTGTGCGCGTCTGGTACGGCAGATTACTGAGGCATCCGCCAAGTAAACAAAGCACAATCGATTATGCTATCTTGAATGCCATGTTGGTGTGTGATTCTAGTTTAGCCGATGTGTTACGTTGTGTGCACAGGGGTTCTAAGTGGGCAGGTAGGTCGTTGCCAATGAAGGACATCGCAGGTCGTTAGCCGCTAGGATGTTGCATGGAAGACAGCGTATGTCAGTCAACGGATCGAGATTTTTATGTGGTGGAGATTGTACGGGCGCTTGAATGCCCGAGAAATTGAATTTGTTGTGGTCCGTCATCCCTGCAGGGTTATTAGTTTTTGCAAGTCAAACCGGACCTGCCTGGGTTTCGAGCCTGACGTTTGGGTGAAGCAAGCTTGATGTTCATATGTCTAAGGTAACGGTGCTTGCCCCATGTCTAGGGCAAGCCCAAGACCATGTGCTTACGGACGGAGGTGAGTTGCCATGGGTAGGTGCGTGGGTCCTTGGGCCCAGGTGGCCCAGGTGTATGACCCACACCTATCTACCAGCAGGCACCTCTATGCCGAAAGATACATTGCAACAAGATATGCCCAGAATGGGAGGATGGCTTTGTGCGTGGTGCTGCAGCACATACCTGGTCGTGCATGCGGTCGCTCGTCCCAGAACCTAGGTGTACGACAGGTGGATCCACCTGGTGCCGCACGCACGCACGCCTGCTGTGCGTTTTGGTGCAGCTGCAGTGGGGTGTGTGTGTGTGTGTATGTGTGTGTGTGTGTGTGTTGTGTTTTGACACAGAACCCCTATACATGGCGTGTGTTGTGTTTTGACACAGAACCCCGATACATGGCGTGTGTTGTGTCTAGAAAAAGAACCCCCTTACAGGTTGTGCACGCTTGTGGGATGTGCACGCCGGCAGCGGGGTCTCTCTGAGTGCTTCTGGGTGAGACGCCGCGGTTTCTGTGCTGCCCGGCCGTTGCTTATGGCCGCGAAAGCGATACTGAGCCAGGGTTTCAGGGTTTTAGATTCGTACTGGACTTCCTAGACAGGCGTACGTGGGTTTCAGCGTAGGCACAGCGGTGTACGGGCACACGCGGCCGTGCGAAGTATTCCCGGTTCAAGGACGGGGCTGGATGCGCATATCTGTCTGCGCACGCAGGATTTATACTGGGGGTAGGTAGCAGCAGGCAGCAGGAGGGGGAGTGAAGTACTTGAGTGGTGCGGGGTATTCTCAGAAGGTTCCGCACCGATGGAGGGGCTGCAGGATGAGCATCTGGCTCGCGAGGTCGGGTTGAGGCGGTTTATTTTTGCCCCGGGCGGCATGCCGCTTGCCCAGCAGGCAGGAAGCAGCAGCAGGAGGAGGAGAAGGGAGAAGACGGAGGAAGAGGAAGACAAGGAGGAGGAAAATGTGGTATCAGCAGGATGGTGTCTGGTGTCTGGTGGGTCCATCGGGGCGGTCTGATGGAGTCATGTGTGTGTAGGCAGGGCGCATCGAGGTTGGTGCGTGAGGATTTAGGTCAGACGCAACGTCTTTTTCGGATTTATCTTACTGCGGGACCCATGCGGGGCCCTGGCAGCTTTCGGTTTGCACTGTCTTTATTTTGGTTTCTCGATCCAATGGAACACGGCCGCATTGCCGTACGCCATCCATCATCGCCGCGGCGCTTGGCTGAAGTACGTCGAGTGCGTGCACGAACTCGATTGGGTCACATCTGTGCTACATGTGCTGCTGTGCACGAGACGACGAGAGCCTGCACGCTGCGGTCTCTTTCCTCGGTTGGCGTTACCGGTCGGCATCGATCACCGTTTCTTGCCTGGTGGAACTCGTTCGCAGTATCGCCGCGTGTGCAAGCGCATTTGAAGCAAGCCCGCCAATATGTCGGGGTAGTCGGGGTAGTTGGGGTAGTCGGGGTAGTTGGGGTAGTCGGGGTAGTCGGGGTAGTTGGGGTAGTCGGGGTAGTTGGGGTAGTTGGGGTAGTCGGGGTGCGCCTCCGTTTCGTGCCCCAGCGAGCGAGGCTCCGTCGGTGCTCTCTCCAGTCAGTGCCTGCCTGCTCCGCGCGCTCTGCGTGCGTGTCGCGACTGCATGAGCTTGGGCTCCAGCAAAGTCCGGTTCGAGAGGGTTGGATTCGATCGGGTTGGATTCGAGTCCAGGCACCCGACCCCCGCGGCCCTCTCTGCCAAGCACCCGACCCCCGCGACCCTCTCTGCCAGGCACCCGACCCCCGCGACCCTCTCTGCCAGGCACCCGACCTCCGCGACCCTCTCTGCCAGGCACCCGATGAGACCTGCTGGCGGTCGGGGGTTAGCTTGCGAGGGAGACATTCTTTTCAGCCATAAGGAAGGCCTTGTTATCCCAGCCCCTGCTCTCGGCGATTTGGTCTTCTCAAGCAAACAACGTGTCGTCTGTCGTGGCCGACCGAGTCAGTGGTATGCTGAACCACGGCTCCAATCCAAACCCAAGAACCAAGCCCGCCGTGCGTGGGAGACCCGGGGCGACGGAGACCCACATGACATGACGGCCACCTTGTAACGATCAACGACATGACATGACAGGACGGCCACACATTTTCAGTTTTTCCACAATACGGTAGCAATGGATGCGCAACGAACCGGGTTCACAGCTACGCACGCGTGCACTCGGCAGCAGCGGCGACGCAGCAGCAGCAGCCAGGAACGCACCAGTTCCCCCAGATAACCTGTTGTACGGATTGGCTACTGCTGCCGGTAAGTATGGCCTGTGTCGGCAAAACACGCACCACCCCATGACGGAGGAACAGGCCGCCCTTCTCCGCACCACCGCTGAGATTCATACCGGTCGGGGAGTCCGCACCACCGGCGTGATAGCGGTGAGACAGCAACCAGTGAGATACCAACCAGCGATAGAGAGATACGGAAAACAGGTACGGCGGACAGTACGGGTAGATACGGTAGATACGGTAGATTCACAGACAGACAAGACAGAGGGGTAACGTAACCGTTACAAGGTGGACCCGTTACATAGTTGCTACGTCGAACATCGAGATGAACACCGACCACCAGCAACAGCAGGCCGATGCAACGAACAGAACCTGGTGCTGATTGATTTAAACATACGTAGTTGCAGCATGCAGCAATTGCTTAACAGCAAAACAGGAGCGCTCGGGAGCCAGCAGCCATCCTCTTCCATTCAGATCGATTCGTTCCTTCAGTTTTTATCATCGATCCCAGCCGGGGTACGACAGGGTACGACGGGGTACGACGCGCAACGTCCGTCGAGCGACTAATGGGGCGGCGCTCCGTACAATCGGTGCCGCTGAGTGCCGTACGAGGCCGCGTCGATACATATGACTGGGAAACGGGCTCCAGCCCCAACAGGGGAGCTTATTGAGAGACGTCGTGAAACAGTCTCCAGTGCGCGACAGAAAAAGATAGCAATTCCGTCAAGGTGCCGTACGTAACGTTATGTCGAATGCCCCACCTGCAGTTCGTCCGAGGGCTAGCTCGTCACCGCAAGGCAAGCTAAGATATTTTATCGCACAAGGCACACACGCCGCGGAGCGCCACAAAGCCTCACGCGCGCTGCCCTCACGTCGAGCTGCCCGACATGCCTCTGCGTGCGAGTAGGCCCTGCCTGGCAAGCGAACCGGCCGCAAAATAATCCAACAGACCGATCCACCACCTGCCATGCTTTTCCAACCCATTTGCCTCCCGATCCGGTCAATCAGCCCTCACCGCCGTGACGTCCAGGAACCCCCTCTCCGTCCATGGGGCATTGACAACATTGCCCCCCGGGCATTCACGTTCAGTCGCGGATTTATAGAGAGCACCTAGTGGCCCCCCAAACGCGCCTGGGCGTGACTTTCCCGTCACCTCATTCACACACGCTTACGGGCGCATAAAACATACCGGCCACATAAGACTTACGGTATTATTACTGCATGTTACTGCATATCACGTATAGAAACGTCCGGGCGACATTACTTGCAATTCACTTCACTGTGCATGCATACAACCGTACAAACGAGTTCACGAAATGTGGGGGGAAGGCTCCGCAACGAGACGCATTCCCTCGCACGTCAGGACGGCTGTCAAGCGGCTGTCGTGATGCGTGTGTGATCACAGACCAGACCAGACCAGATCGCAGACCAGATCGCAGACCAGATCGCAGACGAGATCGCAGACCAGACCAGACCAGACCACACACACACACACGGGTGTCTCCTTGCTAACACACGGGTGTCTTATCTAAACACAGGTGTATCCGCGAGGGCTCCTGCCAAGCGACGCCCATCCACAGGATCCCCATGCGCACCGCATCCCCCCATCCGCGTGTTGGCTCATCATCAGAGGTCACTGGTCAGGCAAGAGCGCGTGTCGTACAGGAAGGGTGGCTGCGCCCGGAAATGCCCTTGTACGTAACAACGGCCCCATACCCCGCGTTCGCGTGTGTGGATGCGTGTGTATGCGGGTGCGGGTGCGGGTGCGGGTGCGGGTGCGGGTGCGGGTGCGGGTGTTGGGCGGCGAGACCCGCCGCGTGTGTGTCTTATGAGTGGATGCGTGAGCCTCACAACAGCCCGTCAAGACAAGGGTCACTGGACGGCACCGCGCCCTTCACAGATGGTGGTGAGGCGCGGAAAAGCCGTGGTCACGGGTAGACCCGCAAGTGTCCCATAAGGGTGCCATAAGGGCCCGCTGCACCACTGACCCACGGGTCGACTGGCGCACGGGTTTACTGACCGACGGGCACTTTCGCATGAATAACAAAGGATGGCGGGTCGGAGAGCGACATACACCCGCTCGCGGTCCCATGGGTCTCTATCGGCAGTCGACCCGTCTGTCCGCACGTGGCCGCCGCCCCCACGTGGGCCTCGTACCCCACACCGCGCGTCCCAGTGGACTTCATCCCGCGGGACGCATGCTCGGCCTAGTCGCAGCCGTTGCATGTTCGTGGCGGCGCCCTCCCTGCCTCCCAGACAGCCCGATCGCTGTCCCCGCCCATGCTCGGGTCCAGGCTGTCCATCGGCGGCCTCACCGCAGAACCCACCTCACCGCATAACACGACACAACGCCACACTACACCACACCACGCCACACCAAAACCAACCCACACCAAACCACAAGGCGCGGCCCGGCATTGTTGATCGCGAACATCCCACCGTCGCATCTCAGATCACTCGAGCGCCACCGCTTTCCCGTCAGGGCATGCATATACATCCGTCCATGCACGTTGAAAACACAATTCTCTCATCAGTGCTGTCGTGGTTCCCGTAAGAACCTACCAGAGCTGACCAACCAACAGCGACGAGCAGAAGCCGTCCATACCGTACCGTGCCATGCCGTACCGCACCGCACCGTATCGTATCGTATCGTACCGTAACGTATCGTATGTGGGAAGAAACTAAGAGACGACCCCGAAGCGGATGAGGTGCACGATGCGATACGCGCGTGTGAATTGATGAGCGGGTCAGTGATTGAGTGATTGAGTGGCGGCAGCAGCTGCAGCAGACCTCTAATCAATGTGTTGGCACATAATAAGGCCTTCGAACGCGACACGAAACACCCCCGGGCGGGTTGCCCAACGCCCAACCCCGCGCAGCCCAAGTTCATATGGCAGAAAAGGAAAAAAAAGGGTCGAAGACACCAACGTGTGACAGCAACGTGACGTGAACTTCTCTTGCGGCCGATAACAGTCGAGCGCTCAGACACCCAGTCGCTCGAGCACAGCGCAGCACTAAGGCATCCGAGAGTCCTCGAGCACCCATGGCGAGACACCAAATACGGAAGTTAAGCAGCAGCGCAAGCAGCAGCGCAAGCAGCGGCAGCAGCGGCAGCACCCGCAGCAGCAGCAACACCACCAGTTGCCGCAGTGCAGCAGAGCGTAGGTAGGTAGGTAGGTAGGTAGGTAGGTAGGTAGGTAGGTAGGTAATCGCGGCTATATATAGCCATCATCCAAAGCTCATGTATGCCCCCATCGCGCTGTATCGTAAAACTCCGAGCCAATATTAATACACCACGGCCCCGCACGGGCCACGTCCCCTTCCTTCCCTCCCCACATGACCTCCCCGAGAGCGCCGACACGGCGCTTCCGTCGGCGCTGCACGGAAGCCAGGCGCCTTGTCTGTACCCAGCTACCAACCAGCGCAAAGCTGGGCCCCCTGTGAGAAGCAGTCACGGCCACCTGGAGTGGGCGAGGACTTCCTCAACCCTGCACCGCTCCAGCCCCGCTCCTGCAAATATGATCTCCCTGTCCGAGCAGTGGCTTTTCTCCCTCCCCCACTTCCTCCCTCCGCACCTCCCTCCCCCACTTTCTCCCTCCGCACCTCCCTCCCACCGGGCACCCCGGCAGGGCCCCCTCCGCGCAGCAGACTCCACCGTGTCGCTGAGTGTTTCGAAACTTTCGGGAAACCGCGCACATGGGCACGCGGCGGATGGGTGCGTTGGTGGCCAGACAGAGCAGGGGAATGGGTGTGCGTATGTGGCGCGGGTGTGCGCCCGTGTGCATATCAGTACCAAAGGAATAAAGCCAATACAGTTCCATGAGCCGCTGGGCTAGTCCCCGTCGGGGACCCTAGGGGCGGTGGCGGGGAGGTGAGGTAGGCAGGTGCTGCCGGGTGCGGGGGTGTGCTTATGGAGATGTGGAGCAGATGCGGAGGGTTGTATTGGGTCGGCCCACATCGAGCAGCGCCCAACCCACACACAAACACACACACATACACACACAGGAGGCACGCTGGCACCACCCTCCCCTCTTTCTTCCCCTCCGGCCGCCGTCTCCGTTTCCGGCTTCAGTGACCGTCATAAGTCACCCCACATGTGAGTGGGTACGGAACTTTGCGAGTACGGCAATTCGACCCGACCCAAGGCCTCAAAGCAGGCGTCCGGATAAAGGACAGCACGCGCAGACAGACACGCATCGGGCTTTTCCACACACACGTTGAGTCGGGCGGGTAGCTCCGTTAAATGCACACACACACACACACACACACACACACACACACACACACACACACACACACACACACACACACACACACACACACACACACACACACATTGGGACTCCTTATGGTCGACATACTTCGCCCTGGCATATTGGTAACTCTGGTCTCGGTCTCAGTCGTCGGTTGCATTGCTGGACACGGGTCTGCTTATTCGCGGCTCAGCTTTTCTCCTTGATAACACACACATTGAGGGCTCCACATTGAGCGGCTCCGCTAAGCACACACTGAGACCCACACGCATCCGCCGGGAGCACACAAGCAAGCGGCTCGGTCTCCAAAAAGCAGGACCGCTCTGTGCACATCCATGGATGCGTCTATGCGTCTATGCGTAGACAAAGCTGGGTGACAGGTAGTTCAATGCTGCTGCCCGTGATGACAGAACCGCCACCTGCAGTGTGTCAATCCTGGTGATAAGGACAACGCGCTGGTCCGCGAGCCGGCGCCACCGGCGTTGTCTCTCGTTTGCGCCCACGCCCGCGGCATCCTCCCCTCCTTGGCAAGGGGAACACACACACATGACGCAGCGCCGCGCCACGCAGCGCAACGCAGCGCCGCGCAACGCAACGCAACGCGGCGTCGCAGAAGACGCAACGAAGCAACGAACACGGAGAGCGCAACCCCCAAGGCATCACAACGCAACGCAACGTAACGCAACGCAACGCAACGCGGTAGCCGTGCATTCAGGGGCACGGAAAATGGAGGCGCGCGAGCGGCGCGAGTTGAGGCGGTGGCGCTGCGGCCGGCCGCCTGCCCGCGGGCCTGACACCAACTCGTCGTTGGGGCGGGCGTCATCTCGAACCCTCTCGAGAACCCTCTGCGGAACCAACAGCGAACGCGCTGACGACCCTCCTTTGAGACGGTCTGGGGTCTGAAGCCATTGAGCCACTGCAACACCCTCTAGCTGCCTCCTCCAGAGTCCCGGTACACCTCAGCAGCGCGGCTGCGCGCCCTCCCGCTCATTCACCTGCTCGCCCTCTCCGCCGCCCGCTCTGTCTCGGGAAACACGCCGGCAACATGCTCCGTTGCGCTCGTGATCATAGTCAGCACGTGCCAGTCCGCTCTCCTGACGTCCCACCAGCTCGCTGGTCCACTCGTCCAGACGCACACACATGCCGCGCGCCGCCGATAGGCCCCCCAGTCGGATGCCTCGCGGAGCGGGGCCCCCCTCCTCTCACTCACTTCCCCAGCCCCCGCTCGCCCTTAGCGCCGCCTCTCGGCGGCGGCCCCCTTAAGCTGCTTGCTCCGCGCACAACCCAACCGGCTTCCTGGGGGCTGCTCTTACACCTCCCTCACTCCCTTCCTCAGTCCCGACCTCTTGAAGGGGAGATGCCCCGGCCGCAGGAGGGTGCGGCGATGGAGCAGCCGCGGCGGAGACGGCAGATCTCAGAGATCTCAAGAGCTCAGATCCGCCGGCCGGCGGTGGACGGCGCCGACGACGACGGCGCAGAGGATGACAGCCCACCCGACGCCGACGCCCGGACGGCCGTCCAGCCGCCGCCGCCGCCGCCGCCGCCACCGGCGGCGCCGCCGGCGGCCCAAGGCGCCCCCGCGCCATTCTCCGAGACCCGTCTCGGTGACCCGTGGTTCAGTGCCTGCTTCCGCGGATGGCCGCGGTGGTGCAGCCTGGTGTGCGCGCGGAGCACCTGCCGTACATGCCCCGCGACGTCCATCTCCGCGGGCGCGTGGCTCAGCAGCCCCGCCAGCCGCATCGCCTCCCGCTCCACCGCCGCGGTGTACGGCCGCAGCAGCAGCAGGCCGTACGCTAGGAAGAACACAACCGTCACCGCCAAGAGGATGGTCTGCAGCAGCTTGATGGAGTTGTACCTGCGGCGGGTGATCGGATGGTTGCGGTGATGGTCGCGGAATTTTCAAGAAAATAGAAAATGGGACAGAGACGAAGGGAATTTCTGAGAAAATGGGGCCGAGACGGAGAACCCAGATCACGGCGGCGGCGGTGCAGTGAGTGTCTGCAGGAGGCCTAGCGGTGGCGGCGAGTGTGGCGGCCCCCCCCCCCCCACACACACACTGGCTACCGCAGCACCGCTACCGCAGCACCGCTACCGCAGCACCGCTACCGCAGCACCGCTACCGCAGCACCGCTACCGCAGCACCGCTACCGCAGCACCGCTACCGCAGCACCGCTACCGCAGCACCGCTACCGCAGCACCGCTACCGCAGCACCGCTACCGCAGCACCGCTACCGCAGCACCGCTACCGCTACCGCAGCACCGCTACCGCAGCACCGCTACCGCAGCACCGCTACCGCAGCACCGCTACCGCATCACCGCTACCGCAGCACCGCTACCGCAGCACCGCTACCGCAGCACCGCTACCGCAGCACCGCTACCGCAGCACCGCTACCGCAGCACCGCTACCGCAGCACCGCTACCGCAGCACCGCTACCGCAGCACCGCTACCGCAGCACCGCTACCGCATCACCGCTACCGCAGCACCGCTACCGCAGCACCGCTACCGCAGCACCGCTACCGCAGCACCGCTACCGCAGCACCGCTACCGCAGCACCGCTACCGCAGCACCGCTACCGCAGCACCGCTACCGCAGCACCGCTACCGCAGCACCGCTACCGCAGCACCGCTACCGCAGCACCGCTACCGCTACCGCCTCCAGTATGATGTGACCTCCACCCCGCTAATAGATTTGTCCCCAGGGTGGTGCCCAGGGCTCCACACACCTGGAGATGGAGAAGTCCACGAACAGCTGCGCGCTGCTCTGCAGACCCTCGTACAGGTCCTTGGTGCCCACCATGTACCTGCCGTACATGGGAGGGAGAGGGTCACGTTGTACGACAAGGTGCGTACGGCACTGGCACGGCACGCCGCGGGGATGCCCCCTGCCCGCCCCTTCCCCGCCCCGCCGGGCACACGTCTCACATGGTGGTGTAACGGGTGCCGTTGTACACGGCGTCCACGTCATCATCCGATGCCAGCAGGCTCATCTCGGAGACGATGCGGCGGAGCATCACATCCAGGCCGTGGTGGGTCACCTGCGGGGGAGGGGAGGGGAGGGGAGAGGGGAGGAGAGGAGAGGAGAGGGGAGGAGAGGAGAGGAGGGGAGAGGAGAGGGGAGAGGGGAGGAGAGGAGAGGAGAGGAGGGGAGAGGAGAGGGGAGGAGAGGGGAGGAGAGGAGAGGTTAAAAACAAAGAGGAGAGGAGAGGGGAGGTTAAAAACAAAGAGGAGAGGGGAGGGGAGGGCAGCGGTGGGGAGGGGATCTAGGAAATTTGTAGACATATTCATACTGCGCTGCTGCCAGCGCGAATATCCGATAGCGACTCGACTAGGGGAGGGGGCCACCGTGGCACCATGCGTCGGCACGTGTCGGTGTAACTGATGCAGACGGCACACAGCGCGGACGGCAGTCGGACGGCAGTTGGACGGCAGTTGGACGGCAGTCGGACGGCAGTTGGACGGCAGTTGGACGGCAGTCAGGCGCCCAGATCTGGCAGCCGTCGTCGTGCATGGCGGAATCCATCGTCTTGCGTTGGCCCGGCGTGCGTCGGCCCGGCGTGCGTCGGCCCGGCGTGTCCTCGCCAAATCACACCCGCGCACACCCACACCCACACACCCGCTTCTCGCGGCTCAGTTCTCTTATATACACACACCCCCACAAACACTGGGCGGGTTACTCATTAAACACACAAACACACACACACACGCGGGGGGGTCCCTCGGCATGCGGTACCACACGCGTACCTCGTAGTAGGGGCTGTCCGGGGCGTAGCACTTGGACTGGTCCCAGCGGAAGCACCGCTCCTGTCTGAAGAAGTTGTTGGAGAAGGAGGAGCTCTCAAAGGTGGCGGCGGGGACGGGCTTCTGGAACACGCTGCCGACCTGGTAGGAGGCGGGAGGGAGGCGCGAGGGGAGGGAAGGAGGGGAGGAGGGAGGGACGGAGGCGCGAGGGGAGGGAGGGAGGGGAGGGAGGGACGGAGGCGCGAGGGGAGGGAGCAGGGAGGGGTACCCGAACTTGGTGGCCATGCGCACATTCCAACTGCGCTGACTGCCAGAGAGCAAGAGCAAAGTTCGCGTGAAGAATGGGAAAGGGGGAACGGGGCGGGTGGGGCCGAGTGGCGTGGGTACAGGAAATTGGCGGGGGTATCTCGGAAGGGGGTGGGGCATGCGGGTAACGGGTGACGGACGGGCCGTGGGTAACTACGGCAGCTGGGACGGACGGACGGACGGACGGCCAAAAGCGCGTAACGGGTACCTGCGTGGCCGCCAGACCGCCGTACATCAGCGTGTCGTACTCGCTCTGCAGGTTGGCCAGCTCAGTCTTGAGGGCGTCGCGGTAGAAGGCCATGGTGGCGGGGGCGCCCTGGCTGGTCACCAGCAGCAGCGCCATGGCGCGGATGCGGGTGTAGCGGTAGATGACGTGGGAGGCCATGTTGAGGGCCGCCAGCGGGCCCTGCATGCCCTCCAGCCGAAGGTAGCTGACGGCTCCCACCACCACCAGGGCCACCTCCCACAGCAGCAGCGGCACCTTGGCGGGGGGCGGGCGGGCGGGTAGGCGGGTGGGCGGGCGCCGGAATGGGGTCGCGGGGGCAGGTCGTGGATCCGGCAGTGAGGGAAGGGGAGGGGAGGCGGGGCGTGGGGAGGGCGCGGGGAAGGGGGGGAGTGTGCCGATGTGTACGGAGTACGGCATGTCACGTACCGAGGCAAGGGGTATTGGCCGCACACCAGGGTTTCCCAACCCCTTTGGTGAGACGAGAAGGGGGGGGGGCCGGAGAAGGACAGAGAGGTACTGGGTGCCACCTCGCCCACCTACCCACCCACATGCCACATCCACCCACATGCCACATCCACCCACCATGAACCTGATCGTGTTCCGGTAGCTGGGCAGCAGCTCCTTGCCGTTGACCACCAGTCGTCCGCCGCCCGCCTCCTTGACGCCACTCGCGGAGCTCCGCCGCGCGCCAATCATCACACCCCCGCCGCCGCTTGCCCCGCTCGCCAGCGACGCCACGTCCGCCACCGACACGTGCCCCGACTGGAACCCCGGGCCGATGTGCATGGAGCTGTCGGCGCCGCGGCCGGGCAGTGGTTGGTCGTTGTACGGCAATGCCTCGATGGAGCGGCGGACGTTGCCGACGGCGCCGCGGCCCTCGTCGGGGCCGACGCCGTAGTACGGCGGCATGGCGCCGCCGGGCAGGGCGGCGCCCGGCGGCGGTATGACCATGTCCATGGACATGCGGCGATAGCGCCGGGTGGCGTGGCCGCCGCCGCCGCCGCCGGCGGCTGCTGCGCCGGCGACGGACGCAGCGTCGCCGCCATCCTCGTCTGTCTCCTCGGCGGCGGTGACGCCGCTCTTGGCGCCGCCCCCAGTGCCGCCCCCCGCAGCCCTGTTGGAGACAAGCGGGAGAACGGGTGCAAGGCAGGCAAGGGCCGCTGGGGACGGCGCGCTGAAGTACGGCAGCGGGGTGCTCCTTATTGTAAGAATCATCAACCCTGGCGACCGCCAGGACCCGGCAAACCTGTGAATCACCTACCACACTCGATGCTCGGGCGTCACAAACTGTCTACTGAATCGGTAACACACAACGGTAATATCCCAGGGGATGGTTAACAAACGAAAGTCCAACCACGGCCGCGGGCCGGGATGGGTCAGGGCAAGCCTGTAATAGGCTGGTCATCGAACTGAGACAAAACCGTTCAGCACCTTCAAAGACAAGACACGGCTCAGCCTGCAGGCTCTCTCACCCCTCGCCCGCCGCGTCCTCTTCCTCGCCGTCCTCGTCGTCACTGTCCTGCAAGTTGTACGGCGGTAGTACGACACAAACATGTACGGTCAGCGACACCGACGAAGCAACCGCGACGCAACGCAGCGCCAACTGCCCCAACTTACCGCATAAGCAGTCACTACACTGCGCGCCCATACTTAACTCCTCCCCTCCCCCCCCCACACACACACATGCGTCCCGGGCTCAGCTATGCCCCTTGCATGTCACGCCCTCCTGCGCTGCCTGCCGATGAACACACAACGCACACAAACGCCTCGCCAGAGTGCCGCCACGCCCCTGGCACTCAGTCCTCACCACCGGAGGTCACACGACCACCCACGACCCCATATACACACACACACACGGATCGGGCGGGCGGGCGGGTTGCACTTCTAAACACACACACACACACACACACGGCTCAGTTCTCTTTAACACACACGCGGCCGTTCTGGACCCAAACGCGTCCAGCACGCACAGGTGACTGCGTGTGTGTTTAGAGAAGAAACCCGCCCGACCCAAACCAAGGACCGCGTGTGTGTGTGTGTGTGTGTGTGTGTGTGTGTGTGTGTGTGTGTGTGTGTGTGTGTGTGTGTGTGTGTGTGTGTGTGTGTGTGTGTGTGTGTGTGTGTGTGTGTGTGTGTGTGTGTGTGTGTGTGTGTGTGTGTGTGTGTGTGTGTGTGTGTGTGTGTGTGTGTGTGTGTGTGTGTGTGTGTGTGTGTGTGTGTGTGTGTGTGTTCGTGTGCCCCTCGGTGGTGACTGGTGAGGCTCAGACGGAGGAAGCGCCCGCGGCACCCGCGGACAGGCGTACCGCCCCAGCAAGCCCCACACGCCCCACAAACCCTAGCCACCCACGCCCTCACAACCCCATACATGCGGTGGCTGATGCCACCCTGCTGCCGTACTGGGATCCGTCACCGTGATGATGCTCCCGTACTAATGCCGTACCTCCACGACGACGATGGGCCTGCTGGCCAGCACGCGCAGCATGGGGCCGGGGACGGCCAGGCTGGTGAGCAGGCCGCCGAGCCGGGCCCGCTCCAGGCCGCGGACCAGGACCAGCTCGTACAGGATGCACGCCAGCTGCACCCCCGCCGCCTCCACCACCAGCATAATGATCAGGGCTGGGGGTGGGGAAAAAATAAATGGGCCGCGCGGAGGGTATAGGAAATTGGTAGACATATTGGCGCGCAGGGCGGCACCGCAAGAGCAAGAGAGGGGGTCTCGAACGCCAGGAAAGAGGACGGCGCGTGTGTTCAATGGCACTCCAAAAGATACCGTAACGTATGTGTGGTGTATTATTGCGGTGTGGTGTGGTGTCCCGAGGTCAGGTGCCATCGCGCCGCACCCTCGACCCGTGGGTCCGTCGCCGCATCGACACCCCACCCGCGCTCACCCTTCTGCAGCTGCGACACCTCCTCCCACGCGTACTTGACCAGGTAGTCCAGGGAGGCGGTGTAGCCGGCGAAGACGGACCAGGGGCCGTTGGCCACCACGAATTTGTACGCGCGTAGGTCACTGGGCGGGAGGGAGGGGGTGTGTATAGGAATTTTGGGGCGGGGGGGTGGGGGTGGGGGTGGGTATAGGAAATTGGTAGACATATCTATACTGCGCTGCTGCAAGAGCAAATATGGGGGGGGGCCGGAGGCGGCGAGAAAATAAATGGGAGCATGTGTGGAAGGAAGGAAGGAAGGAAGGAAAGGAAGCACCAGGTGTTGAATGTGGTTGGGAAACCCCCCTGGACACGTCCCGCCTGCGCCGCCCACGGTACACACACACACACACACACACACACACACACACACACACACGGATGACGACTGTGTCCGGGTGTTCGACCGCGTCTGCATCTTCGTCTCCGTCTACCGTGTCGTCGTCGGGTTGTGGTCAACGCCGTCGCGCTCGTCTCGGCCACCCACCCACCCACCCCCGCGAGCCTCCGCCACCCCCCACCCCACTCGCGCTCATCCACCGTGCTGCGCCCGTCTGGGCCAGTCGGTCAGGCGGCGGTAAATGACGTGACATGCGGATTCAATGGGCACCGTGATGCCCCCGCTCTGATACCGTCCGCCGTCCTCCTCCTCCCCCATGCACGCCCCCTCCGCACCCGGCCACGCCCGCCCGCCCGCCCCCCACCCCCCACCCCCCCACCCCCCACCCCCCCCCCCCCCCCCCCCCCCCCCACCCCCCCCCCCACCCCCCCCCCCCCCCCCCCCCACCCCCCCACCCCCCCCCCCCCCCCCACCCCCACCCCCCCCCCCACCCCCCACCCCCCCACCCCCACCCCCCACCCCCACCCCCACCCCCACCCCACCCACCCACCACCCCACCCTACCTCCGCCCCCGGTGCCCCCACTCGTCGTCCCTCCGCCCGCCCCCTTCCTGCTCCTCCCTGCCACCCTGCTACCACCTGTCTTTCTCACCGCTGACTCCCGCCCGCGTGCCCCCCCGGCGCCTGTTCTTGCCCTTGCGCCTGTTGTTGCCCCTGCGCCGGTGGTCGCCCCCGCTGCCCCTGTTATTGCCCCCGGTTGCCCCCCCCTTGCCACCCACCCGCCGCCCAACTGCATCCCCGGCGCGCAGCATGCACTTGCGCGCTTGGGCTTCCGGCGTAGTGGGGAGCTCTGTGAGAGTCCGCATGCCGGCAGTCCGCAGCATCTGCTATTAGTTCTTTGCCCCTGCGCTGTGCCGGCCGTTGACCGCGTTCGTACCCGGCACATCACTGCAAATTCGGCACCCGCATCTTTGCATTCCATTTGCTTTGCTCGTTTTTTCCTTCTTACTAACAACTTTTAGGACCGTCGCGCTCACGTGTGTCCCTGTCTTGCCATCCGCCTTGCATGTCCTCCGACTTCGCTTCGATAACCACTGACGGTGCTGCTTCGCTTGGTGCTCCCGTTTCTGCATTCAGGTCAGTATCTTTTTCCTTCTGCACGGGCTGGGACGGTTGTGCCGGGCACTTGCTTGCTGTCGGCATCGCACGCGCTGTTGACGCATACGCCCTTGCTTTTGCTGCACCTTAGGATCAGTAGGTAGTTTAGTTGAGTTTCGACTGCATTAGCCTACGGCGTCCTAGCCGCTACTTCTGCTGGCGTAACGGCGCCCACCGGCGCTCGACAACGATACGGGGCGCCACGGCATCACGGACTACACCACCTTGGGACTACTTATGGTCGACATACTTCGCCCTGGCGTATTGGTAACTCTGGTCTCGGTCTCAGTCGTCGGTTGCATTACTGGACACGGGTCTGTTTTTTCGCGGCTCAGCTTTTCTCTTTGATAACACACACACGGATCGGGCGGGCGGGCGGGTTGCACACACGCGAAAAATACCGTGTGATGTCGGGGTTCGTTTGGGAAACGGCCCCCCCCCCCGAGGATTTCTGGGTGAGCCCCTATTCGTTTCGCAGGTTTCTTTCTTCTTTCAACACATCCCCCGCGGCCCGGCCTGACGGTGCACGCCACTCACGCGATGCTGCCGTTCAGTGTCGTCCCCCAGTAGAGGAGCTCGCGCGCAGTGGCGATGAAGCGGTTGCCCACCTGCCACACACCCCCGGTCTCGTTGAACCACTGGGGGACCTGCGTGTCAAAGTAAACCTGTACGGCACGGTACGGCACAGTACGGCAGGAAGGCAAGGGCGGAACGGCCGGAGGGCCACCGTTGAGGGAGGTCTTTGGCGGCGACGGAGGGGCGAGGGGGGGGTGGTGGGTTGTCTGTCTTTGATCATGTCAATGAGCGGGGAGGTGGGCCACAACAAGCGGCACCGCGATCAGCCCCCGCCCACTTCCTGCAACTCCTCAAAACCCACACGTCAGCGAGAGACCCCCGCGCATGTGCGAGAAACGTACCCTGTACGTGAAGGCGGAGTTAGTCCACAGGTGATAGGCGGTGGGTTCCTTGAGCTTGCGGGGCACCGCGCCGGGCCCCAGGTAGGTCGTCTGAGGGACATGTCGGTCGGGGGGCGGGGACCCGGGGATGCGAGGGGCAGGGGCAGGCGGCCGTTGGGGCCGGGGGAAAATGGTCGGGGAAGGTCAGCCCAAACGGGGCAGGTAGGGTGCGTAATGGCTTGCGCGGAGCAGGCAGCTGGCCTGCTGAGCAGTGGGTGGGGCGTTTCGGTGGGTGGGTGAGTGGGTGGGAGTTTCGGTGGGTGGGTGAGTGGGTGGGAGTTTCGGTGGGTGGGTGAGTGGGTGGGAGTTTCGGTGGGTGGGTGGGCGGGAGTTTGGGTGGGTGGGTGGGCGGGTGCTCAGGGAGATGCACCCCGGCGGGGCAAGATGAGCAGTGCCTCGCCACCAGCGCCAGGCCCTGCTACTACCGTACGTAAATGTTTCCGAAGGTAACATTCAACCCTATCGCCACGTCACCACCCGCATCGCCACGTCACCACCCGCATCGCCACGTCACCACCCGCATCGCCACGTCACCACCCGCACCGCCACGTCACCACCCGCACCGCCACGTCACCACCCGCATCGCCACGTCACCACCCGCATTGCCACGTCACCACCCGCATCGCCACGTCACCACCCGCATCGCCACTTCACCACCCGCATCGCCACGTCACCACCCGCATCGCCACGTCACCACCCGCATCGCCACGTCACCACCCGCATCGCCACGTCATCACCCGCACCCCCCCTCCTCCCCTCCCCTCCCCTCCCCTCTCCCCCCCAGACACCTACCTGGTGGTAGACCTCCAGGTCCGCCAGCGCCGCCGCCAGGTCCGTCAGGTGGCCGCCGAGGGGCACCTCACACACGGACTCGGGCGCCACCCCCGGCCGGGAACAGAACTCCGACAAGACCACCTTGACAGTGGCCAGCTGGCAGCGGTCGGCGGCCAGAGCCAGGCGGTGCATTTCGCGCACGTTGCTGCGCGGGGGGAGGGGGCGGGGGCAGACGGGCGTTCGGGGAGGCAGGGCGGTCGGGGAGGGAGCGCGGTCGGGAATGCGGGGAGGGAGGGTGAGTGACCGGAGATGGAGGCCTGTGAAATGGGTTTTGTGAATGTGTTGAAATGTTCTGGGCGCGGGCGAGGGTGAGGGTGAGGGCGAAGCCAAGAGGCCCGGCCCGGGCGGGGTGGCAGGCATACCCTTGGGGCACAACCCAGGCAGATGACCGTCAAACCCCTAAACCTCGCGAACATGCCGAGGTAGTCTCGCTGGGGTCAGGGACCGGAGCCGGGCCGGAAGCCCCACCGTGGATTCTGGTTCCGGTCCCTGACCCCGGCGACGCCACCAGCCGGTGCGAGTCTGCTGCCTGGGCCACACGGACCCGGGCCCTCGAGACTGGCAGTCGCCGGGGGCGACCAGTACGCAGCTGACCGTCATATGCGTCAAACCCTTGGCCTCTGTGTTTACCGTACGTCCAAGCCCATGGGTTCCGTTTCCAGTCGCCGACCCCAGGCGCGGCAGACTCACGCGAACTGGCCGTCAATGAGGCTGATGAGGATGACGTAGATGACCACTGCATGGCAGCAAAGGTAACGAGCAGCGAGGCACCCATGACACGGGGAATCGATTCCCGTTGTCGGGGTGGGTTATGGCGCAGCGTCGGCACCAGGGACGGCAAACGCGCAGGCGGTCGTTGCGGCGGCGCAACCCCCAACCGAAACCAACTGAAACCAACCGACACCAAGCGACGCCACGGCGACCTCGGAGGAGGGGCGCGCGCATGTGCCCTGTGCCCACGGAGGGTGACGGCGGCCGATGGCTGGGAACACGCTGCGAACGTTCCCTTGCTAACAAGGCTCAATTGAGAACAAGTTCCCCGTCGGGACATGGGCCCTCCCAAACGCGCATCGGCGATATGCAATTCAGTGGTGCGGTTCGCCAGGACAGGCTACAGGACCCCACAGGCAGGGCTACCTCTACGCGATCGCTGGGCTGTCGTATTAATTGACATCGACATCAGTGTCTGGCAGCCGCCCTCGCCTCCGTTGAGCGCCCGTCACGAGCGGAGCCTGCCTGCCCCACTTTGCCACACCTCGTCACTTCTCGCAACGCAAGCACGGGGACCTCGAAACGCATCCACCACAGGACCACACTGCACTGCAATCCAGTGCACACGTGGCCCCAGCCAGCACCATTGATACAATCCACCACCACCACCACCACCACCACCAGCACTTCCCTTGTGCCCAACAAAACAGCGAAAACCGCAATTGATCACGGGAATGGATAACCCACCGATACCCACCCCTCACCCCCCCACACACACTCTCCACAACCCTGCCCACCAGTGCCCCCCCTGAAACACTCCCCGCAACTGTCCCAGGCCCCGGCCCCCTCGCTCACCATGGGTGATGAGCATGCCGCCCAGGAGAAGCCACGTGTAGTTGCGCATCCGCAGTAACGGCTCCGCCAGTTGGGGTCCACTGAGCAGCTGCAGGGAGGGTCGGCAGGGCGGCAGGGCGGCAGGGCGGCAGCGGCAGGGCGGCAGGGCGGCAGGGCGGCAGGGCGGCAGGGCGGCAGGTCGGCAGGTCGGCAGGTCGGCAGGTCGGCAGGTCGGCAGGTCGGCAGGTCGGCAGGTCGGCAGGTCGGCAGGTCGGCAGGTCGGCAGGTCGGCAGGTCGGCAGGTCGGCAGGTCGGCAGGTCGGCAGGTCGGCAGGTCGGCAGGTTGGCAGGTCGGCAGGTTGGCAGGTCGGCAGGTCGGCAGGTCGGCAGGTCGGCAGGTCGGCAGGTCGGCAGGTCGGCAGGTCGGCAGGTCGGCAGGTCGGCAGGGCGGCAGGGCGGCAGGGCGGCAGGGCGGCAGGGCGGCAGGGCGGCAGGGCGGCAGGGAGCTCACCTTTGGGTGCATGCGCGCAAGGGCGTGCCTGTTCCGGACTTGCGTCACGTCAGCCAGTCGCGATACCGGGCCCCTTGCTGTGTGCTCCAGACAAAAGAGGAAATGGGTGCCCCGAGCAAGCAGGAAGCGACATGCTTCCCCACACACACCCAACGGCGTCCGTCTGTCAAGGCTTCAGCCACTGCCAATGACCCGTTTGGCCTCTCCAACCTTCCCCCGGGCCCCTCCAACCACCCCCTGGCCCCTGTTACCTCCGGGTCCACTGAAACGTGATTCATGCGGTAAAAACAAGGTGAAGTGAGGCCGGGTTGGCCCTCCCGCGTGTGTGTGTGTGTGTGTGTGTGTCATGGTGGGGGTGCATAACTCCATAGCTGTCCAGTACCCCTGCAAGACCTGGGACCCAGACGGCACCGCCCGACACCGTCGCAGACGACACCGCCCCCGTCGTGGCGCTGCGCCGGCTCACACCTTGCAGAGCTTCTTGAGCAGCCGGGCCCTCCGAGCGTCCGTGGCCAGGTCCACGTCCACGGCGGAGGAGGCGTCTGTAATGGAGGGGCCCAGGCCCTGGCTGGTGGCCTCGTCGTCGTCGCCCGCGCTGCTGGCGCCGTCGTTATCTGCGCGTAACAAAAGAATAGAAACGGGGCTCATGTATGCCCCAGCGAAGTGGCGTTTGGCCGTTTGCCTTTTGGCCCCCTCCCAAGAGAAAGGCCGACCCGCGGGTCGGTCCTCTGATCGGCATCAGCAGACCCGCGGGTCAGTCGTCCGATCGGCATCAGCAGACCCGCGGGTCGGTAGCCCGGGGGCAACAACGTCAGGCCTGACCGGCACACCCCCGCGCGCGCACCTGACGCGTTCCTCGAGTTGGGCGCATCCCCCAGCAAGTCGTCTAGCTTCGCAGGGTGCGCTCCGCCCCCGACGGCCACCTTCACCCGCCGCGGGCTATCGCCGCCGCGGCTGCTGCTGCGGCCGCCGCCGCTGTCCTCGCTGCGCCCCTCCCCCTCCTCGTCGCCCTCCCTCTCCCCCTCCTCCTCCTCTTCCACGGGTGCCAGCTCCAGCTTCCGGCGGCTGCCCCCCCTGCAGCCGGTGGGGGGCGCAAGCGAGAAAGATGAAAGAAGAAAGGCCGGCCGATGGGTGGTCAGTGCGGAGGACGATGGTTGGGACGGGCCCGGACGGATAAGGTTTCGGAGCAGGACCCGCGGCCTGGGAGCAGGCCGCTGCCGTCATACCGGCACGTCATCATACCGGCCGGCAGGAACCGTCAGGGCGACCTCGTCCGTGTTCCACCCCTAGGGAGGCAAACCGACCATATCCAGGGCATGCTCGGGGCCCGGCTTCACTCGCCTCCGCTCTGACGAACCCCACCGTGCCCTCCCCCACTGCGACCACCCTCGCTGCCACCGTGCCCCCCCTTCGCCGGCTTCTTCACCCAAAGTGCCGTGCCGCACAGTGCCGTACACCCTTCACCATAAGTGCAGTGCCGTACAGTGTCGTACACGCACCCCGTCATCGTGTTGACCCGCTGCGCCGCGCCCCAGTCCGCGCCGCCGCCGCGCTCCGCCGCCGCCGGCGCCTGCAGCTCCTCGCCGCCGCCAGCGGAGGCGTCGCTTGACCGCCGCCGTGGGAACGACGGCGACGCGCCGCCGCCGCCGGCGAAGCTGCCGCCGCCGGTCTGGTTGCTGGGCCTGCGCACGGGGGCGCCTCCCCCCTGGAGTCCGCTGGCGAGGCGGGAGAGTTGTCGCGCGGGCTGCTGGGAGAGCGTGCCGGTGGCGGCACGCGAGGGCAGGATGACGTCCCTGTCGTCCGCGGGGTCGACCTGGCCGGTCATTTGCTTGGCCAGCGTCCGTACCCACTGGGCCACGAACTCGGACTGGTTGTGGGCGGTCTGGGGGAGGGGGCGGGTTTTGACAGGGAGTCGACAGGCAAGGAGAGGGCAAGGGAAAGGGAGAGAGAGTTAGAGAGAGAGAGGGGGGGGGGGCGCAGGGGTTGGCTTGCAGGGTTGTGATTCGGTACGGAACATGTACGACACGGGCGCGGCGGCGGGCTCTCACCAGATGCAGGTGGTCCGGGTCGCCGCCGTCGCTGCCGCCGCCGCCGCCGCCGGTCCGCATCCGCCGTACACCGCCGCCAGCGCCGTGCGCCAAGCTGAGGCTGGCGTCGCCGTCGCTGCGCTCCCCCTCACTCCGCCGATCCCGCGCCTTGTCCCAATCGTAGTCATTCAGGTCCTCGTCATCGCTGTCGTTGTCATTGGACGACTGCTCCTCGTCCTCCTCCTCTGCGACACGGCACAGGATCCAGGTTGCATGCTGTAGCGGAATTCAGGCATTCAGCAGGTTAAGCAATGCATGCTGCGGCGGCGTTCAAGTTTTGCCGTTCTTGGAGGGTTTGGAGGGGTTCGGAGGGTTTTGAAGGGTTTTAGGAGAGGAATGGCCGTGCTGCCCACTCACCTTCCTGCACCACCTCAGGCCGCCGCGCCGCCGGCACATCCGCAGGCGACTTGTCCTTGGCGGAGGGCAGCTCAGGTCCCTCGCCCCCCGCCGCCGCCGCTACCTCCTTCGGCTTGCCTCCCTGGACCGCTTCACCACCCGCGCCCGCGGCCGCAGCGTCGCCGCCGCCACTCTGCCTCCCCAGAAGCGCCGCGTCGCGCACGTCATCCGTGCCAGGCTTGCCGGCACCGTCACGGGGCACCTTCCGCGTCCCGGCGTCGCCGGGCTTGCTGCGGGGTTCGGTTGCCGCTGCCGAGGCCGGCGCGGCGGCGTCAACGGCGGCGGCGGCGCGGTTGCCGCCCTCGGAAGCCCGCGCCGCGGCCTTGTCCTGTCGGTCGTGTATGAGCATCTCGAGACCCAGCGCCCGATAGATGTTGGCCCGGGCTCCCTACGCGGGACGGAGGCAAGGCAGCACACGGCCCACACAAGCCGGAATCGATCTCGATCAAGCACGAACAGGCGCGAGGAATCGCTGGGCTATTATAACGCATTCTGGGCTGAAAGGCTCCAAAGGTGAAGAAAATGAAGCACCCGAGAACAATGCCATAAAATTATTATCTTGTTTATTTTAATATTTATCTATTTATCTATTTACTTTCTGTACAGTGGACCCCGTGGGTCATCGGTGACAGCCTCAGCCTCCTCACCACGCACGAGGGTGTTGATCGGGTGTTGATCGGCGGGCAGGGCGGGTGCGTGTGCGAGTAAGAAGGGAACGCGATATGTGTAATGTATGTGCGGGTGTGCGATCCCCCCCACCCCACGAGTCGGTTAGCCCCCACCAGAACCCCGCCAACGCCCTCTCCTCCTCCCCCTCCGCCCCGCTGAGCCGCCGCACCAGGAAGGCCGTGTCCGGGTGGAACGTCGCGTAGATGCGGCCGCTCATGCCGCCGCTGACGCCCTGCACGAATATCTTCATGGTGCCGCCGTCCGGGTGCGCCCCCTCGAACGACCGGGTGGTCGACACGGTGGGCCCCGACCCGCCCTTGAGCGCGCTCTTCTTGCGCTTGTCCTTCATCAGCTCCTCCCAGCTGATCCCCTTGGGGATGTTCAGGATCCTGTGTTGGGTTTTAGGGTTTTAGGGTGTAGGGGTTTCGGGTTTTAGGGTTTTAAGGATTTTAGGGTTTTTCAAGGCATTGTTCTCGGACAGCGTCACCAGATGGGAAAGCGCCAGACACATGGGGCGCGAACGCGTGATGTGGATCCCACACCGGATTAGGGGGCGCGCCAGCCAGCAATCGTAGAGGGGCGAGGGATGGACGCAGGGCTCAGCCCATACGGGGAGGGAGCCTGCATCGGGTGTGTGAGTCGCACCGTCGTGGTCGATACCTCATATCGCCGCCAGCACAAGGCGCTCCAGGCCGCCGTGGGAGTGCGACAGGCCCGGATCCCCTTTCCCCTAGCAGCCCTAAGTCCCCTGCATCTAATCGCCCTGAGCCCTGCGGGGCCCTCACGCGCCGCCACCCACTTGTAGAGCGGCTTGCGCAGCAGCGCCGACGGCGGCAGCCCGACGATCAGCCCCGTGCCCACATCCGCTTTCCGGACCATTAGTCGGTTGTCCAGCTCCACCACACCCGTGAGCAGGTCACGGCGCCATCTGCGCTCCGAGAAAACGTGCGGCGGGCGGATGGGGCAGAGAGCGCGGAAGTTGCGGCCACGCACCGACCCGCGGGTCATCAGCCGGTTCCGACACATAGAAGCACGCTTGTTGCAGACACGGCCCGCAGCATGTTAGGTAATGCCGCGAGGCCCACAGCGCCCGGGTGGTTGTGGGGTTAAGCCACTTTCCTCTTCGCACACCTCCCTCACACACTCGCACCCTTCACTTTCTCTCAGTTGAGGGTCTCCCTTCCCCTTTCTGAACCGTCGACATACACCCACACGCGCACACACATACACAGAGATACGGTAAGTCTTGCCTCCTGACCACGCACGCACAGCACGCAACACACAGCACGGCGCAGCACGCCCCCACAGCTCAGCACGCGCGCCCAGGTCGTGTTTCAGCTCAGCAGCAGGTTCCTGCAGTTTCCTGCGGTAATCGCCTTGTTGGGGGGAGGGTTGTCACTTACGCTCACAGCTGCTCGGCACAACCTAAACACAGCACGCTCTTGGTAACGGACTAACGGTGCTGGCGGTGTCACACCGGGGCTCGCACCACAGGGGCTCACAGCGGTCGGGGTTTCTTTGCTACGGTACACACTCACAGCACGATCTTGGTGAGCGTGCTGGCGGTGTCCGCCGAGAAATCCGTGTGCTCCGAGGCGTCCACCAGCTCCGTCTGCAGGCAGGCGCTGCGGCCGGCGGCGTGGCGCGGCGGCGCGGAGGGGTCGATGTTGGGCAGACTCTCGTCGGTGACGGGGCTGTGCACCTTGACTCGCCAGCTGGTCCCCGGCGTCTCCACCTCGCGATCCAGCAGGCTCAGCAGCAGCAGCTCCATCTGGTGGTTGCCGGCCTTGGTGCGCCACTCCGCGAAGACGTCGATGCAGTCGGCGAGGTTCGAACCCACGCACGCGGAGGCGGTGAAGCCGAAGAGCGTCGAGTCGGGCTGGTCGACGGAGAGGATCAGGCCGTCGGTGGTGCAGAGCAGCACGAGCTGCTTGTCGGCGTGCACGGTGGCGGGATCCACCTTGTGCACCTGGAGAAGCCGGCAGGGGGTGCGGGCGAGGAGGGATGTGAAGCGCAAAAAGCGCACACACGGGGGGGAGGGGCGAGGCACACAAATCAGCGCGTGCGGCAGTACAGTTCACGGCTCGGCGGTGCTCCCAAATCATACATACCCATGTGACCTCCCGGGCGTCTGGACTCCCCCCCCCCCGCCGCCGTGGCCTGCGGGTCTGGACCTCCAGCGCCACCCCTGTGGGCGCCACACACACACACCCAACCGGGGATGACCCGCCCGCCACGAACCTGCACGATGTGTTTCGTGTGGCCGGTGATGGGGTCGTCCTGCGTGGAGACCTGCAGCCGTGCCGGCACGTTGGCGCCGTTGCTGTTGACCAGGTCAACGACCCGGCCGGCACGGCAGCTGGTGGGCGGGATGAACGCCGAGTGGTCCTGCAGGCGGGGGAGGGGGAAGGGGGCGCCCCGGGCGAAGGGACGGCAGGCCGGGATTGGTCGTTGCACTGTACTGCTTTCCGTTAATGGCTCTGAATCACAAATAACTGGAAAAGCGCCAACAATGTTTCAGTACTCCTATTGCCAACAGCAATAGTAGTTAACGATAGCTTTAATTACGACAGCAACATCAATAAAATGAAACAATTTATATTATTGATGTCGTTATCAGCTGCCTCCGAACCCTACCTTGAGGTACTTGGCGTGCATGGTGGCGAAGGGCAGCGGCAGCAGCTGCTCCAGCTTCATGCGCAGGAACTTCCGCAGCGGGTAGCCCAGCAGCGCCGCCACGTCCCAGGTCGCGAAGGTGAGCGCCCCCTTGGCGTCCACCACCATCATGCCATTCGTGACGCCGTCGGTGCGGTGCGCGTTCAGCACGAAGATGCGCTGCGTGTCGGTGCCGCCCGGGGTGACCTTGACCTCCACGGGAACCGGCGGGAGGTGCCTGCCAAAGCGGGGATGGGTTGCCACGACAAATCAAAGGTGAGAGTGGTGGTGGTGGTAGTGGTGGCGGCGGGTGGGAGGCTGGAGGGTTTTGAGTAGGTTTTACCGCGTTGCCTGCCGTGTTGGCGTTTCGTAGGCGGCCTGTTGCAGTGAGGTCGTGATGACTGGTGAAGTTCCGAGTACGGTACCGGAAAGCGCTGGGGTGGCTGGGTCAGTGGCGGCGGCGAGTCAGGCAGGCGGGCGTGCACGACACGACTGGAGGCAAAAATAAGAATCATCAAACAGAATGGATGACAGAAAGGGTCACCTTCATGGGGACCGGACGCGTCACCTTTGCCATGCCGGCACGCACACGGCTGCGCACACTCCTCCTAAGAGCACACGGGTGCGCAAGGTGCAAGGGGCGTGTTGCAGCAGCCCGAGTTGCGCGGTCCCGGGACAGGCCAAGCGGCGCCGGGACGGAGTCACGGCGACCGACCCTCCCGGCGTCTCTGTTTTCTTTCTTTCTTCAATTTGACCCTCCTGGCCAGCCACACACACACACCGGTAACTCTGGTCTCGGTCTCAGTCGTCGGTTGCATTGCTGGACACGGGTCTGCTTTTTCGCGGCTCAGCTTTTCTCCTTGATAACACACACACACACACACACACCGTTACGCCCCCTCACTTGTGCAGAATGGCGAGGTGCCGCACGATGGTCCCCGCCACCAGTGCCTCGTACGGCGCCTCCCTGCACAGCTCCAGGAGGGCCTCCACCTCCTCCATGTCCGTGCACATGGACTGGATGTGGGAGCCCACCATGTGCTCCGACATGACGCCCGTCAGCGAGGCGAACTGTGGGTCGGTGCACAGCACCACGCCGTTGGGCGCCACCCAGGCCCGCACGTTGCGACTGTCCAGCGGCTGCGGCCGGAGCACGCCCAGGAAGATGGCGTCGCTGGGCGGGGGAGGGAGGGCGACGGGGGCGCGGGCGGGGGAGTCCGGGTGCAGACAGGGATGGGGGTTTGGCGAGACTAGGGGTACGGTAACGGAGGGTTAAGGTAACGGAGGGTTACGGTAACCCCCCCTCCGGGGTTTCTGATTTTTTGTCTTTTCAATTCAATCCCTTCCGGGTCGCTGGCCGTGATGGCGGTGGTGGTGCGGGTGGTGGTGATGGTGGATGGAGGACGCGGCGGCGATGCAAAACTGCGCATCGACGCAAGGCAGAGTGGTGGCTGTGGACCTGTGGTGGTAGTGGTTGTGCTGCTGCTGCTGCTGCTGCTGCTGCTGATGGTGATGGTGATGATGATGGCGGAGATGGTGGTGGTGGCGGCCCCAATTGTTCCCCATCCGATAACCAACATCGCCGAAGACCGCAGGATTCGCCTCGCCGCCTCACGGCCGTGGATTGCGATTGCCGTGAAGCGTGTACTGATTGCCGGGAGCGCTGTGTCGCGCACTCACGTGCCCACGCCGGACAGTTTCGTGACGCACAGCTGCAGCGGGAACACGTGGCGCTCCTTGTGCAGCGCGACCACGTCCCGGACGGTGTCCAGGATGTGCGGCTCGCCGCCCCCCACGTAGCGCGCCATGTAGCTGGCGTGGCGGCCGGAGAAGGGCTGCGGCATGATCACCGACACGTTGGCGCCCTGGGAGGGGGGAGGGAGGTGGCGCGGTTTGGGAGGACAAGCGGAGCCCGGGTCGGTGACACGGAGGTTCAACAGGCGGTGTATCAACCCATTCCACCTGCACGGAATCCCCCATCCTGCGCCCATTTCTGCACTGCACGGCACCGCACCGCCCCCCCCCCCCGAGCTCATCCACCCAGCCATCCACCCGCCCACCTCCAGCTCGGTCTTCGGGTAGCCGAGCAGCGTGGTGACGCACTGCAAGGGGAGGGCGGGGCGAGGTGCGAGGGAGCGAAGTGCGGAGGGGGCGGTTGCGTGGCGGGACCGACCGCCCGGGGAGGGGTGGGGTGGGTATAGGAAATTGGAAAAAGAAATGGGGGGTGGGGTACGGCAGGGACGTGTGAGAAAGTAAAAGAGAGAGATAAAGGAAACAATTAGAGAGAGAAAAAGAAACAATGATGTCTAAGACGAAACAGTAGAGTGCAATCCGGTGGCGCTGTCGGTCCGAGGGTCGGAGGCAAACGCAGTGGCACGGGCGGTGCGGATGGCGATACCATACTGGAGGTCCACGTCTCCCGTCTCCCGTGTGGGAGAAGAGCCGAAGCCTCAAGAGGTGCACAGGTGTCCTGATGTTAAACCTACCCAGACCCGCCCAGTTGTACAGGCGTCTGCTTGGCCGCTTGGAGGGAGGCCATGCCCCGCCACATTATTGGGCCGCGATGCGCATGGACTTGGCACACCCTCCTGGAGCATGAAGTATGAGCTCCGTCCCCTTCCCTGCGCCGCTCACTCCGCCCTCCAACTCCGTCCGCCCCAGCTGGAGAACTCCCCGTCCCCGTCGATCACCGACTCACAGCGGGTGGCCCCGCGCCTCTACACGCCCGCTTTCCCCTCCCCCCTTCCCCGCGACACACACAACGTCTGCCGCACACGACGTTTGCCGCACGCTCATGTCTGGGATCATGGATTGCTTGGTTTCCCGCAGCCCACTTCCACCCACCCAGCCGCCCACTTCCCCACCCACCGAGTTGACCATGAGGATGGTGCCCTCCGCGTTGATGACGACGCAGGCGTCCTCGTGCAGGTCCATGGAGGTCAGGAACTCGGGCTTGTCGCTACCAGTCACCTGGACGGTGGTTGCAGGTGGTTGTAAGTGGTTGGCGGTGGTTGGCGATGGCGGCCGAGGTTCTGTACGACTGGACGCCGTCGAACGGGTTTTGCACGGTGACATGAAACACCATGCAGACAATGAACACCGGCGCCGCGTCCCCCGTATCCCAGCCTCCAGAGGTTACCCCCGCGCGGGGTACTCCAGACGCGTGGCCTTCCAGAAACACTGTACGAACCATGCCGTAGCGTCCACCTCCCAAAAACACGCACCTGAGCACGCCGATTCTCCCCCCCTGCCCTCGTCCGCCAACGCAGGGGACCGCGGTCTGCCTCCCCTCGCCCTCCCGCCCTCGATTCCCACCGAACCGCCCTCCCTCTCCCTCCCCGTCACCCGTCACCACCTGCAGGTCCAGGGACAGCAGGCCGTCGCCGCCGCCGTTGCGGGCCGCCTCCGTGTACGCCCTGGCCGCCGCCAACGGGTCGTTCCGCACGTCCTCCAGGAACTTGCCGTAGCAGCGGAGAAGCTTGCCATTGTTGGGGTAGCGCTCCAGGACCCTGCGGCGTGATGGTTGCGGTGTGTGTACCGTGGTGTAAGGGTCTAGGGTGGTGGGGTAAGTCGGCAGGGCGCCGGGTGGGAGCGATCGGGTTGGTGGCAGGTGCGGGTGGCGTAGGACGGGGCCGTCGGCGCCCCCTGCCTGACAGCCGGCCACCAAACGGACGGCACTTCCGGTTTCCTCCTCCGCCAGCTCCTCTCATGAAGGGGGGGGGGCCTCTCTCATACTGCATCCGGCCCCTCAACCCCTGATCCCTTCCCCCCAACCACGCTCAACCCTACACCAGCCAACCCAGCTCCTCTCCCGTTCCCCACCTAATCCACCTCCTTACCTCCCCCAAACCCATCCAACCCCCATTAACACCCCGCCCGAATCCCTTTCGCCCCAACGGCGCTACAGGCCCCCGAAGCATCCCACCCTCCCCCGGGGTGGGAGGGATACTGATCGTTGGTCAGTATTTGTCGCCGGGCTGGGTGTGTCTGGGCTGGTTCTTTTTAAACCCACCCTCCCCCGTCGTCACTTCCCTGGAGATCCTGGTACAGTCGAGTCTTTACCTGATATTTGCTCTGGCAGCAGCGCAGTATAACTATGTCAACCAATGTCCTACATCCCCCCTCCCCGCTCACCTCTTGTACACTTGGTGCGCCGTGTCCGCCGCCTCGTCCATCCCCCTCACGTGCGCCTCGATGGCCGCCACCCGCACCGAGCTGCGCTGCATCAGCTGCCAGTACTCCCGCTGGGCGGTCAGGGCGGCCTTGTGGACGCGGATGACGGCCCTGGGGAGGAGGGCGGCCGAGGGGCGACAGCGTGGGGGAGGAGGGTACGAAACCCGGGACGTGGATATGAAACCTGGGAAACGGGTACAGAATCCGGGCGATGGGTACGAACCACCCGGAAGACGGACGTGGAGCTCGGGAAACGGGTATGAAATCTTCCCCCAGACCAACCCCCGTAAGCCGCGGACGACGGAGAGAAAGGTCGGCCCCGACTGGCGCCGACGTGCGCCTCCTCGGAGATGGGGGTTGGCTGGCTGAACTAACGGGTCGCACGAGTGTTTAGCAAGCCTCGCACAGGGTTGCGGCGTATCCACAAAAGCCGGTGGGGGAGGGCCATGGGCGACCAGGGGCAATGGTACAGGCACCTTCCCCGCGGCTCCTCCCGGCTCCTCCTCCCCTCCCCTCCACGCTCACCTGTAGTTCCTCTTGAACTCGACGTAGCTCTGCAGGTCGAGCTGTCCCTCCTGTCCGTCCTTGAGCCGCTTGCTGTTCTCGATGGTGCTGAACACCTCATACCGCTGGACCAGGCTGCATGAGGGGCAGGGATGGAGATGGAGATGGCGGGGCGGTGGTGTGACACCTAGTCAAACAAAATGATGATGGTACTGTCATCGTATGTATCTAACATGCTCCAAAAAGCCGCGCCATTGACTCCGGTGTCGCTCTCGGACGCTGAAACGCGCTTTGTCAGGGCTGCTGCTCTGTCACATGCAGGTCGTCATTCGGTATTTCAATCGTGAAAACAGCGTACCGCATATGTTTTGTATAATATAATATAATAACACAGTATCTACTGCTCGTAGCATGAATGCCATTTCGGGGTTGGCTTCCGGGTTGGCTAAGGCGCGCGGGGTTTTCCATGCAGACAGCATGTCCCACGCCACCACACCGGGACAAGCCCACGTCGCCACGAACCCTCCTCCGCCCCACGCCCCACCTGGGGCCCCCCTTGAGCGCCAGCTGCAGCTGCGTCCTGGCCGCGGGTCCGTCCCTCTTGACCTCCATCAGGAAGTTGGCGTACAGGATGAGCAGCCCCACGTTGTTGGGGAAGACGGCCATACCACCCTGCAAGGGGGGGGGGGGCAGGGAGGCGGAGGAAGGGTAGAGCGCGGGAGGAGAGGGAGGGAGGAGTCCAGAAGGGGGAGGTCGAGACCCAACGCGTGCCGTGAGAGATGACCGGGCAAGGGGACGCGCGTACAATAAAATCCACACACAGTGGTGGAAGGCGCTGCAAAGGATTGCACTCGCTTCGCGGATCTGTGTGGGCGCAGCAAAAAATTGCGCTCGCTTTTTGGATGCTAAGCGAGAAAACCTTTTGAGGACGGCGCCAAGGGTTTCGGGGCGCGGAGGGGGAGGAACGCAAGGCCTCGTTGTCGGCAAGCCCTGACGGCTAAACCTCCGGAATGGGCTGCCGTCCGGCCGCCGCGCGCACGCGCAGGAAGCGCGGGACCGCGTTCCGGACCTCCTGAAACAGACCCCAAGTCATGACGTTCCTCAATGTCGTACTGCCGTACTGCTGTACTGTTGCCGTACCTTGATGATATTCTCCCCGACTTGAGCGGCGTCCTCGAGGATGACGCCGTCGTTGTCGAAGTGGCGCATGCTTCGGGCGATGACCTCCACGTCGTCTGTTGGGGCAAACAGGAGGTCGGGGATTGGGGATTGGGATGTCATCTCTCCCAGCAACCCCGCATGGTTGGACCAATGCGCCCCGGGCCCCTACGCCCTCCTGGCCCCCTCCCGCAGGCCCCCGCCGGCCCCTTTTACTCGAATCCCCACCGCCCACCCCCACCTGTCGAGGCAGACTCGTGGTCCCCCTTCGCCCTCCTTGCCCTGTGAGTCCGTCCCCCGGCCCCGCCATCCATGGTGGTCCCTCCCCCGTCGCTCCTCACCGCCGAGCGCCCTCACCTGCCCCTCCCGCCGGCCCAATCCCACCGCACACCCTCACCCGCCGAGGAGAACTCGTGGATCTTCTTGAGCTTGACGCCCAGTTCCACGTTGGCGAACTTCTTTGACGGTGACATGCGGTACAGGAACCGCAGCCACGTGGCCACGGCGCCGGCCGCAGCCGCCGGGAAGACGCCGTAGAGTACGAGCTGCAGTTATGTACGGCAGGGGGTGTAGAGACCGCGGCGTGTAATCAGTCCTGACCTTGTCATCGGCACGGGGAGAGGCGGTGTTTAAATTGAAAAAAATAAGTAAACCCGTAGAACGAACCCGGGGCGGTGGTGGGCATGCGCTCCTAGGGGGTCAAGGGAAACCGCGCGCCGCCCTGTCGTCCGAATGCGCGCCTGGAAACCGAATAACCGTTTCCGCCGCACACCCCTATGCATTTTCTGATTCACGTCGAATGCTCATTCCCAAGCCATGGACACGCAAGACCCCACCCGCGAGGTCTGTGTCGCTGTGTGTTCAGTAGTAAGGTGCTGCCACGATGCACGGGGAGGCAGTACGAATTGTCCCCCGGACAGCACGCGCTACATTACGCGTAAGCCCCACCGTCCCACCGAGGCCACTGCCGTACCTGGACCATCAGATGCGCCACGTCATGTTCGTCGCGGTGGGATTGGAACACGAAGTAGCAGTACACGCCGCTGGTGTACGACACCGCCGCCCAGCCGCCGACCCAATAGAAGTTGATGTAGTAGCGGAGGAAGGGCAGCTGCGGCAGACGGCGGCGGTGTCCAGTGGGCTAATAGCATCAGTGGATTATTAATTGAATTGGGAGAAATAACACGAAGCCCAGAGCGAACACAGTCAGTGGGTGATCGCCAGGGGTCAGAGCCGGCGTGTGGCAGCCAGCGGCTGGCCGTGCCTTGGGGGGTCGCGCAAGCCTCCATGCACCCAGGCAGGCGGCCCAACGGCATCCTCGCGACCTTCCCCGCTGGGCGCCTTGATTAATTCCGATCCCGACACGGCGCCTCCTCCCAAGTCCCCCAAATGATGCCGTACGGCGCCGCCGTTTCTCCCTACCCCACAGCACCCCAACCCCAACCCCTTCTAAGCCACCCCACGCCTTCCCAGACCCTGATTTCATACGGTAACATCAACCGCAGCCAGTTGCTCTCCCGCCTTATGTCGGTCGAGATAACGTAACCGCAAGAAGCCATAAATGTGTAGCAGTTTTCCGGGCGACGACGCCGCTGAATGAAGTGTACGATGCCGCTAAAGTGTGCACGTACTTCTCTCCCACCCCTCCCATGGGCGACCTCCCAGCCTCCGGTTTCCGAGTTCTACCTGATCCCTTTCCCAATCCCGCTCTCAGTCCAGTACCGCTCCCAAGCCACTGCCACACCTCCCGCGGCTCACAGCCCGCTGTCACCTATCTCCCAGTCCCGCTCCGCCACACCTACCCGCGAAAAGTTCAGGAAGGTGATGGCCACCGCGAAGACTGTCACCGTCACTCCCTGCGGCTTCTTCACCGAGCCCAACGTGTTGATCACGATCACATACAGAGCCTGCATGGTGGGGGTGGGGGTGGGGCCGGGGGTATAGGAAATTGGTAGACATTTTCAGACTGCGCTGCTGCCAGAGCGACGGCTCGACCGGAGAAATTGGAATTGGGGCCGGAGGATGAAGTGCCAAAGCGCCAGCGAAGCGAGACACACAAGGTCGAGTACGGCAAGAGCCCGGCAGGAGTAGGCATCCGCCCCCACATCCCCAACCGCACCTTGAGCACCAGCACCTTGAGGCGGGTCACCGCCGCGGGCGACGCCATCATGCCCTGGGCCACTGGGTTCAGATCGCAGCCTGCCACCAGCTGGGGGAGGGGGGCCGGGTAAGGCGCGGGGCGGCAGTGGAATAAGTTATGGAAGAAGTCATGATAATTGGAAATTGGAAAAGAGGAAAGCATGGAAGCGAATTGGTAGGCCAAGAGACACTGCGCTGACTGGCGCAGCACAGGGGAGGGTTTCACACGGCCACGTAACCAGAGGTAATGGAACCCTGTCGACCCACTCACCAATCCAACCTGGTCTGGACACCCCAGCTCGCAGCCCGGGCGCCGCTCGCCCCGCCCCCTTTCCCGGTTCCTGCTTTGGTTGTGCGGGCCCGGTATCTACGTGCCTCAGTCTCCGCCCTGAGGTGCTCGAGCAGGAGCACGCGCACGCGTTTGCCTGCTTTTCCCTCCTTCCCGCCCCGCCGTCTTCACCCACCCTCTCTGTCACCCCCCGCACTCTCCCTGCTCTTCCCCACCCTCCCTACCATGAGGGCGGTGCTGCAGAAGAACACGATGGCGGTGGCCCCGGCCACGGCCATGTGGATCAGATGGGGCGTCTCGAAACACTCTGCGGGAGGCGACGGGACGTCATGACATGAAGGCCCAAGAGGGCCCGGCCAAATCAGGTCATCTCACATGAAATCCATGGCAAGCGCATCCGCTGTACTACCAGAACCGTGTATACATGACGCTTGCAAGCCGCCTACATATATAGACATATATATATATATAATTCAATGCGCGCGGGGGTGAGGGCATGCTGAAACGAACTTCTTGCCTGCTGCTGGACAAGAAGCGCCGTGGCCAGCCAGCTGCATACAACCACCACGCCCACGGCTCCCAACAGCAACCGGAGGCCGACCGAACGCGAGGTGAGAGGAACGGATGAGGGACGTCCGCGCGGGCAGCGGCTTGGCAGCGCCCCCGGCCCCCCCCACCGCCAGCACCACCGCAGCCCATCTGGCGGCCCCCAACCCCCCGACTCACGAACGCTGGTGAAGTAGGTGTGCAGGTGCGACCCGTCGTGGGTCACCCACTCGCAGTTGAACAGGAAGATCATGTAGTCGAACCTGCGGGCACCAAGGGCGGCGGCGAAGGGAGTCCAATTTCAGAAAAACAAAGTCAGAGACGAGCCCCGCCACCCAGGACGAGAACCAGACGGCGATGGAGGGAATCCCTTCAAGGTTGGCGGTACTTTGGCACCATACCTACAAGGCCCCGTCGGCACCGTGAGTGAGGCCGTGCGGGCCATCTGCCCCAACCCTGACGTGGCCGTGCAGGTTGCCCACCCCAGGCACCTCGTCGCCACGCCCGCTGGATGGCCACATGTGACGGTGGACCCCGGTGGGTCATATTCGTGACGGTGGGTCGTATTCGTGACGGTGGGTCATATTCGTGACGGTGGGTCATATTCGTGACGGTGGGTCATGTTCGTGACAGTCACTAGGGTCCTATCAATCCATCCTCTCTCTCCTGTCGCATTCGTAACAGCGCGCACGACTAACCGCAACCGTCCACCTCAACCCGTAAACCGTTGCGTGGATGCTCCTCGGCCTACCCCATCCAGGCGTTTCCAGTCGGCCATTGTTTTTGTGCGGAACGTGTACGGTACCCACTGACAAACTATTGTTCCCCCATCGCCCCATTTTGTACTACTCACACGGACATGTAGGCCAAGGTGAAGACCACCTCCGTGAACAGCTGCAGGAACCTGGCGAACTTCATGAGCGCTTTGGAGTGCTCCTGGGGACGGGATGACGGGCAGGGCAGGGCAGGGCAGGGCAGCAGCGGCGGGAGCCACATCGGCGCTCCGCGTCAAAGCGTCCGCGGTGGCGGCAACGCACGGGCAGCACACTTTCGCAATGGTCGCACGGTACCAACATCGGAACATGTACCCCCCAATTTTCTTCTCATCCCTCCCCCCCCTCGTGGCCGTTCGACCGCAGCCCCGCGCCCGCGCAACACGCCCTACAAACCCAACTTACACACGAGCCCTTAAAGCTTACACCCCTCAAAGCCCACAGCCCTCAAAGCCCAACCACCAGGTAGGTGCCCACCTGCTTCCGCATGGCGAACGTCAGCGCGGCGACGCAGCCCACAGCCAGGTAAACCACCGCCACAATCGCGTAAAATACCCGGATGTATATTTCGTAACCCTGTACGGAATGCGGCACGACAGGCAGCCCCGACATGCCGAGGGGATACACCGCAGGGCAAGCGAGGAACGGCGGTGTCACAGAGCATTGGTGGGCCTGTCCAGACACAGGCGCTGGGCTGACGTCCAAGACACAGCGGAGGGAGGTGCGGGTGGGTATAACACAGATTGGCGCTGCGCTGCTGCCAGGGCAGAAGTCCAATTGGCATGCGGTACAGTACCATGGATAGGTGCGGGTGGGAGAAAATCCTTTCAAGGGATGTGTCCACAGGAGAAAGTCACACGCTATCGCCTCCCGGCCCGGGCCGATCCTGCCGTGCCTCACAATCCGCAGCGGCGTCGTGCAGAGGCGTCGGCCGTGACCACAGGGGGGCTGTGGGCTGTGACCGCAGGGCCGGGACCGCCGCCCTCACGGCGTCTTGCGAGGGCCTGTGCACAGCCCACGACCGCACAGGCACTTTGTGTGCCAACCCACACCATGCACCGTGCGAACAGCACTCGCCCCTCGAACCCCTGCTGGCCAACGCCCGGCGGATCCGAAGTGTCGTTCCCCCCGTGCTATTACTCCGGCCGGGCTGAGGTGCCCCTTTCCGGCAGCGCGACCAGGCGCTGCTGCACAGCGAGGACTAAGACCACAGGTCCAGGCTCCCCGCAGCCGATGGTGGCTGCGGCGACGAGGGGCCACCACAACAGGCCCCACGCGCAGACGAGTCTGCCGACGCCAATGTCCATCTGTCCGTCCGCCAGAGCGTCCGTGTCATCAATGCGCAGCTTGAACAGGCAGCGGGGTCAGCTGCGGCAGGTATGGTGGCTGCGGCCACCAGTTACGACTGCCTGCAGCCGCGACTGGCCTGCCAGCGCTCCTGCCTGAGGCTGCCTCACAGTCTGGCTGGCCTGCCAGTGCCCCTGCCTGTGGCCGCCGCACAGCCTGACTAGTTTGTCTGCTCCCCTGCCTGAGGCTGCCGCACAGTCCCGGCCGAGCTTATCGCTCTTGCTGTGCTACTGGGCTGCTTTAGCATCTGCCACCGCCTGCCGCAACGCTTGCTGCCGCTGCTGTCGGGAAGGAGGAAGACACGCTTTTCCATGCAACGCCGGTTCGCTGCGACATTGCGCATGGAGCACCGGCGCAGGACTTCGAGCTGCGGCCGGCTTCTTCCGCGCGCACACCACTGCGGACGTGTGGCGCAGCAGCAGGAGGGCAGCCTGACCAGCCCCAGCCCTGGCGTTGCCCCCGGGGCGGCGTAGCCACCGCTGACAGGCCTCCAGATCGGAGTCCCAATACATCACCCAGCGGCTGCGCAGCACTGCTGGTTCCCCTCGCCACCCTCGGGCCCGAACATACCCTCCACCCTGCCCTGTCATGCGGTGTTACTAGCTCGTCGGCTCTCACAGACGAACGCACTGAGACTGCGCCGTCGGTAGATCGAACGCTGCCAGTGTCACAACGTCGCTCCCGGCTTTCCCCACTCACCCATATCCTGGCCACTGGCGAGCGGGGCAGCACCCAACGCACCACCTGCCAGACCGGGTTCGAGGTCTCGATGTCCCAGCCGTTGGTGGGGTTGAAGATGATCAGGAAGGGGATGAGCGCCTCCAGCACGATCTTGACGATTGGGAACTGCCAGCTGTCCACGGACTTGCTACGGGACAGCAAGTACCTGGGGGTCCCGGCAACGCGGGATATGGGTCGCACGGTGGCACGATGTGGGTGGCACGATGTGGGTCGCACGCCAGCGTGAGGGAGCGCGTGACTGGGGGCAGAGCGCGACATTGGCCGGCCAGGCCAGAGAAGAACAGCCCCCGGACCACCGCTGTGCGGCTGGACAGCAGGACAGACAACGGAGTCATGATGGCACCATCGTTCCCAACCTTGGGCGGGTCTGAAACTGGTGGGGTAGCACCTGGCAGCACTGCCGCACATGCTCACTCAAAGGACCATTGTTAGCGCCGACCAACAAAAAGCGATGGACATGACAATGTCAGAGCATTCTTCCTCCACGGCCTGCCCGACAGGCCAGAGGGTGAAGTCCGACCGCCACGGCCGGACTGCAACCCCTGGGGGTTGACCTTACATGGCCGCGAAGACGCCCTCCTGCAGCGATTTCTTCTGCTCCAACAGGTCATCCTCTTCGCCGTGGACATCGTCCCGATTGCGGTTCCTGTATCAGGCGGTCACAGGAATGCCACGCAACAGCACGCGCACGCCACGTACATCCACCGTGGGCCAATATCAAAAGACACCTATTTGTTTAAATGCTGTAATCGCTTATGAAATTGGTCTCTATCTGTCTAGGTGCGCTGCGTCGATGGTCAATGCAGGCCGAGCCTTTCAGAGCCCCGTTCTCAAGCCACCATCATGAAACCGACGACTCGTGCTTCAGTGCAAAACGATAAAACCAACCTAACTGCACGCCTGAGGGCATCACGTACAGACCTATCCAAAAAGTTCACCTGCGCTTCAATATGGCGCGGTCAGCCGCCTGCGACGAGGTCTCCGAAGCATCGCCGCTGCGCTGAGAAGCCGATTCCGACATATGATAATTTAATGTATCGGAGTATGGCTTCTGACCGGCTTACAGCTGCCTGCTCTGGGTCTGCGGTAAATCCTGCCTTCACCAGAACACATCAGTAATATAATTAATGTAATGTCAAGTCGATAGCTTATTATATGATTATCGACGCTTCATTCACGCTCGGAATCTTCAAAAGCAATCCCCCAACGCATAAATGCAATGTTAAGAGTTGCGGCACTTCGTCCTGTAATCTACTGCACACGTAAAACCGTGGCGACTTTGGCCCTGGTTGGCTCTGAAATGCCGTACATGCACTTCTTTCTTAACTTTAAATCTACTATGTAAATAATAAAATGTTCATTATACGCTGTTGCATATCTGTGGTACTCATAGGTTGAGGGCTGAGATCGTCCGAAGATAGTGGAAGTCCATCGGGAGGGCAAGAGTAAGAATTGGTCGCCTTACGGCATATGGAACTTCATTTTATGAGAAGCCATTGCTTGTGGATAACGAGATGCTCTCTACGCGGGTACAAGTTAGATAGACTGGTGACTGGGGTTCTTACTGCCACGCAAGGACAAGGCTGTCAAAACTCCGGATACAGGTAGAATTCGTTTAATTACTTTCCGACGGCACCCGATTTGAGGGAGGTTTACAGGTACGGCGCAGCTAGGACGTCAAACGTCCAATCAGAACGTCGTTGCAAAAGCAAGATTTACATATGTTGGAGTAAAGCTGATAATAATCAGCATGTTTGTTTTACCCGGTTTTTCCGAGAGGAAAAGAGGGTTATAGCCCAGGGGACAGTTGGGCCTTATGTCGCACCCGTATGTGGGCCCCTGTACACTGTACAGGCGGTACGCGGTTGTGAGGGACATCAAGGAAGGGGGCCCCGTGCGCCAAGCTCCGTGTGCTCAAGGATACAGAATGTGGATTTGCATTGGCAAGACAAGTTGCGGTGCGCGTTCGCGTTCATTTGCGTCGGAGCACATGGATGACTGAGCGAGGGACGTTGAGGAAATGGAGGGGCAGCGACGGCTTTGGGCGTCACCACGATAAAACGAATGAATTCCTTTTGGCTGAAAGAGTTGGGTGCGCTTCTGGCATTTGTTTGGGTTCCAGCGTATTGGTTCCAGTAAGGTACCGTAACCGAGGGACATGGAGGAAATCAAGGCCCTTCGCCAGGTTCGCTTAGCGCCACGATAGAGCGTAAACATGTGCATTTAATTGACAGGTTTGCGAGCGCGTTGACGTTTGTTTGGGCCGAAGCGCATTGATTTGATGACTGTTCGCAATTGGGGAACCAGAAGCGCGCTATTTTAACTGCTATGAAGTCATATCTACTATATGTTACGACGTTTGGACATACGGTAACTGCTAAGAATTCCACAAGAAGAAAGTTGAGGTAGGATGGCACCTGGTGGCAAACCTGTAGTTCAGAAGCAAGACAAGAATCAACAGGCAGAAGCTGGGCAATACAGCCCTGAGGTTATGCACGGGTTGGACCAGGTGCAGTGTTAGGGCTCGTGGGGCCCTTGGATGGCGGATGGACGGGTCGGGTGCGTCGGCCACGGGCTGGGTCCACATGGATTGCAGATGGGGTCACGCGAGGGGGAAGTATGGGATGCTTGAGCTTGGCAACACGGTGAGACACTGATTTATAATGTCCCAGCCAAGGCGAGGTGGGCCCCAAGCAGGGATAGGGTCAGGTGGGTTGGACATGGTGGGGATCAACAGGCAGAAGCTGGGCATGCCAGAAGCAGGCACGGGTAGCACTTAGGGAGGGGGGCATGGGTTGGGTGTACCCCGAGAAGGCTGGGATGCAGATGGGATTAGGTCAGGATGGGCTTGGCCCGATGGATGGATAGGGATGGATGTCGAACCAGGGGCCGATGGGGCCTGGGATGGCCCCTGCATTGCCTCTGCAAATGGGCAACTCCCACATGCGCCCCGCGGCGGTGGCCCGGTGTGGCTGCGGGACGTTTCCCGCGGCGGGTGGTGGGGAAGCCACCACGCGGCAGCGTCACTTCTGGGCCTGCTGCATGGCCCTGGCCGTGATGGGAATTACAGCTGGGGGCTCGGGTGAGCCGGGCGCAGCTCTGGGGGCTCGGGTTAGCCGCCGCCCCGCGGAGGGCAGCTTCCCGTGTGGGGCCGATCTTGGCGCCGGGTCCTCCCAGTTTGGGGTCCCCATGCGTGGCTGGGGCTCCGTGGGCTCCTTCCATCCAGTGTTGCAGGTGGCCGGGGGACCCTGCAGCGTGCAGGGCCGGCCCCCGAGGACTGACGGTCGGTGGGTTTTCTTACGCCCCGCAGGCGGGCCTGCTTCTGGCCCCGGCTGGGGGCGGTCGGGTGCTTGGTGGGTGAGGGGCTTCCTGCCAGCGACTGCCGCACATCGTCATGAGCCAGGCGTGGACGTCCAGGACCTCAAGCTTCAGCGGCGCAGGACGCGTCCGGGGTGGGGGTACTGGACCTTGGGGTGCCTGTGTGGGCGACTTCCCCATGTTCTGCATGATCCGTTCCCGGTGCGACCGTGGTGCGTCGCTCGTGCCCCATAGGCAGTGCTGTCCCGCTGGCAGTCTCAGCGTGTTTGGGTGGTTCTGCTGGCGGGTTCCCGTCCCCGCTCGCTTTTTGCGGCGATGTAGTGCGAGGATGCCTCGCTGCTTTGTTGGTGGGGTGCCACAGCTCGTGGGGGTTTCCCCTGTGAGGCACCGATGACGGATCCCTTTCACGGGGTCCGCGCATTTTCGGCTGCGGAGACCTTCCTCTTACGGAACCTGACCGTTATTGGAGATGCAAAATTCGGACGTCCAATGAAAACTGATTGATCAGTGCAAATGAGGAATGAATAAGGTAAGGAAGAGGCCTAGATGTCAAGGACGAGATGAGTGACTGTGAATGCCGACCCCATAAGGGATCAGACGACGTCAGTGTTGTCCTTGGTATTGTCGATCGGGGTCATGTGAGGCGGGGATCGAGGTCCCGGGGCGGACTGTGCTGGTACCTTCACATGGATTGAGATGCTGTCGGGGGTTTATCAGGTGCAGATGGTGTTTCAGGGCAGAGGGGTCAGGAACGCGCTCGCGTGGGATCGGGCATGGGTGACGCTTGCCCCTAGAATTGGTGAGGTGCAGATTAAATTGGGCCCGGGTGGGGATGCGGTCGCTGGGGGCATTCCAGCAGGTACAGATAGCACTTCGGCAGGGGTCAGGTTGGGTGCCAATGGGGGCTACTCCTGCACTTTGAAGGTTACAGACGGGGTCGGGCCCGGGTACATACGGTAAGCCTTTGCGACGTACATTGCCTCAAAGCATGGATGGGATGCAGTTGGGGGTTTTCCAGGTATAGGTGGATTACCGGGAGGGGTCCGGGCAGAGAATTTTTTTAAGGAATATATTCCTTTTTCGGAATAAATCAGGGTTTTCGGCTCCCAAAAAAAGGAATAGATCGCGGCCTGGACATACGTTTTCATTCCTTGGGCCAATAATGTATCCCCTTAACCAGCAGTTCCAAGATTCATAGTTCTAACCAATATTTCATCATATAATCTCATGGATTCGTCTAAAAAGACCAAACCCGTAAGTCAACGGGGCATATTAGCATTTCTGACCGGGCCGAACGCAGCAAAATGCTCCGATCCAAAGTTGCCAAGGCGTGGAAGACCTTATAAAAACAGGAACTATCGTTGGAAACCATTACTGAAGACGGCACAGTACTTGTTGAGCAAGTCGACATTCAGTCCGCAACATCGCAACCGCAAGCTGTGGAAGGTACTTCCATTCTTCGGAGTAGTATTGCAACACGCAAAGACAGCATGCTGGATGCTGATGACAGTGATGACGGTAAGCAGTCGCCATCCAAGCAGTGACGGCAGTAGCGGTCCCTGGTTATTATGCGGCCTTGCAGTGACGGCAGTAGCGGTCCCTGGTTATGTATGCGGGCTTGCAGGGCAGACATGCGCACAGCGACACAGGCATGAATCATCAAGACGCCGAAAAGCCCGGGCATTTTTTCTACAGGCGTATTCCTGAGCTGACGGTTTGTTTGTAACTCATCGGGGGGGTCTGGGGGGGGCGGAGCCCCCCCAGCGGCTCCCAGATAAGGAATAAATAATAATGTCCAGGCCCAAACTCATTCCTTAGTACGGAATGAACAATTCCCGGGCCAAAACGAAAAAAAAATCACTGGGTCCGGGATGCGTGGGTTTGGACATGGGTGGGTTGTACATGCCCCGAGAAGGTCCGAAATGCAGATGGTATCAGGCAAAGTCGGGCTTGGCCCGAGAGGTCCAACGAAACAGGTGCAGATGGAGCCTGGAATGGCCCCTGCATTGCCTCCACGTACGAATGTTGGCATATGCCGCTAAGACGGTGGAGGCGGGGCGGAGGTGGCACCGGCGGCGGCAGTCGTGGTGGGCAGTGCGCCGGTCAAAGTAGGAGGACTGCGGCAATGCGCGGATGAGAGTGTGGTTCTTGGCATTGCCGGAGTCATGCGTCAGTGGGGTCGGGCCACGGACCGACTGGACCTTTCTGTTTCGTGCAGTCAACATGCTACCATGTGGACGTCGTCTACATCGATACACCCTGCTTCGCCGAAATGTATGCAGCATTCATGAGGATTCGTGCTCTCTTTCATTCAAGTGATGCAATCGGCCCCCTACGCCCTTCTTCACATCCTTTCTTCAAACCTACACAAAACAAAAAGCGGGATCGCCGCAGGCCCTTCTCGTAACCAATGAGATTCTTTGCAAGTCACCACCAGAGGTACATGTTTTGGTACGTAAGGGTAAGTACGGCATAATGATGGCTCGGTTACCTCACGCGCTTACCTCGGCAAGCGCAAATCTCGGCCGCAGTTCGAGACGTTTCATGTAGGATTGGCTTCAAGCGCGTGGACATTTACGATTTGTTGCAGAACAAGCACCCTAGATTGTGTTGCACTTCCGTCAACCAGGGTCCTCCAGGGTCGACCCTTGGGGTCCCGGATGCTAACAGCCTCCGTTGGGCTTTCAACAAAATAAGGTTTAGAACGTATCATCATCTCTCATGTAGCGGGTCGGTTTCAGCAAAATACCTTCGCGTGTTACGGCGTTCCGATAGACCTCTCCACACCCCTCCTCCCCTCCTCAGTGCCCCCTCCTCAGTACCCCTCCTCAGTGCCATCCGCCCAGCTGGTCCAGCCGCAACCAGCGTATGGGATGCCAACCAGGACGCGCGCATCGCACTCATCGCAACATGAGCATTGGCCATTACCGTCGGACGATTTGGGTTGTCATGAAGAGGTACCAGAGCTATCGTTTCAATGCACAGGATGAGGTCACCTTGCACCGCATGGCCCGCTCCCCAGCGCTGCGGGAACAAAGAACAACGCAGCAACGCGAGGTCGGGCCTCGAAGGCCTCGGCACCTTAGTTTCCACGGTACAAGAATCGACAGCCCCTCGACAACCGTTGGTACTGCAGGACAGACAAGCAGCCGCCAAGCCTCCGATGTGCACCGCCCTGCACGATTGTGTTTGTGACCAGTGCGTTGCAAGCAGTACGCATAAGACTCCATAAGGTTCGAATCCCGGCTCCCTTGATTTGGCGGGTCTTGCGCGGTTTCCAGGAGAGGCAATCCTGGCGGGCTGGTAACCTTGTGTGTTGGCTGGTATGGTTGCATGACCCCCCCGCGGGTGATGGAGGATGGGTGCTCGGTCCTTGGTAGGGGTTATGAGACGAGGCACCTACGAGCCGTTGGAACACACGGTTGGGACTCGGGTCCACCTTGTAACGGTTCCACTACTATAAGGTGACACATCCTTCAACACACCTTGCGCTTTGTCGCTTTGTCGCACAAGGCCGTGCAAGAAATCGAGGTGTGGTATCCCTTCAGCACTGTTCGCTTCATACAGACTAACATGAACCTAATGACGGTTTGGCGAACATGCTACCCAAGACAAACTGCATGCCTCCGCAATCGTTTCTGCCATTTGGTCATGGCAGCCCGTCCGCGCGGTGGCCGCCCTCTTCACCCATAGCCCGAACCGATCCTCTCTACATAATCTTGTTTTTCAGGCACCTGCCTTGTCACAATTTGAAAACGTTTTGGCAGATGCATTCGCCGGGATGAGCTTCATCAATTTGCCCGATTGTTGCGTGTGGAACTCGTACACCGTCTCCTGCTCAGGACAAGCCGTAAACACGAGAAATACCTTTCCGTCAAAAGCGATTATTATATCATTTCTGGAGGGGTTACATGCAAGGGGTAGTGCGCTGCGAAATTCGAAAACGCGCTGCAGTATTTCTGAAGGCGTGGAGGTCATACATTGCAGTCAAGTGACTTGAGGACAAAATAAAATTTTAGATTAGCTTTCGCGCCGAGGGTAGAGTTTCTCAAGCTTGTAACACTTGTAGGGCGAGGGGCCAAGGAAGCACAGCCTGTATTGGCAGTTCCAGACGGCGATGTTGTAAACCTTACACAACACAAAGTTCCTTCTTCTCGACCGGACACAACGTCACAGCTCGTCGTGGGGGCCTACCGGGTAGTTCGTTTTGGGAGCGGGCTGGGTGCAGCCGGTCGGCAGCTGAGCGGCACGTTGTATGTAAACTGCAGAGATGGTGCGTAGTGTTTAGATAGCCTCTCTCTGCGGGGATGGGGCCAGCTGTTCGTGCCCGCGCGCACGGTGTGAACCAACTTGGTCTCTTTGCGGCATGCTTGCCTTTGCAATCGTCATGGCATGTCATGCATGTAGATATTTATCACAATAACGAGCCATGGTCGGGCTGGAGACCCCTGCTGCACCCAAGCCATGGCTTGCGTTCTCTCCTTCCCCTCTAGGATCGCGGTGCACATCAGGACAAGGCTGGAATCATTGCCTGAGGTAGGAAAACCCATGTGGTTAGCAGCTTACTATATCCACGCATACACTCGAGGTAAATGAGACCCGCTGTACGTTGCGGTCTATCGCCTAGTACAAGTCAGGCTGAACCCTACTAGACTTCTGTGCGGTCTGGGACGAGGACAGTGCGACGTCATCTGGTCAACTGTTCGTTCATCCGCTTGCGTTACAGGATTTGGGTCAGGCCTGCAGGCATTACCTCCGCACAGGCCCATCGGACAAGTTCCTTGTTGCCCAGCCGACCCCCTTTTTGTGTGCACACAACACTGGATGTGTCAGGATATAGAGTGGAAGCCGCCGGTCAGCGATTCTGGGTTACAGCGCATGATAAAACATCGCGGCATGTGCGCTGGACCAGTTGACCCTCCACTCCCCCATCCTTGTGCCCCCGCCACCCGCGCAGGGGTCTCCGTCACGTTGACCATCCTCGTCTGGCCGCTTGATTGTCGCGGATCGTCTCGCGGACAGACCCTGGAGCCTGCCGCTCGGCAGGCATTAGATGGGCCACATCAATGAGAGATATGAACGTGACAAACGGGCGATCCTGGGCGGCGGCACGTACGCGACCGTGTACGCCGCCAGGTGTAAGCGGACAGGCGAGCAGGTCGCCCTCAAGAAGCTGCGCCGCATGCCGGTGCCGGCGGCTGTAACCGCACGGCCACCGTTTCGGGGTCTCAATGGAATCTGCGGTTTCGGCGCGGGTGTGGCAGATGGATCCGCTGGCGCGGCGCCGCACCTATCACCATTCCCGTTTGCGTTCCATGCTGGCGAGGCGGCCGGCGGTGCTGGGGATGTTGGCTTGGGCTGTCTGGGCAACGGAGGTGGAGCAGCCGGTGCTGCCGTGACGGATTGGGCCCGGGGCGGCGGCGCAGATGACCGGGGCGGCGTGGGCCTAGCTGCGCTGCGAGAGATCAAGGTCCTCCAGGTTCGTGGCCCGTTCTCTCACCATGACAACGCGTTCTCTTCACGTTGACGTGGGTCGCCTGAGCTCCCATCGCGCTGGCTGTCGTGATCGCCAAGATTGCGGAGATACGAATTGGTCAGCGGCGCATTTGAAGCATAAGCAATGTCCGTGGCCCACTGCAGCTTCATTGCATACCCCTTCGACGGCATGGGACCCCACGGGGACCCCATGCTTGTTTTTAACCCCCCAGGGGGTCGTGTGCCGGCTGCACCGTTTATGCAACGCGCGGAGCGCAAATATCCTAGACTCCTGGAGAAAAATGACTTTACCTGTTCCGTTGCGTGTCTGTTCTCTCAGGAGTTGCGGCATCCGCACATCGTCCGGCTTCGGGAGACCTTCCCGCACAAGGAGACGCTAGTCCTTGTGTTCGACTACGCGGCTGGGGGCGACCTCGAGCTGCTGCTTTACCCCGTCAACAATGGCCCCGGCGGGGTCAAGCATGCGTGCGGCCCCGGTGGTGCAGCGGGCGTGCGGCTGGGGACGGACACAGTCGGCGACGAAGGGGAGGCGGGTGCGCCGCCGCTGCCTGCCAGTGTAATTAAGGCGCACCTGAAGGCACTACTGGAGGCCCTTGCGTACTGCCATGAGCAGGTGGGTGTGCGGTAGGGCGGCGGTGGTGGAAGACAAGGTCGGTCGACTCGCCGCCGCCCATACTGGCTTTTCGCGCGGGCCACATGTCGACAGGTGTCCTTGCATACCCCTTCAAGAGCTGCAACCGCACTCTGGTTGCATACACTTGCAATCTGTCCTTGGACAGTAACACCCCCAATCGCTGCCGGCGACGGCGGCCTCGTCAAGTCAGGAATGAGCCTTGTGGCGGTGTGCTCCCCTGGAGATCTTGAGATACGGGCGGGAGTGGCTGGCCCCGTTACCGCTGGCCTCCTACTTCATCGACGCAAGAACGAACCTGCCTCACAGTCCGTTTCATGTGCACGACGTACGTCTTAACTACGTCGCCCCAGCGCGTGTGCGTGCTTCCCCGCGAGCGCCCAGTCCCATTCTCATGGCCATGACATAAATACTCGCATCGGCGCAGGGCGTGCTTCACCGCGACGTGAAGCCCAATAACTTGCTCCTGGACGGCCAGGGCCGGCTGCTGTTGGCCGATTTTGGGCTGGCCAGGTATCTGCCTCTGGAGGCCGCGGCCGAGGAACCCGAGGACCCGTCACCGCGGGCCACGGCCGCCTCGCAGCTGAGTGCTGCTGAGGCAGCCGCAGCACAGCAGACGGCGCGGGAGGGCCGGACGCAGGAGCCCGCAGGGCAAGGTGCTGGGCAGCATGGGACGGGACTCTGGGGCGAGCAACCGCAGCCGGCCATGAACGGAGGTAACGCCAGTAGGTGCAGGGCCCGCTCCAATGGGGCGCTGCACCACGAGGGTGCACGTGGCGGCGCTAATGGCACGGAAGGCCGACCCGTGGGTCAGCTTGCTGCGCGCGAGGCAAAGCCAGAGGCAGGCCGAGGCGTCCATGCCCGGCCCTTGATGACGCACCAGGTGGGTTGCTCGGACCGGGGTCCGTGTCCGTATGAGGAGGTCCGATAGGATCTGCTCATACGGACACGCTGATCAGTTTGACGTGCTGGTCGCCGAGGGTTGCGCTGGGCATTCATGGTTGGGCAGGAGGCGCGCAACCCCAACCACAACCATCGCTGGTGCATGGGTCGCACATGGCAGCACGAAACACACAACCCAACCATGAGGCTCGGGGCGGACGGGGCAGAAGAATGGTGGTCAGCGGGGAGCGCGACCAGGGCCGGCGTCACTGGGATGGGACCCACACACCCACACACATGGGCATACGCATGGGCATACACATACAAATACAAGTACACGGTGCGCGCGCACTCGTTGTGCGTCACGCTTGGACGGGGCGGCCTTTGGTCTCGGCGCCAGGACAAGATCGTGCCAAGCAAGAGCCCCTGCTGCACTAAAACTGTCGCACCCAGCTGCTGTGTGCTGGGCGCGGCCGTCGCTGGGTGCCGCCGGACGCTCGAGCGCGTTCCCCCTTATCCCCAATCGAGACAGCGGAACGCGCGCGTTCCCCGTCATTTATCCTTGCACTCACGGACCCAACTGCGAGGCCGTGGGCGGCTGCAGGTGGGCATGCGGTGGTACCGCCCGCCGGAGCTGCTCTTCGGTTGCCGCACCTACGGCACGGCGGTGGACATCTGGGCGGTGGGCTGCGTGTTCGCCGAGTTGATGCTGCGGCGTGTATGGTTCAAGGTGGGCACTGCACTTGCTGCGCTGGGGCGGCCCTTGGGCAGCCTCCCCTGGACTGCGTCCACGCATGCCTAGCTATGTCCTTTGCACAGGTCTGGCAATTTGCAATCCTGTCCTCCCTGGACGACGGGCGCCGCTCATATGGGGGAAGCACGCAGCGTCGCGGCAGTTGTGTGGACGGGCAGCGTTGCAAAGAGTTCTCTGTGGCAACTGGTATAAACGCGCTGGGTCTCTTATCTAAACGCGCTGGGAGCTGCGCGCTGCGGGAGTCATGTACCATGCATGCACATGGAAGTAATTCTATCGGTCAAGGCGTGGAAGTTGTCTGTGTTAACAACCCTGTCGCCATGCACATGGCCGGGATGCAATGCGGGATGCTATTCCGAATGTAATGTCGTCGCCAAAGTCTACCTCACAATCAGGCCGTTCCTCCTCCTTAACCCGCCTGCCGCCCTCTTCCACCAGGGTAACTCGGACGTGGACCAGCTGCGAATCATATTTGAGGTGCTGGGCACCCCCAGCGAGGAGACGTGGCCCGGCGTCACCCGCCTGCCCAATTTCCTCAAGTTTGGAGCCATGTCACCGCAGGTGAGGTGGTGAGCTGCCCGCCGGGGGTGGTGTGCGAAAGTGCAGGTGTGGCGCCCGCCTGGCGTTGAGTCAACTGCTCCCGGCTACACACGTCATATGGAAATGAACCCTCGCTATGAATGGTGTGTGCGTAATTCAACACAGCGGAAAATGTGTGTGTGTGTGTGTTACATATCTGACCGGGCCTGGCAGTGGCCAAGGGCTGCTAACTTTGCCCTAACGGAAAGACCGCCGAAGCACTCTCCGCCCTTTGCGGGGGAAGGAGTTTAGGAGGCGTGAGGGCCACATCCCCCCGTGCTCGACTTGGAGCACTCGCGCGTCCTGAAAGGTACGGCAGAGGCTCTACGTAAAAGGGCCTCAGCCATGATCTCTCGACTCCGACTGGGACCCGTGCAGCACCGTTGCCTCGCGGGCCTCGGTGGGCTGCCCTCCCTCATATCCTTGCAGCACCTGGTTCTTCGCCTCCGGGGATTCCCGCCCGGGGAATTTCCGGAGGGGATTCCCGCCAAGCGCAAAACTGGGCGACGTCGCCCGCTCCTCAAGTCCTTGCAGCACCCGGGGCGCGTTCCTGAGCAGCTCGGAGATGTGCCTCTTTCAGTGTGTGGGCGTGCGCGTGCTCATCGAGAAACCCCGCCTGATCAGCCAGCAGGCTTAATCAGAAATTGGCAGGGCAAACCTCGTCACTTACGCCATGCCACGTTTACCGGGGATCACAAAGAAACCGGGGGAGCTTCCCGCTCATACCCCCGCAGGACCTGTCCGCCACTTTCCCGGACGCCGCCCCCCACGCGCTGGACCTGCTGTCCCAGCTCGTGCACCTCTGCCCCGAGAAGCGGCCCACCGCCCGCCAGGCGCTGGCTCACCCGTACTTCACAGCCGATCCACCTCCGGCGCAGCCAGGACAGCTGCCACTGGCGGTGACCCGCGTGGCAGCGGTTCGCTCGGGTGACAGCGGCGGTGGCGGCGCCGGCGCCGAAGATGACGACGGGGAGGCCGCTTTCGCGGCCTTCACTTCCGCTGTCGCGTGTGATCATAGCGGTTGGGGGATCCTGGGCGGGGGATGCAGGGCGGCGGCGGCGGTGGCCGCCGCTGCCGCGGGCGGCGGTGCCGTGGGCCAGCGCAGCGCAGCCCGCGGCGGCCGCCACGGCGGCAACCGGCGCGAGGGCGGCTTGCAGACCAGCCTGCCCATGTTCAGAGTGCCGCGCAGCCAGGGCGCGCACACCGCTTTGGGTGAGGGGGCTCTGCCCAGGTTCCAGTTGCCGCTACCGCCGCCATTTCCTCACGGTCGGCTGCCGGCGGGCCGCCTATCCTTCGACGCCTGCGCAGTTGGAGGCCCATTTGGCGGTCAGCAGGCCTTCAGCCATGGTCATGCCAGCCGGTTGCGCGGACCCCGACCCAGCCTGGACTTCCCCGACTTGTCCACGGTGAACGGGGTAAACGGTCTGCCGGGGCCCTTTCCGCCCCTTGGATCGAGTGCCGCGGGGGACGTGGCAGCGGCAGTGGCGGCGGCGGCAGCCGGCGGCTCAGGCGCCGGAGACATGGGAGCGCTCCCCGGCCCAACGCACCAGCTGCCTCCGTTTGTCGCCGGCTGGCAGCCGCGGCCCTGGCCGCTGGCGCCGTTCCCGGGTGACGACGTTGGCGGCGCCGAGGTCGCCGCGCGCGCTTCTTCTACGGCATTGCCGTACGATGGCCCGTTGCCGCAGGGGCCTCGTTGGCCGCAGGGCCCGTCTGGGGCGCCGGGGGTGGAGGCTGCAGCGTCCGCGCCGCGAGTGTACCGCAGGGTCCGCCGTACGCGCAGCTCCGTCGCCACAGCCGACATGTCGGTGTCGGAAATGTCGGCGGGCGCGGTTCGGATGGCGGGCGGCGGGCGGCTGTGCTTCGACGAGGAGGTGAGGGAGGAAGCAGACGACCTTGTGGGTGACGAGGCGGACGCCCCGGATGGCGGCGATGCCGACCACGACGAGGGGTTCGTGGAAGAGGGCGAAATGGAGGAGGCCGAGGACGGGCCACTGGGGCATCTCTGTGAGGAGCACGCCGAAGACGATCCGGACTATGCGGATGACGACGACGAAGAGGAGGGTTTCCGGCGCTGCGTGGCGCGGCGCTTCAGCTTTGGGAGCAGCCTCGTGACAGACGGCGACGGCGCGGCGGCAATGGCAGCGGCGGCGGCGGCTCCTTCGAAGGCGGAGGCTGCCACCGCCGCCGTGGCGGCGGCAGCGGCGACGGGAAGCGGCGACGGCGCTATGGCTGCGACAGGTGAACTTGACAGCCTCGATTTTCTGGGTCCCTCGGGTATCTGCGTCACAAGAGACGTCAGGCAGCATGCGGTAGGGGATGGTGTCTTGACGGCTACGGTCCAGGAACCGCACACGGGTGCGGCATGACGAGTTGACAACACGCTGTTCACGAGGTCCTTCTTTGACACACACACACACACACACACACACACACACACACACACACACACACACACACACACACACACAGCCCACTTCCGGGCACGATGGGGATCCGTGGATGCCCGAGGAGGGTCGGGCCCGACCAGTGGGAGTTGGCAGCGAGCGGGACGTGTAGGCGAGGGCCGCTTGCGACGGGAAGGGGTGTACGACAGGGAAGCTTGCGTGGTGATGTGCTGCCTTGTGCAAACCATAGCCCCATCATGGAGCACCCGACTGCATACCCGGACCCAGCAAGGCCTGACGCGTGCGAGCCGCCTCGCTCTGGCTCAGCTGGGCAGGCAGGCCTGCCGGAGGGTGCAACCCTAGCTAGTACGATTAGGTTGGGACGCGGGACCAGGCTAGTTTTACCGCACCAAGCAGGGGCGCGCCTCCGAAACGCGCCCTGGGTGCTGCAAGGACTTGAGGAGGTTGAACAGCGGACTGCGAGGCGCAGACCGCCCGGGATGGGCCTTCGCCCACTCCCTTGAGGGGGCACAGCGGTCACCGATCCTCGGGGATCGGGCACGCGCCCTTGGTTGAGAGCGAGGGGACAGAGGCCCCTTACGCCTCTCTCCCCCGAATACGGGGGAGAGTGCTTCGGCGGTCTCCCGTATGGGGCGGGTTAGCGCCCCCGGCCAGTGTCGGCCCGGCAGATATGTAACGATTCACACACACACACACACACGGGCGGGCGGGTTGCAATTCTAAACACACACACACACACACACACACAGTACCTTGTCTAAACACACAGTCGGGCGGGTTCTTTTCCTCAACACACACAGTTGGGTTGCAATTCTAAACACAGTTGGGCGGGTTCTTTTTCTGAACACACACATTTGCTTCCGCACCTTGACTGCGGAGACAATTTATTGTTTATTGCTCCGTCACTGCGCGTCGATACCCAAGCGTACCAACGCCGCCTTGTCATCTTCACTCGGTGCCGACCCTCCGGACCCTCCCGTCCGGGACGTTCCCCAGGGGGCAGCGAGGACGGCGGCTACGGGACCGGCGGCGGTAGTGGGCCCAGGGACAGCGACGCCGGCGGTGGCGGTGCTGACAGTGTCGTACCCATGGTGACCACCACCGCGACGACGGTCGTCGCCGGCGGTGCAACAGGCTACGAGCCCATGTGCATCAGCGTCAGCATCTGCGGCGATGGAGGCGGGGGCTTGGGTACTGTGGGATCCAAGCGACCGCGACCGTTGCGGGAATCCGGCAACCAGCGACCGCAGCCGCCGACCCCCGGCGCAGCGGCGGCCGCACCGTCGGCCAACGCGAACCATAGGGGCTACATTCATGCCGTCAGGCATCCGGGCCATCCAGGCCTTGGCATTGGCGGAAGCTGTGGCGCCGCCGGCGTTGGCGGCAACGCCGTGTTGGACATGATTATGCGCGGCGGCAGCGCTGGCAGCGGCGCGAGCAGCGGCGGCGGCGTCACCGTCGATGCGGCTGCCTTTGCGGCGGCACCGGCGCCGTCGGTTACCATGGTGTCGGCCTCCGCTGCGCCCAGCGCCTCCGTCAACGCGGCCGCCGCGCGCGATTGCGGCGGCGGTGGCGCAGCCGCCGCAGCACGGGGACCGGCGGCAGCAGCGTTACTGCCTCCACCTCGGCGGCCCCTGCACGGCCGTCCGTCCGACGTCACCGTCGCAATGTCTCTGTCTTTTGCCGGTGGGCTGGACGCCGCCGCCGCTACGCATGCGGCCTTGTCGCGAGCCGCTCCGCCCACGGTAGTGGGTCCGAGGTTGGAGGCAGGGGGCTGCTCCGCCGTGGCGGAGCAGCCCTCGGTCCGAGGACCCCAGGCGTCGTCTTCGGCCGCAGCGGCGGCGGCGGCGATGGTCGGAGGCGCCGGGCCCTTCACTGCCGTTGCCGTCGGAGGCGCCAACGGCGGGAACGGCGAAGCTTGCGGGTTGGACCTGCCTTCGCTGCTGCCTGTGGTGCCGCGGATGCCCTCATTGAGCGCTGATGCCGGGATCGTGTTTGCGGCGGGAGGTGCGGACGCCGGCGGCGGCTCGGGCGGCCTCGTGACAGCGGCCGCGCCCGCGGCCCTGAGCGGGTCCGTCCATCTACGTCCGGGACCCAGTGCAGCGCGGCCGCCTAGTCCCGACCTGCAGTACCTGAGGTACGGCAAGAGTGCCGCGGATGGTCGCGATCCTGGGGGGAAGACTGTCGCTGTTCAGTCGCATCTTGTAGTGGACGGGGTTTGGGTCTTTGGGACATCGGACCGGGCAAGGAAAGAACGGATCCAATTGTACTGCGATCATGAGAGTGGCCCGGATCCGTGCTAACATGGAACGGTGGATGCACAGATCCCCGTGCCGTTGGATGTCGTATCAAATTTCGGGATGTTTGCATGAATTTCCAGAGGTCGTACACACACATTTTCCTCAGGCCCGCACGATTTCCCCCATCCATAGCTCCGGATCTACCCTTGACTTTCGTCCGAGCCGTGCCAGCACCTCATGCGTCCTTGGTTGTGTCTCCTGCCTACAATCATAGTGCACGGCCGGACTCGCCTCCGGCTGGACCGACATTCCTTATCATTGCCAACCCAAATCGGTGTTGATAAAAAAGCGCGACTGCAACTTGTGGTTGGGGCCGTGCAGGCAGCGAAAAGCCGAGGTGGACGAGGCGCTGCGTCAGGTGGGTGCCGCCCTGCACCGGCGGCGAGGGCCGTACGGGATGGTCGGTCAGGGCGTGCGGCTGGTCAGGGCGGTCAGGGCGTGGGGCTGGGTAGCGGACGGGTCGATGTCCTGCTGTTTCGCAGTGGGCGTGTACTGCACTGCGTCCCGCGGCCGGTGCACTCCAGGGCAACGCGGGTGCATGGAAAGCCCTCGGGTGCATGGAAAGCCCTCACATAGGGCAAGGTCAGATCGCCGGGCTTCCGTCGCCGCATCTTGGTGCTGAGATCCGGAAGGCCCCACCTGCACCGCGCACCTGCACCGCGCACCTGCACGGGATCCGGTCTGCCGCACTTCCAGGAAGCGCGCGGTGCTCTGCGATGGTCAGCACCAGCCCTGCACTCCTGCCCACCACACCCATCCGCGTCCTGTCATCCTCCGCAAAGCACCCTCATCAGCGTGGCCATGCTGTGTGCCTCGTGTGCAGGCTTCCCAAGCGGATGAACCAAGGGGGCAGGAGCAGCAGCAGCAGCGGCAGCTGGAGCAGTAACAGCTGCAGGGCTGTAATGCACGGGTGGGTAGGTAGTTGGATGGGTGGGGGCGGTGCATTGCCGGTCAAGCCTCCTAAGCGTGTGAAGGAGGAGAGGCGCTGGCAGTGGAGGCAGGCCATTGGTGGCCTGGCCTCCGAGAGGTGGGAGTTCTTCGCATTTGGTTATCATTGGTTTGCCTCCACAGCCGCTTCACTGAATGCATAATGCGGGGCTCGCTTTCGACCCCAGCCGCAATGCGCAGGGCCGGATGGATGGCCAGCGGCGGCAGGGCCGCGGCCGCTCTGGCCCTAGCGACGTTCGGCAGTCTGGAGGACGGCATCGTGGCTTTTACTAGGTTGCGTTTCACATGAAGCAGCTAGCTGTCAGGCGACAGGAAATTAGCCCAGATGGTGCGCAGCGGGCGCTAGAGCCTGTAGGAGAGAGAGCCCGCTTAGGAGAGAGAAGCTCAGGATCGCAATCGCGGCAGGACACCGGGCCGCCCAGTCGGTCGCCCAGCTGGCCTTTTTCCTTTCCTCCATGTGGGTGCACGGTAAGCACGACAGCAGACAGGCAGGGCAAGGTTTGGGAGAATTAGGCCGGACGGAACAGGACAGAGCAGGGGCAGGGGGCACGGCCCACGGTGGGGGGACATTTGGGGCGCTCGTGGAGCGGGTCGGGTAGGCTAGGCGGACGGGCGGGCAGCTTCGCAGTTCTGCCGACGAGTGGCATGCGGGAATCCCACAAGGATACGGGCCGTGTCAAGGATATTTTTTTTGAAACCCAAGGGGAAGGCTGACAGCTTGTGGACAGCGCGGCTACGCGAACGCGAGAAGGCGGGCACATGAGTCGACAGGTAGGCAGACAGGTAGGCAGACATGCGAAACATTTTCGACAGACAGAATCGGCCAGACAGGAGAGGCAGGCCAACTGGGCTATAGACTTGAGGGCTAGACATTTATTATTGATTCTGGTGCCGGCAGGCCGGCGCGCAGGTGGCGCCGCTGGTGGTTCGGGGAGCGGGCCAGGCACTCGTGGCGGTTTCAGTGGTGGCGGTGCTAGTAGTGGCACGTGTCGGTGCGTATGGGCCATGAATAGCGGCGCGATGCACAGCGGCGTGGGCGGTAGGACGAGCGCACGGGGCGCAATAGGCCAGCTCCAAGCGCGCACCGCGGCCGCATCCCTCCTTGGCTTCTGCGAGTGCACTTGATGCGTTCTTTCCTCTCGTGAAGGCGGCGAACGCGAGCCTGCCGGTTGTCCATGTTCGGCCGCAATAGGAGAGAGCCGAGTAGGGCTGGGAATTACGGTTACGGTGATTACGGTGTTACGGCGTAAGCAATTACGGTAACCCTGAAAAAATGGCGTAAATTTGACGGTCATACGCCGTAGTCGTAATTACGGTAGCTAAACGCTCAAATTTACGGTCGGACCGTAAGCGCCAGAGGTAAGCGCGCACCATCCCAAGGTCCACGCCTCGAATTCGCTTCTCCCGGCCGTGCAAGCACCATTTCGTCACAACATGATAATGAATAAAAGTACTGAAAGTGAAATGTAAGCCAACGAAGCGGATTCACGAACATATGGACCATAGATTGACCACCATTTCAAAGACATGAGAAGCCGGCTGAACGCTAGTTCAGAATCTCTGCGATGTATTCTTAACATAATGTTAAGGGAACAACAACAAGGAAGCGTTGGTTGCTCGTAAGCGGCTGAGGAGGCCCAGCTGCCGGACCCGCCGATGGCTGATTGTCAGCCATAATGTGACAAAAGACTGACCCAAGCGCCGAAAAGCTTAAAAAGAGGTATATAATGTTAAAGGATTCGATGTAGGGTTAACCTATACAGTTCATATGAAGTTTTGGCCCCAAACCATGGGACCGTAATTCGTTACGGTCGACTTTGCACCCGAACCCACCGTAATTTACGGTATTTTACGGTGTTACGCTATTACACCGTCAGAAATTACGGTCCGAATTTGGCATTACGGTGTAATTCCCAGCCCTAGAGCCGAGGGAACGCAACCCGGCTTACTGCTTGTCCGAAGGGACAAATGGCGTGGCCTCGTCAGCAGCCGCACCCAAGGCCATGGCCGGACGCGTGCTTTCGGGAGGCCAGGCACATCCGGAGAATGCCTACCCCAGGTGGTTTCCAGGTGGTTTTCACGGTTCTTTTTGTTTGCCCTGCATGACTTTGACGCCACCTCAGCAGCCACTCTGCCTGAGAGGCGTCTGTGTCGGGTCAGCTTTATTTGCCGTTTGTTACTTCGGATCTGAGCGGCATGTGGCCCGCCGCCAGCAGGCCAGCAGGCAAGGCGGTTGGTGCCTTGTGGTGGTGGTGGTGGTGCCTGGTGGTGGCGGCAGGCGCACCGATTTGACTGCGGGCTCCATTGCTGTCGAGTGGCTGCAGGCAGGCCCGTGTCGTCCCCTCGGGCGCGGGGCCCACTGCCCACGGCCCAGCAGGCCGCGATAACGTATCTCGAAGGAGCGCAGGTCGTCACCGATCTGCATTATGAACGGAATCCTGGATCGTCATGGGCGGAATCCTTCGACACCGGAACCTTCGCGGGGCCGCCAAGTGTGCGGTCGGGCCGAAGCGCGCGCTGGGGCAGGGCTCTCTGTGCAAGTGCCATGCATTTCGAGATCGCCGCCGGGCGCTGGGCCAGTAGGTCGTGTGGCACCAGGAAGGACTCATGATGGGGCTTGGTCGGGCTTGGGGTTGGTATGTCACGGAGGAAGGTGTCCGGGCCTGTGCGTTCCTCAGGAGGTGACAGGATCGGTGGCACAGACGGCGGGTTGTGTTGTAGTATGGAGCGGCGGGAGGGCCCAGACCATGGCCAAGCCACGTGTTTGCATGGGCTGTGTGCCGGCGTGTTTGGCGATAGCATCTGCGCGAGTCGACCTTCAACCTTGATCTGGAACGCTTACCTTCAGTGTGCCCGTGTGCGTGAGCTACTGTGCTCGCATTTGGGCGGCGGCGGAAGTGGTTGGGGACCCATACAGGATGAAGTGTGGGGGCCGCTGCTCGGTCGTACCGGTTGTGCGCGCTTGGCAGAAGGTTTCCAGCCATGCGACTTTGGCAGGAGCAAAGCTGCGGCCGAAGGACACCGCAGACGCCTCCACCCCGCGGTCTTGTCCAATGATGATGCGTTCCCGCACGTCCGTCAGCTCGCATACCGTATGTGCTTTGGGGTCTAGGGCTTCGGCCGCTGCCGAACAAGCGCATCCAATCATACTCTCCCTCAGCTGCACCCGGCACTCCCGGCTGCGCGTTGGCAGGAGGTTACGTACCTGCCTTTCCTCTGTGGGGTCCGGCCGTTGGCCACATCCTCGATTCCCCCACGACTTTGGTGTTTCTTCTGGGCTTGTTTTTCGCATTTACCGCCACGGCACTCATGGTCAAAGAGCCCATGAGGTTTCCTCAGGGCCCGTGTCACATGATGATATCATATGCCGCCTGCAGCTCTGCCGGTGCTAAGTACATGTCCTGTGTTCAGCCACACATACGTAAACATCAGGACGCCACCAGCATTGGGACATTGGGTGGGAGGGGCGGTGGGGTTCGACGTGGGATCGTCCAGCAGATTTTGGTTGTGACCAAGCGAATGCTGCGCTGATGGGTGGGGCCGCTGGATGGCATGTAGACACGCTGCGGCGACACAGACATGCCGTCCCCTCGTGTCAGAGAGACCTGCTGCGGCACCATTCAGCTGCGGCCCTGCGGTCCTTGTGTCCTGCGGTGGAAGGAACAGCTCGGCCGGCACGACCTGGTAGGGCATGTCGCGGGACGTCGTCGGTTCCGTCCTGCTGTTCCGAGCATCCGGACAGATCCGGAACGGCGCGCCTGCTCATGAGGCCTCTGCCGCAGTCGGATTTTTGCCTTCAGTTTTGTGCATCTATGTATCACAAGGAGAAGCAAACACTTTCGTTTTGGGGTGGGGCGTGGGCGCACCCAGGGTTTTGAACCAATACGGTAGGTAGATGAGGGCGATAGCCCCTGACCTGCGGCATGTGCGGTGGTGCGAGGGCCTGCCATACCACACCCTCCGATCGCGCATGTGTGTCTGTGAGCGCGCTTGCGCCGTACTTGATATCAGAGGCCCCAACGGGAGGGAACGGGGTGCGGTCGTGGGTTCGGACGGGCATGCTGCCCACGTAGTCAATCGCCTGCACTGCATGCGTGATCTCCCACTGTGTGGGCCCCATTCCCCAGCACGTGTTTGGTTGCGGGTCGCGTAGCAATCGCCCCACCGTGCGCGCGCGGCGACGTTTGTCTGTGCGTCGGTGTTCATCTTTGGCGTTCATCTTCAGTGGGGACACAGAACGGCCGGGTAGCATGTTTGTTTCTTCACTAGGTACGGGTTTGCAGGAGATGGTGGGGTGTCAGTGGGTTACGATGGAATGGCGTCCAGGCAGGTCACACGCTGGCGTGCATGTGTGTGACTAGCGAGGAACCCAGCCGAACCACCCAGGACGATGATACTTCTGTGTGATACTGTGTGTTCTTCGGTAGGCAAGTCGGGGGAACGTGTCTGGGCGACGTGAGTGTTCGGGGCCCCTTGAGAGTGGACCGTCTTGGCAGCGCGGACAGACGTGCTGCACAATATCCGCAAGCCGCTGGTCCATGAGGAAGTCAGAAACGAATACAGTGCGCACACGCGGGGAACGCTGCTCGGCAGAGGGATGCTGCGTGTGAGGCCCAGGAGCCCACACACCGGCCCTGGGCCGTCTTCTGATACTTGTGATTCAGCACAGTGCTCGCCATCCCTTGCAACCGCATGCGTTCTCTGCTCTGCAACATTCACTCAAGCATCCTCTGCCAGTTTGAATCCTGTGGATGGAGGGGTTGACGTCTAGGATGGAAACCACACGGCAGTACTCTATGATGGGATGAGCAGCCTCGTCAAGTGAGCGGCCGAAGAACAACATTACAACGGGCGGACATGACCGGAAGGATGCCGACCGACATGGCTGCCACACCTGAGCTTGGAGAATAGGCGTCGGGGACTGTCCGGGCAAGGACCATGGGCCGACCAGGTCGGCATGATGGAGCTGGTGGAGCACATCAAGTGATACCTCCTGCATCATCGCAGGCAGGTGGAATTCAGTTCCATTGGCGGCCTGATGGCCCCTCTCTGTGGGGCAGGTGTGGGCGGTGCTGGGCGGCGGCTACCGCGTGCAAATGGCGGGGTAGGCCAAGACGCTTAGCCCAAGTGCCCTCGCAGTGGCCGCAAGCCCTGCACGTGAGCGGGCAAACTGCACAGGTTGCATGCACGCACGGGTTGCACGAATCGAGGGTGTCCCTGGGTGTCTTGATTTCGGGTGACTTGAAAAGAAGGTCCAAGAGAAACGCACAACGCACCTGATGCCACTCACACGGCACTCCAAACACCTCCGCCAGGCACACCAGGGCCTCACTCGTGGGCGAGTCCGGAACGTCGGCGTACACGACCAGGCCCAACTCGGGGATGAAGGTGTGGATTCGGTTGCTGGGCACGTTGAACATGCCCGGGAACTTGCCCGCCAGATTCCCTGCCGGCGGGGGCCAATCAGCAAGGCGCACTCAGCATCATGACTGCAGCCCGCCGGCCCCACTTACCACCGATGCACGGCACACACGCCAAGCCCCTCACAAGAAGGCACTCACCCACACGCGGCCGCACCTGCCGCTTTGGAGTCGTTCACGTCCATGCCCCAGGACGGCACCGCCTTGGCCAGGCAGTCGATCAGTTCGGGCCGCTGCCCCAGGACTTTGGTCCAGCCCTTGACACGCTGCCACTTGACGATGCCGTTGAGGTTCTCCAGGTATTCTGTGGATGTGGCCTGGAGAGGGTAGTAGCAGGTGCATGCAGTGCAATGTGCCGTCAGTCAACCAAGTGTGCAAAAACAGCACGATCACAGCCGGGCTGGCAGCTGGTCTGTTCCCGGATGTGGTCCGCCTCCCTGACGTACCCAGGCAGCTGCGGCCGCCCGAAAGTGGCATTCTTGCCGCAAGAGGGCCTTCCGCCCGGAAGTGGCATGCTCGCCAAAAAATTACCAGCTACGGGCGACGGTGGCTGCCAGGGTGGTGGAGGTGCGGCTGGTATACGCAATCTGCCGCGCTCCGGGGTGGGCTGTTGGGATCTTTGGGTCCACCCCGGACAGGACCGAGCGGCGCGGTGGGGCGCCCCAAGCCCCACCCCTTCACGTGTGTAGCTACTGCGGCGGACGGCACGATCGCCGGGTGGCCGGCCCTGCTATTCATCGACCGCTCGTGTTCCTAATGGCATCCTGCTGCTGGGGGCCTCCGCCCCGAATGCCCGCTTCGGGGCCCCCGATCGGGGGTCCCTGCCGCCACACTCTGAGCTTCCCAAACTTCATACGCTGGCTGTCCGCATGGCGTCCTGTCGATGGTGACATTCCGTTAAGAGCGTTCAGATGGTAACGGGTGATCCACCGTGCTGAATTTCGTCGCTGAAGCCCTTCATTGTCGGCCATGGTGTGTCTACAGCGATCGCCATCATCATCTGAAAATATCGCGGGCATATTTTGCACTCTGGCGATCCTGTGACTTCTGGGCGGGCAGAAGGCGGGCCTTGGTTGCTGTTGGGCGCTCGGCTGGTCAAACCACGTCAAAGCTCCCCAACCGACACCGCTGTGCGGCAGCTCTCCATCAAGGTGCATGCTTGTTGTCTGGTGTATCTAAGTATACTGCTGACATTTGAGAAAGTATGGTAGGCTAGATTTTGTTAGCTAAATGATATCAAAATTCCTAGGAAGTAGCGTGCCACTGTGAGGCGCTTACTCTAATGGGTGTTGATAGTGTGGACAGGCAGGACCACATGAGTTGGCGTGGACAGCGTGGACAGGACAACATGACCGGGCGTGGACAGCGTGGACAGGGCCGCGTGGATGGGCGTTGATAGCGTGGACAGCACCACATGACCGGGCGTGGACAGCGTGGACACGGCTGCGTGGATGGCGTGGACAGCGTGGACAGGACACATGACCGGGTGTGGACAGCGTGGACAGGCCCCTATATACCGGTGCTTCTGTAACATTTTGGATGATGCTTTCATACACAGTACCCCCAGCTATCGATCGGTTACTGACCATGGGGGGCTCGTTTACCGGGCTTTGGGGTCGGTTACCGGGGGGGTCGGGATTGGGTCGTTTTTGGGTCGGTTACCCGTCGGCTCGGTTACTGGGTGGGATCGGTTACCGACCTGGGGGGGGGGGTCGGTTACCTAGGGGCTCGGAAACTTACGAGGCTCGGTTACCGAGCCCCCAGTTACCGACCCCCCCCAGGTCGGTAACCGACCCCACCCAGTAACCGAGCCGACGGGTAACCGACCCAAAAACGACCCAATCCCGACCCCCCCGGTAACCGACTTTGCTACCGACCGGTAACCGACCTGTTTATGCCATAGGGTAGAGAGAACGTGTAAAGTAATTTCGAGGGTTGCACCTGGGCTCTCCCTGAGTTATGCAATTTGCTCACACCGTACAGTGTCGTACCTCAAGGCAGAGCATTTCAGTCTCATTCACCTCGAGCACGCTAATTAGAGAAACGGCGATGAGAGGCGCATCGATCTTTGTAAATTGAAATCAGGTCGTCTCGTCTCGAAGCTGGCCAATACGTCCCAGCGGCCGGGTGGTCTCAGGCACCCAACCACCGGCGGCGGTTACGTCCGGCTGTCCGGCTGTACAAGGCTGTACCTACCGGAAACCGACCTGAACCGAGCATGCGAATCAGAGCGGTGGTGATGTGAAGACCCGCATCTCCTAAATCAAATCAAGTCGTCTCGAAACTGGCAAATTCGTCCAAGTGGCCAGGTTGGTCACAGGCACCCAAATCCGGCTCAAGGGCCGGGTCACCAAGTCTAGGATTTCGGCCGCGTCGCCCGGCCACAGGGTTCGGTCCCAGCGGTTGGGACAGGTAGGATAGGGTGTCAGGGGCCCTAGAGTCCCACAGCCCTTGGTGCAAGGGCATATTGCGATCTCAGGGGCCTGGCCAGGCCCCAGGGGCGGAGTTGGGTCCCTGGGGACCAGGGGTGACCAAACGACCTTTCCACGGGGCCGGGTCAGGTCCCACTGGGTTGGGTCGGATCCCAGGGTTCGGGTCGGGTCCGAATGGCCGTGTCGGGTCCTAGTGGTTGGGTTGGGTCCCAGGGGTCGGGTCGGGTCCCAGCCAGGGTCGGATAAGGGGCCGGCCGGGTCAAGTCACAGGGCCCATACGTACCTGGTGACAGGTAGGGGTCGGGTTGCGTCCCAGAGGCCGTAACTAGTGGGTGCCCTGGCTTAGTACTCCGGTCCTATAAGTCCTGAAGGTGGGTCCCAGGGGTTGTGTCGGGTCCCGGGGGCCAGCCAGCCCCTATTACCCCTATGTAGGTATTGCCTACAATGAATGAATGAATGAATGAATGAATGAATGAATGAATGAATGAATGAATGAATGAATGAATGAATGAATGAATGAATGAATGAATGAATGAATGAATGAATGAATGAATGAATGAATGAATGAATGAATGAATGAATGAATGAATGAATGAATGAATGAATGAATGAATGAATGAATGAATGAATGAATGAATGAATGAATGAATGAATGAATGAATGAATGAATGAATGAATGAATGAATGAATGAATGAATGAATGAATGAATGAATGAATGAATGAATGAATGAATGAATGAATGAATGAATGAATGAATGAATGAATGAATGAATGAATGAATGAATGAATGAATGAATGAATGAATGAATGAATGAATGAATGAATGAATGAATGAATGAATGAACGAATGAATGAATGAATGAATGAATGAATGAATGAACGAATGAACGAATGAATGAATGAATGAATGAATGAATGAAGAATGAAATGAATGAATGAATGAATGAATGAATGAATGAATGAATGAATGAATGAATGAATGAATGAATGAATGAATGAATGAATGAATGAAGGAACGAATGAACGAATGAACGAACGAATGAATGAATGAAGGAACGAATGAACGAATGAACGAATGAACGAACGAATGAATGAATGAATGAACGAATGAACGAATGAATGAATGAATGAATGAATGAATGAATGAATGAATGAATGAATGAATGAATGAATGAATGAATGAATGAATGAATGAATGAATGAATGAATGAATGAATGAATGAATGAATGAATGAATGAATGAATGAATGAATGAATGAATGAATGAATGAATGAATGAATGAATGAATGAATGAATGAATGAATGAATGAATGAATGAATGAATGAATGAATGAATGAATGAACGAATGAACGAATGAATGAATGAATGAATGAATGAATGAATGAATGAATGAATGAATGAATGAATGAATGAATGAATGAATGAATGAATGAATGAATGAATGAATGAATGAATGAATGAATGAATGAATGAATGAATGAATGAATGAATGAATGAATGAAATGAATGAATGAATGAATGAATGAATGAATGAATGAATGAATGAATGAATGAATGAATGAATGAATGAATGAATGAATGAATGAATGAATGAATGAATGAATGAATGAATGAATGAATGAATGAAGAATGAATGAATGAATGAATGAATGAATGAATGAATGAATGAATGAATGATGAATGAATGAATGAATGAATGAATGAATGAATGAATGAATGAAAATGAATGAATGGAATGAATGAATGGAATGAATGAATGAATGAAATGAATGAATGAATGAATGAATGAAAATGAATGAATGAATGAATGAATGAATGAATGAATGAATGAAAAAAAAAAAAAAAAAAAAAAAAAATGAATGAATGAATGAATGAAAAATGAATGAATGAATGAATGAATGAATGAAAAAATGAATGAATGAATGAATGAATGAATGAATGAATGAATGAATGAATGAATGAATGAATGAATGAATGAATGAATGAATGAATGAATGAAAAAAAAAAAAAAAAAAAAAAAAAAAAAAAAAAAAAAAAAAAAAAAAAAAAAAAAAAAAAAAAAATGAATGAATGAAATGAATGAATGAATGAATGAATGAATGAAATGAAATGAATGAATGAATGAATGAATGAATGAATGAATGAATGAATGAATGAATGAATGAATGAATGAATGAATGAAATGAATGAATGAATGAATGAATGAATGAATGAATGAATGAATAAAAAAAAAAAAAAAAAAAAAAAAAAAAAAAAAAAAAAAAAAAAAAGAATGAATGAATGAAAAGAATGAATGAATGAAAATGAATGAATGAATGAATGAATGAATGAATGAATGAATGAATGAAGATGAATGAATGAATGAATGAATGAATGAATGAATGAATGAAGAATTGAATATGAATGAATGAATGAATGAATGAATGAAATGAATGAATGAATGAATGAATGAATGAATGAATGAATGAATGAATGAATGAATGAATGAATGAATGAATGAATGAATGAATGAATGAATGAATGAATGAAATGAATGAATGAATGAATGAATGAATGAATGAATGAATGAATGAATGAATGAATGAATGAATGAATGAATGAATGAATGAATGAATGAATGAATGAAATGAATGAATGAATGAATGAATGAATGAATGAATGAATGAATGAATGAATGAATGAATGAATGAATGAATGAATGAATGAATGAAATGAATGAATGAATGAAATGAATGAATGAATGAATGAATGAATGAATGAATGAATGAATGAATGAATGAATGAATGAATGAATGAATGAATGAATGAATGAATGAATGAATGAATGAATGAATGAACGAATGAATGAATGAATGAACGAATGAATGAATGAATGAATGAACGAATGAATGAATGAATGAACGAATGAACGAATGAATGAATGAATGAATGAATGAACGAATGAATGAATGAATGAATGAATGAACGAATGAATGAATGAATGAAAATGAATGAATGAATGAATGAATGAATGAATGAATGAATGAATGAATGAATGAATGAATGAATGAATGAATGAATGAATGAATGAATGAATGAATGAATGAATGAATGAATGAATGAATGAATGAATGAACGTTACAGCGGACCCCAAAGGGATCGACGGCAGGGTGGCTATCTTATTTTTGGGAGTATCTACGGCCAGAGATACACCTGGCTTCGAAACGCTGAAAGTATCTGTCTATGGGGAGATATTTCCAACTGGAAATGGCCCGAAGTATCTACAGAGGGCATCGGACAGGGCGCGACATTGATGGAGAACTTCCACGAACCGAACCCATAAGTGCAACACCTAGCCATAGATGACTGCAGACGGCGAGAACCGACCCCGGGTGGGAGATTTCGGGGACGCCATCACCCGTTCGAGTATATGTCAACGGGAAGATATCATGTCCCACACAAGGGGTCAAAGTATCTTAAACTCCATGTTTTGGCAGGCCAAAAGTATCTAAAATTTCAGAAGTTTTTCGGCCGAATAGATATTTATATCTTAAGATAGCCACCCTGATCGACGGTGTATACCAGGGCAAGCCCCAGCAGGCCCCACCGCCAAAGGCGGCAGGACACCTCCACACCTCAACGCCGCAATAAGAAAACACAACGGGCCATGACCCCACGCACCCAGACAGACCCCGAACAATGTTTCCATCTGATCAGACACGGCATACCTCCCTTGTGCAGGGGCGTGTCCGAGGATGTGACTAAACAGAGGTTTTCATACATAACGCATGTACGCTGTTATAATGTAACCGTTACAAGGTGGACCCGTATCGCTGTTGTATGCGGCCAACCAAGCCACGCACAATGAATGAATAAATGAACGTTACAGTGGACCCGAAAGGGATCAACCGTGTATACCAGGGCAAGCCCCAGCAGGCCCCATGGTCACATTAAGTAACGCGGTCCTGTAATGTGACTCGACCAATCTGGCTTGCACTAAACCTAACGCAACACGCACGTTATCCTCTCAGGTGCTCCGGACAGCCATGGCCTGGTCTGATCTAACACATCGTGTTAGGAGTTCACACTACACGTTAGCCCTGCGTTAGGCCCGAGTTAGCCCGTGTTAACCCACGTTAGCCAGCCACGTTACACCGTGTTAGACAACGTTAACTTGCTTCTAACGCGCTCTAACATGCTCCTAACGCGGTCACCCGTCGTCATAGTGTCAGCCACCGACAAGGCGGCAAGACACCTCCACATACACCTCAACGCCGCGAACAAAAACACACCGGCGGGTCCATGATGACCCCACCCAGACAGACACCGAAGCAAGCAGAGGCGCACAGCAGGGCAACACTACCAAAGGGATAGGCACAATGTCAAACCTTCTGTATGTAGTAAGGGCACCCGGTGGTTCACTCCTCACCCCCCCAACCTTTGTGCTTTGCGTGCTATGCTTAAATGATGAACAACAGGTTCTAATCCTGTCCCAAGGATCGGAACAGGCACTAAGGGTCGTGTCAGATCCCATCCAGGTGCCAGGTCAGGTCCTAAGGTTCAGCTCATCAGGCAGGTCCCAGGGGCTGGGTAATATCCGGGGGGCCTTATCTGGTGTCAGGGCCAGCCAAATACGGTATAGAGCTGCTGGGTTCCAGGGGCAGGGGCGGGTCAGATACATTGACTGGTTCGCGTCCGACGGGCCCTGTATGTCTATCTGGTCTCGGGGCGAAATTGGGGCGCAGGGACCGGGAAGGGTCCCAAAGGCCAGGCCGGGTCCGAGTGACCCGGTCGGGTCCCAGAGCGAGATTGCATTGGGGCGGGTCCCAGGGGATGGGGCGGGTCCCAGGGGTTGGGGCGGGTCCCAGGGGTTGGGGCGGGTCCCAGGGGTTGGGGCGGGTCCCAGGGGTTGGGGCGGGTCCCAGGTCGGGTTCCAGCGGCCCGGTCACATTTCAGGAGCCACACCCAGCCAACAAAGGCCTAGCTGAGGCCCCTGCAGGGGCGCGGTCAGGTGGTAAGGTTTTGTTGGGTTCCAGTGGGTCCAGATCCATGGGTTTGGTCAAGTCCAAAGGTCAGATCGGGTCCCAGGACCCGTCTCGGGTCCCAGTGGGCGCTGGACGGGTTTGTCCCATGGGGCATACCTGGTGCCAGGGTATACTCGGGTCTGAGGCAGCTGGTCGGGTCGCTGGAGCCGGGCCGGCTCGCAGGAATCGGGTCAGGTCCCAGGTCCTGGGCCGTGTCCCAGGGGCAGGTCCGCGTCCTTGGGACCGCATCTGGTGTCAGGGTGACCTATGGCCCCAGTCGTGGCCGGGTGGGGTCTCAGTGGCCGGACTGCATCCTAGACCCCGGTTTGATCCCGGTGGTTAGGTCGGTCCCCAGATGCCGAGTCCGGTACACTGGATGGCTCAGGGGGAGCTCGGGTCGCAGGGATAGGGCGGGTCGCAGGGCCGTACCTGGATCCAACTGGGTCTCCAAGTGTGAAACGGGTCCCAGAGGCTGGGCAGAGTCCTCGGGTTCCGGTCGGGTCCCGGGGCGGGGCGGGTCCATAGGGGCGAATCGGGTCCGCTTGGCAGTGTTGGGTATCAGGGGTCGTGTCGCTCGGGTACTTGGTTCCTTGGGTTCCCAGGACCTATTTGGATCAAGGCGTAATTTGAGTTTGCAAGTCGAAGCCATAGCACACACGTCAGCCCCGGCCCCTACAGTCCACCGCAAGGCAGCACATTCAAACCTTCGGACAGTCGCGGCTTGTTAGAGCATAATTGGCATAGCTGGAGCCTGCTGGAGGCGTCGCATGCAGCTACCGGCACCTGGCTAGTCCTTGCAGTCTATAGCGTTCCGCTAGCATTCTGTCTGGGTGGGGTCATGGCCCGGTGTGTTTTTGTTTGCGGCGTTGAGGTGTGGAGGTGTCTTGCCGCCTTGTCGGTGGGGCCTACTGGGCCTTGTCCTGGTGTACACCGTTGATCCCTTTGGGGTCCGCTGTAACATTCATTAATTCATTCCGCTACGGTACCGAGTGGTACACGACAGGGTGGCTATCTTAAGATATGAATATATATTCGGCCGAAAATCTTGAGTTTTGATAGATACTTTCCCTCGGGAGAAAAATGAGGTTTTAGATACACATGGCCTCTCGCGCGGGGAAAAGCCCCCTTGAGTAGATAAAATGCCGGCAAAAGCTCCCTCCGACAGATACTTTCAGCACGATTGGGCGAGGAGTATCTCCGGCCGTAGATACTCTGCAAAATAAGATAGCCACCCTGGTACACGATACCGCATGAGTGGTTGGTCGGTAAATGTTTGACTTCATCGGTGTCCAGTGCATACAGTCTGAGTGTCCTGTGTGCCTCAATGGGTTTCAGTGCATGATTCTTCTGGCAGCGTTTCGTCCCTTCAGGCTTTTCACGGTGTGATGGGTTGCTTGACTTCGAAGGGGCCACAAAAGATCGCAGTGGGCCCACAGAGAATATTCTCTGTGGGCCCGCTGCGATCTTTTGTGGCCCCTTTGGGAGGGAGCCATCACCCTTTGTGTCAGCGGAATCATCTGAACTGACGTGAGATCCTTACTGCTTGAATTCGGGCTCGAACTAGAAGCGCACTCGGCTACACAATTAAGCATGAGCCACGGATGGTGGGCTACACGGCTCACTGGAGCACCACCCTGAGGACCGCTGACGCCGGCACGCGGTGCCACCGCTGCCGCCGCCGAAACCACGCCGCCGCCGCGGCTGCAGCCGGCGCGCGCCGCAGCCTGCACATGGCCCTGCCCGACATCATGCAGCACTGGCTGACGGTGCGGCAGGTAGCCGGCGGTTTGAGCTGCGGGTGGGAAGGCCACGCTCCTGTCTCCTGTGCCTCATTTTGCGTTGTGCATTGCTTGCATGCATGGCATCTTGGCAGATGTGGATTTAGCACCTTGGGAGGCGGGCAAGCTTTGATTGTCGGATGTGAGACCCCTACCAACGTCCCGGCCTGTTAAGAAATCCCCTTAAAATCTTAACTGGCCCGGAACGCACTTGTGTGCAGGGTGCACGCGCAATTGAGAACTGCTGAGCTCGCCTTAAAGTGTCCAAGACCCAGCTTAGATGCGACTTGATAGTAAAGTTTTGTCTCAGATTGGCGGCTAATTTGCCATTCTTAAAATAATTGAGGCGCTTGCACACACAGCCACACTTAACTTACTCAAACTTACTTAATGTCTCAGCACAGCTGTGCACACGTACACCAACTTTGCCTTGCTTAATGTATAGGGATATCTCTATATTTGTGCATTACATCTTTAATATAAGTGGTCTTTAAGATGAGAACTGGGATATCTGGCATGTGTTGCCTGCTATGTGCGTTTTGTTCTCTCAATTGACGTCCGTGGGCATATTGTACACACATCAGGTCAGGGGCATGTAGCACGTTTACATTTATGAATGCCCTCCCAAATGGGGCTGCAGCTTCACAGCACTGTCCGACCGAACCAAGTGGACCCAAGCCACACCACCTGTAGTAGGTGTCGTACAATGGTCGGCCCTGCTCCTCAAATACGGTGCAAAGCACTGTCCCAGCATCTCGAGAAGCCTTTGCCAGCTCTCACCTACTACATATGGTATCGAGACCAAACCTAGGCTGTGGACCTAAGAGTCCCCAGTTCGATCCCTGATGACGGCGAAATACGACCGCGCCAGTGGACGACAGTCTAGAGGTTCTGGAAGAAGATAGTAGTGAGATGACTAGGAGGAGGTTACATGCTCGAAAAACCCGAATACGGGCTAGGCGCGTGTCAGTTGCGGGGCACGACGTGCGTGACGTGGACCTCATCAACCCACGGCTCAGGGTTGGCGATGGCGAGCATGGCTGGTTGTCTCGGGCCGAAAGGGTCCCGGGACGGTCCCCTTCAGAAGGGGGGGAGTGTAGTAGGTGTCGTACAATGGTCGGCCCTGCTCCTCAAATACGGTGCAAAGCACTGTCCCAGCATCTCGAGAAGCCTTTGCCAGCTCTCACCTACTACACCACCAGATCCTGGAATCTTCTTCAGAAAGTAGAGGCATCATTTCTCCACCTTAGAGTAGTGTCCCACCCACTACCAGTGCAACCAGCATCAAAATCACATTTGGTGGCCGCCTGCAAACCCCACTGTACATCCTTCTACCCCCCCCTTGTGATCTCCAGTGACACAGTAAACCTTCATCTCCTAGATAGACGCAACGACATATACAGCATGTACGGCAGGCTGGAGAGCTCCGCTATTAGGGGCAGGGCGGGGCATGCATATGCATGGGCGGGAAGGTTGGAGGATGCATCCATATGGATGGCGGGGTTCGCGGTACCCTCATCGCCGCCACGTCCTGTTGCCTTGCTGTCCTGGACAGGGTTGATTGAGATAGCTGGATGGTCGTGTTCTCGTGTACCACAACGACTGTGTGCCGTGCTCACCGATGATTCATTTCTACGCACATCAAGTCGAAAATCTACGCGTATTATTGCTGCTGCATCTGTATGTCGGCTGCGAAAGCCCTGCATATGGCTGTCCGTCGTTCCCAAGGGAACGGGTGCAGTGGTGGATGGCGCCCGCTGCTGCTTGACCCAATAATGCGCAGTAGGGTGCGCGGTGCGTATCGTATATAAACTTGATAAAAAAATTCGCAATCGCGCGAGAAACGCGCCGTTTATGGCAAGTGGTGACTGGATCGTATACATGAATAGGGGTGTTTCTATGGGCCTGTACAGTACATGGCCCGGCAGTAGATTCAGGATACGTATGTCAGCTAAAATTCAGACTATACCCTATACAAACACTCGGTGGAGAAACTCAAAAAAGCGGTGACTAACTGGCATGCAACTATGTTGGTGGTGTCTCCTAGCGGTTGACGCAACCTCTAGGCACCGCCATGATTGAACTGTATGGATTAAACGTGATTTATAGCGGATTTCATTTCAAATGTCCACTTTCAGAACGATTTTCGGACCGTATCGTGCGTACGTTAACGAGGTTAACCAGGTAAACGAGGTTAACGCCTACGAGGTTTACGTACGGTTCTGGAGCCCGCGGGAGCTAGCGCACCAGCAGCAGCAAACGCTCTCTTTTTTCAATAGACATGATCAGTGCAACACGACTGTGAAACCTACCTGTCTCGTTTGCTATTTGTCTTCTTTGTCAGTCCCTGGAACGAAGCAGTACCTCTTCAGGGCAAGCAGCGCAACCCATACTCTGCTCATCTACGCGAGCGCATTGTGGATCTTTACGTGAACGGCGAGTACACAATGAAACACATTTCGCACATGTTCAACGGGCGGCCGTGCATCAAGACTGTCTCACGCATAATAACACAGATTCCTTCAAAACGGCCGTTCATCTTTGAAGCTTCGGGGCCAGTCTGGCCGTCTTCGACCTGCCCGCAAGATGGACCTTCTCACAAAGCAGATGCTCGTTGATGTGGTGGATCGCCTTGAGACCTCGCGCCTTCAGGACATCGCAGCGGCCCTTTGTATCGATGCAGATGTTCATCAAGGGCATTACAGCGCGCTGGATGTCTGTCGCGCTCTTCACGAGATTGTAATGGTACGCGTGCGGGTCACCAACCGCGCTTCATATGCGCGGTTGGTGACCGCGCATATGAAGCGGATCCCGAGCAGCATTGGGAATGGGTGGAGCACTGCTGCCAGTCAGGCATCACGCTGCAGGACTGGGTTTTCCTTGACGAGGTCTAAGTGGTAAGTATCCGTTGATGTTTGACTGTGGCTGGCATCCAAATCAGATAACAGATTGTGGCATTTGTGAGAGGCTGTGATGATTGGTTCGAACCCCACCATGACACGTGTGACTGAGCGGCTCATCCGGGGTCGCTTCACGTCTCCATGTGTGTGTGTGGGCAACCCATGACACGACACGGCATGATCCTGTACGACGACCTGGGCAATATTCCTCGCAGGACAACCGCATGACCAATGCGAAGTACGCATGGGTACCCGTGGCTACAAGTCGAAGGTGTCCAGCATCTTTGTACGAGGCCGGCGGTACACGACCATTGCCGTCTCCATGTGTGTGTGTGGGCAACCCATGACACGACACAGCATGATCCTGTATGACGACCTGGGCAATATTCCTCACAGGATAAACGCATGACCAACACGAAGTACGCATGGGTACCCGTGGCTACAAGTCGAAGGTGTCCAGCATCTTTGTACGAGGCCGGCGGTTCACGACCATTGCCACACGACCATTGCCGCCATGTCGTGCAAGGGCATCATAGCTTCCTGGACGTTTGAGGGGGCAGCCGATGCGGATGCCTTCTAGACCTTCACCATCGACCATCTGGTGGGTTAGTTCGCTTGTTCTGCATTCGGCACCTCAAGCAGGTGTTGCTGGCAAGAGTCTGACAGTGTTTACCTCCTGCAGACGTCCAAGATGGGCCAGTGGCCATCAGAACTCTCCATGCTAGTGATGGATAACTACTGCTGTGTCCACTCCAAGGACTGGCTCAAGGATTGTGCGGAGTTCATTGGCTGCGAAGTCAAATAATACACCCCCCCTTCCTCGCCGCAGTTCAATCCCATTGAGAAGGTGTTCGGGATTGTGAAGCAGTACCTGCGGACACATGTGCGTGACCTCAACGAGATCCCTGCAACCGAAGCGATTGGCTTGGCTTTGGATGATGCTAGCCAGGGTGACAAGTGCAGGATTTTCATCCTTAACACTCCCGGTCGGCTGTACTCCTTTGAGCTGTAATGTGCATGTATGGATGCCCTGTTGATGTTGGCTTGAGTTGAGGGGTTTCATCTGCTGTACACTCATGGAGCCGCTTGAATGCGGTGTCTAGTTGTGTGATTGTTGCCTGTCAAGCTAGTCTGGCATTGTAACGCTTATTGATGCAGCTCGTCTTTCCATTCATGGCCTTCATCCGGCTGTACACAGCTCATCCGATTCCTTCCTACCCTCGCCAAAGTCGGGACAGTGTTGGCACGGCAATCGAGGCAGACCTTGCGCTGAGTAAGGTCCGGACGAGTCCTCCTCTTCGCAGTCCCGCCGTCGTCATCCAAAAACGGCCTCTCGGTGTGCCAGCCAGGAAGCTGTCCTTCCATCTCAATATCGCGCTAGAAGCTGTAAATGACTACGACAGAAAGGTTATAAATTTCACACGGCAAATGTAAAAGTCCATGCAAAGTTTGCCACGAGGTTTCGCGAGTATCGAGTTCAAGGAGTCTGACGGCCCTCTCCTTCAACATGCCAAATTGAAAAAAGAGAGCGTTTGCTGCTGCTGGTGCGCTCCCGCGGGCTCCAGAACCGTACGTAAACCTCGTTAACCTGGTTAACCTCGTTAACGTACGATACGGTCCGAAAATCGTTCTGAAAGTGGACATTTGAAATGGAATCCGCCATAAGACGTGATAAACCGCAAATGCAGGCTGCCTTCAGCCATGAGTTTTGAAAGTTCTTGCAGAAAATTTGTTGACAAAGACGAGTATTGGGCCTTTACAAATCAGCACGGTTCATCGCAATGGACTGGTGTGTGACTCCTGAAACCATAGACAATGGGCAGTTGGACCGTAGGCAGGGGAAGGTGTTCAGGGTATCTGCAAAGCGAACCCGAGTGCTTAAAGTACAATATCCATTATCACGGAATCCGGTTGACTAATCTTGAAAAAAAAGACACAAGCACAGCGCTAAAAGGCTCGTCCTTTCCCTTCAGACCTGTCCAAGGAACGCCTGGATTTAGACCGCGAGCACAGTCGGCTTCAAAATCAGAATTGAGAGACCCTACTGTTTTTGAAACCCATGTGACCATATCCGTACAATATGTCAGCTAAGTCCGGTAACTCACGGCAGTGCCATCGCATGCAATATGCACAAACAAGTGGGAATATCATGTGATCATGTCCTTTATAGTAGCAGGAATGTATGACTTTACTTGAGGTTCGAGCACTACGTCCGCTCCTCAAACGTTCAACGAGCTGGCTCCCTCTGCGCCGCATCAGCAGGTGGCTGCCGGCGTTCCGGCTGCGGAGATGTCTGAAGCACCTGATGATTATCCGACATCTCACGCGCAATGGGACCCTGAGGCGTACTCATGGGATGGGGTGAGCGGGGCCTGAAGAAGTAATGTCATGCTTCAACGCTGCTCTGAATCTTTTCCTTAAGAGGGTTCGTTCGCGACCTGCAGGTCACGCTTACAGCGACGCGGAAGCCCCGTCGAGGTGCGCTCTTTGCAACTATACCTCTGTCGATTCTCCATGTTCTCACGGAATTGTATACTTGTTAAGTACAGACTTTTATTTTATTTGTATTATTCACCAGAAATTTTCAAACAGCCACCAAAGCTTGTTACGACATTTCTGTGGGAAATTTGCTTGCAGGGGGCGGCCCTCGGGCAGCTCCTGCGGACACGTCCGCGTACACTGAATATCTTGAAAGCGATGTTCCTGTGCTCATGAGCCGGCCTCCTGTTGGCGCACTGTCCAAGGCACAACGACTCGTTTGCCAGGCAAGGGGCACTGTGAAACACCCGCGGCCATGGCGCACGTGCTGGGTGCTCTCTTGTCATTGAGGCAGTGGGTCATTTTGTGTTTGAGCGCTCGCATCACTGATTGTGAGATCCGCCTGTGCGTCACCCACCCTTTCCCTTGCACGGCGGCAGATCCAAGGCTGCAACAAAAACTTACAGAACAGCAAGCTCTACTATCAGGTAACATCGCACGGGTGATCAGGGGTTAGAGGAATGAGCCTATTTTGAGGGCAGCACACACGCAACACCAACGCTGCGGACACAGGGCTGAATTCCGTTGTTGTCTTTCATGCTGTTTCCATTTGCAGGTTGTTGTGGGTCACTGGTTTGGGTCGGGTGGGGAACAAGCGCACGGCCGCAGTTAACGCGTCCTCGCTTAGTTCTCCAAGAACACACGGGTGTAGCATGATGCCTGCCTTGCCTACTCGAACCATAGCCCCATAATGGAGCGCCCGACTGCATACCCGGACCCAGCAAGGCCTGACGCGTGCGAGACGCCTCGCTCTGGCTCAGCTGGGCGGGCAGGCCTGCCGGATGGTGCAACCTTAGCTAGTACGATTAGGTTGGGACCAGGCTAGTTTTACCGCACCGGGCAGGGGCGCGGCTCCGAATTGCTGACGAACGCGCTCTGGGTGCTGCAAGGACTTGAGGAGGTTGAACAGCGGACTGCACGGCGCAGACCGCCCGGGATGGGCTCTCGCCCAATCCCTTGAGGGGACACAGCTGTCGCCGATCCTCGGGGATCGGGCGCGCGCCCTTGGTTGAGAGCGAGGGGACAGAGGCCCCTTACGCCCCTCTCCCCCGTATCCGGGGGAGAGTGCTTCGGCGCTCTCCCGTATCGGGCGCCCCCGGCCAGTGTCGGCCCGGCAGATATGTAACGATTCACACACACACACACACACACACACACACACACACACACACACACACACACACACACACACACACACACACACACACACACACACACACACACACACACACACACACACACACGGTTGCATTGCTGGACACGGGTCTGTTTTTTCGCGGCTCAGCTTTTCTCCTTGATAACACACACACACACACACACACACACTCACGCACGCACGCACGGTTCTGCTTGTTCGCGGCTCAGCTTTTCTCCTTGCTAACACACACACGCACACATACCTGGTTAGGTTCCCCCAGAATCGCTAATGTCATGACCGATTGTGCTCCGCGCAGCGCTTCAAGCTTTGCGAGGACCACCTGAAGTCCCCGGCCATCTTGATCGATGGTGTACTGTCGCGGCTGTGCCAGCAGTGCGGCCGGTTCCACGAGCTGCCCGCCTTCGAGGGCAAGAAACGGACGTGCCGGCAGCAGCTCGACCGCATCCGAAAGGCCAAGGAGCTCCGCAAACGCAACGCGGGCAGCTCAGACAGCAAGGATCGGGACGAGGACCTCGAGGCTGAGGGCGCGGACACGATGGCAGTGGACACAACAACAGCGTCCAAACGCAAGGGCTCCGCCGAGCGGGGGTCGGGGGACCGCCGAGGCGCCTGCGGCGGCACGGCGTCGTACAGCCGGTCCAGCGGGCTGACTAGCAGCGACAGCGCCAACGCGGGGCAGCGGACCGGCGGCGCGGCCGGCGGGTCCCGCGGGACCAAGGCCGGCGGCAACGCCGGCACGAGCGCCGTACCCGATGCCGACGGGGCCGCGGCCGGCAACGCCGGCGCCGCGGGTGCTGGCGGTCGCGCGGCAATGGGGACACCGCCGCTGCCGGGCATGGCTGTACGGCCGGGGTTGGCACTCGGCTCGGCGGCGGACATTGGCGAGGGCGATGGGGTCGCTGGTGACCCCAGGGGCGGCCCTGGCATCCTCAGTCCAGGCCTTCCGCTCCAGGGGACGGCTCCCGGGGGGTTGCCGTACCGTCATGGCGCGCCTCTCGAGCGAGGACAGGGCCAGGGCGGCGGCGGCGGCGGCGGGGGCAGCAGCGCGAGTGGCGGCGCGACGGGCGGCCTGGATGACGCGACGGCGGGCGGCGCGGGCCCCTGGGATGGGCCACCCGCAACGAGCTCGCCGGGAGGGCGCACTTTGGCGGCGGGGATTGTGCACTCGCACCAACACGTGCTACATTTACAAGCCCAACAACAACAACAAAAGCAGCAGCAGCAGCAGCTGCAGGCGGCAATGTCGACCAGCCACGGGCTGGCTGTGGACGCGGCGGTCGCGAGCGAGGGGCCGACACGCGCGCAATGGGGGCCACCGTTGATGTCGCCTTCGTCCCTCAGCAATATTGCGGCCTTGCTAAATCAAAGCTCCTGTACGCCTAATCAGGATCTGCGTAATCGAGAATCCAGCGGCTGGTCGTTGGATCTAAGGATCGGGGGTACGTGTCTGGGAGCGGGCCCCGCAGGTACGGCAGGTCTGCCGACCTCTGGCGGGGCCGGCAGAATGGTGGGCGGGGCGGCCGGCGGGGGCGATGGCGGCGGCGGCGGTGGAGGCCTGTTGACTGGCAGGGCAGCGCAGGGGATGCCGTACGGCCTAGGCGGGTCCGGGCCGCCATCGACCCACGGGTCAGCGCTAGGTGGGTACGGCAATCTGGGGCAGCTGCGAGGGACTCAAGCCCAGCCGCAACACAAGCAGCCTCAGCCTCAGCAGGGCCCCTCCCGCGGCCCACTGCAGCTGCAGCTGCAGCTCCAGGGGGGGTCCTACGGGCGGGAGCTAGAGTGTACGACCCTAGCAACCGAGGAGGAGCTCCAGGAGCTGTTGGACGAGCTGGCGAGTACGGCATTGGCGTCTGAACCCAGCGGCATGGACTGGCAGCCGCTGGGCGGCGGTCTGGCGGCGGAGGCGGAGGCACGGCAGCAGCAGCGACAGCAGCAGCAGCTGGCGGCTCTGCGCGTCGGTGGCGTCATCGGAGCCGGCGAGGGCGCCGACATGGCGATGGGCGCCTGGGCGGGTGCCCCCCGCGCCGGGGCCGGTGGGGCTGGCGGCGCAGGGCTGAATCCCGCGGCAGTGCAGGTGAGGCGTGCAGTCGCTAGGGGAATTAGGTGAGGAGTGAGGTGAGGTGTGAGGTGAGGAGTTAGGTGAGGAATGCTGGTAATACAGTACTTAGGGCGTGTGGCAGCCAACACATACCGGCGTGTGGCAGCCAACACATACGGGCGTGTGGCCGCCAACACATACGGGCCAGCATGTGCTTCAGCCGGGACAGCCACCCGTCCGAGTCCTTCAGCAGCAGGTCCGGTTGTCTGTCTGCTCTGCCTATCCTCTGTCTGTTCGTTTTGCCTCTCCGTTTTGTGTGTTGGTGCCCGGTAAGCCGTCCGTGTTGTTGCCCATATACCACCGGACGGCCGCACCCAAAACGGGCCCGTCGGTTCACTGCCACAAGAGAATATGGCTGGCTGTCGAAACCCCCGTGTGGTTGGTGTCGGTACGGCAGCCTAGTCTCGTCCGTCCTGCACAGCGGCTGTTGCTGGCGTCCCCGCCCATTCCAGGATTGCCAGCAACGACCCCTGCCGTCCACGGGTTCCGGAGCCAGCGGTCAGGGCCAGGGCGGCCTCAGCTCGTCCCCGAACGCAGCAGGATCTGCCGTACAACCACCAACGACCGCGGCGCCGCTGCACACCCTGGGCGCGGAGAGCCTCACGCTGTCGTCCTCGAGCGGGCGGGGGATGGGCGCGGAGGGCCTGTGGGGCCTTATGAATAGGGACGTCGGCGCCGGCGCCGCCGGCCAGGGGGTCGCCGGCGGCGGGGCGGGTTCGGGGCTGCTGGAGGTGTACGACAGCGGCCTGGGGGGCTCTGTGTCGATGCGGCAGCAGGCCGTCATGCTGATCGACACGGACAAGGCGGCGGCTGTAGCACCGCCGCCGCCGCAGCAACAGCAGCAGCTTCCGCAGCAGCAGCCACCGCTTCTGTTGCGTAACCGCCTGTCGTCACCGCCGCACGCGCAGCTCGGGCAGCACCAACAGCAGCTCCAGCAGCAGCAGCAGCAGCAGCAGCAAAATCGTCTCCAGCCGCATCCTCTCCAACCCGGACAGCACCTCGCCGGGTCGCACCATGCGCCGCCGCAGCAGCAGCAGCAGCCGTCGACGCACCAACATCCGCAGCAGCAGCAGCAGCAGCAACAACAACAACAGCATCCGCCACTGCAGCAGCACCATCAGCAGCAGCACCATCCGCAGCAACATCCGCAGCAGCAGCAGCAGCAGCAGCAATACGGGCAGCAGCAGCCGCTACCACAGCACCCGAACCCGCACGACCACCACCACCAGCAGCTAAAGGTGCCCTTGTCCGGTTGGGGAGCTCCGCCGGGCGGTCGCCCCATCCCGGTGGGGCTGTCGCTGCCGGGCGGCCTGCCGGCGCCGCAGCTGCGTCAGGACGCCGTCGGACCGGCCCTGGGTGCCGGCGTCGGTGGGCCGCCGTACATCTCACGTGATCACATGTCGCGCGTGACGTTGAAGCTCATGAACTGCCTGCCGGACGATCTGCCGCCCGACCTGCGGGCTAACTTGCAACGCTGGGTCAACAGCCGTACGGCGGCTGACGTGCTGCTGGCGTGTATGAGACCCGGTGAGCTCGAGCCCCTTGGGACAGGGGGGCCCCTTGAGACAGGACTCCCTTGGGACAGCGGCCCCCTCGGGACAGGGCCGATGTCGGGTCGTCGGCTGTCCGCGATGCGCTGCGGGGAGTTGGGACCGGCGGTGGTCGCTGGGCCGTGTGGGGCTGTTGGGGTTGCGACCGACACAGACAGACAGACAGACAGACAGACAGACAGACAGACAGACAGACAGACAGACAGACAGACAGACAGACAGACAGACAGACAGACAGACAGACGCACACGGGGGCCCCCGGGCTGGGGCATTTAGGTGGCATATGGGCATCTCGGGCTCAGCTAGGGCCCGCCGGCATGCCACGCACTCCTGCGCTGCCTACCTGACAACACACGCCCCTGTATGGCCCTACCTGCATGTCACGCACTCCCCTGCCCTGCCCTGCCCACCGATCAACACCCCCCTGCCTCTGCGGGGTTCGGGCGGGTTGCGTCGCGAGCCACACGGTCCTCTCCTTCCCCCGCAGAGAGACCGCAGAGAGGGGAGAGTGCATTTCGGCGGTCTTTCCGTTGCGACTGAGGTAGCAGCCCTTGGCCAGTGCCCGGCCCGGTCCTGTCCGGTTATGGGTCAACCCAACACACGCATCCTGGGCGGGCGGGTTGCATTTCTAAACACATCCTGTCGTGGGCGCCTCTGGGCCCCTCGCATGTCACGCGCTCCTGTTCTGCCTGCCTAAATAACACATCCTGTTGTGGGTCCACCTTGTAACGGTTACTACTACTACCGGTTGCTACTACTTATGCATGGTAATAGGATGGCATCCTATATTGATCCCTGGGTCAGGTCTGGTGGGTTACTTCGCCAAGCACATCCTGCCCACTGCCAGGAGGCAGCGGTGCTTACGTGGCCCCCGAGGGGCTGCAGTCCGCGTGCTGTCCATGTCATGCCTGGTCTTGCCACCCACCCACCCCACCCAGCCACACACCCAAACACCCACCCAAACACCCACCCAGATACGCACCCAAACACCCACCGAGCCACCTACCCACCTCCACCCACTTTCACCCTTGCTGCGTGGGCAGGCTGCCTGGAGCTGGTGGTGGATGTGGTCCACAACTGCGCCCCCGTGGAGTTTGCGCTGTTCGCGGTGGCCCACGGCTGCGCCAGCCAGGCCAGGCGGGCCGTCACCGCGGTCCTCACCGAGCCCCTGACCGCACGTGAGGCAGACACACCGTCCGGTGTTCCGTTGTTCCGGATTCGGACGACCGGGAGGGCAATGCCGTACACCGTACACCGTACGCTGTACGCCACCGGATTGAGCACTCGGGTTGATACATCCCGGGGGCGGGGCCGGGGGAGGCGCTGCGCAACCGGGGCCCAACCTTGGAGATGGGAGGAGGGGCCGGGGGTGCAACACTGCGCGTTCGCTTGGCGCGCTTGCGACGGCAACCCCGGTGGTGGCTGCTGCTGCGGCGGGGGGATGGTGGTGGTGGTGATGGGGTGGTAGCGCCCTTCATGTGGGCGAATTGGGCGGTCGGGGTTTTAGAGTTTTAGGGTTTTAAGGTTTTAGGCAGCTGCCTCATTGCTGACCCCCCGCGCTGGTCGCGCCGCAGCGACGACCCTTTCCTGGCGACCAGGCCCCACCCCCTTTGTGACCCATCGTACCTCCCTCGTCGCCCTCCTGTCGCACACCCCGCGCAGCCCAATCCACCACCCCGCCACCCCGCGCTGCCAGACCGTTTCTCTGGCAGTCCGCGCGCCCAGCACATGTCTTTAAAACGTCCTGAAAATGTTCCATCCCCCCCCGCCTCATGTGCAACTACTCCCTCCTTGGTCGTCCCTGCCCCCGCGTCTCCCTCTTGTCGCCTCCGTTCACACCGTCCCCGCCTCGCCGCGCCGCACCGCTCCCTTCGCCCTCTCCCTCTCTCCCTCCCTCCCTCCCTGCTGCCTCCCTCTCTGCCTCCCTCCCTGCTGCCTCCCTCTCTGCCTCCCTCCCTCCCTCCCTCCCTCCCTCCCTCCCTCCCTCCCTCCCTCCCTCCCTCCCTCCCTCCCTCCCTCCCTCCCTCCCTGCTGCCTCCCTCCCTCCCTGCTGCCTCCCTCCCTCCCTCCCTCCCTCCCTCCCTCCCTCCCTCCCTCCCTCCCTCCCTCCCTCCCTCCCTCCCTCCCTCCCTCCCTCCCTCCCTCCCTGCTGCCTCCCTCCCTCCCTGCTGCCTCCCTCCCTCCCTCCCCAGGTTCCTGCTGCCTCTCCGCCTCGCTGTCGGTCTGGCTAGTAGCAGCGCATTTAAATTTGTCGACCGATTTCCCAAAAAATATAAATAGGATATCCTTCTCCCCCTCGGCCCCCCGCATAGGTAGCGAGATCGTGATGGAGGTGGGCAGCCTGGTGCTGGCGGTCCCGCGGGACCCCGCCGAGCAGACCCAAATCCTCACCTGGTCAGAGGCGGCGGCCGCCTTCGCAGCCGCCGACGGCATCAACCTCTTCGAGCGCGCCGCCGCCGCCGCCGCCGCCGCGTCCGCGTTCGCCGCCTCCCAACCCGACTGCAACAGCCGCCGCACGCGGGCTGTCACCGGGGCCCTTCCGCCGCCGCCGCTGCCGCCGCCGCTGACGGCGGCAGCCACAGCAACTGGAACCTCGACCCCCGCTGGAACTCCCGCCGCCGCCGGTACGGCGCCGGCGGCGCAAACGGCCGCGGCAGATGCGGCGTCCGCGGCGTTGTCGCCGTCGGCGCGGCTTGCGAGTGCCTTGGCGGCGGCGGCGGCGGCGGCGGTGGCGGCCGCCAGTCGCGCGACCACGGGTCGGATGACGGAGCACCGGACTGCCGCGGACCTGGGCGCGGGGTCGGCCATGCGAGCAGCGCTGTCGGCCCTGCCGGTGACGAACGCGCGGGAGGCGGCGGCGGTGGTGGCGGGGGCCGGGGTGTCGGTGCCCGCAGACGTGGCGTCGGGCGGCTCGCTGGGGCGCCGCTTCATGCAGCCGGGGGTGCGGGGCAGCTCATTGGTGGCGGTGCGCAGCGGTGAGGCGGTCAGGCGGAGGGGGTGGGTGTGTGGGTGGGTGTAGATGATTGGGAGGGAGGGAGGGAGGGAGGGAGGGAGGGAGGGAGGGAGGGAGGGAGGGAGGGAGGGAGGGAGGGAGGGAGGGAGGGAGGGAGGGAGGGAGGGAGGAGGGAGGAGGGAGGAGGGAGGAGGGAGGAGGGAGGAGGGAGGAGGGAGGAGGGAGGAGGGAGGAGGGAGGAGGGAGGAGGGAGGAGGGAGGGAGGGAGGGAGGGAGGGGGCAGGGGGGGGGCAGGGGGGCGGCAGGGGGGCGGCAGGGCGGGGCCAGGGGGGGGGGGCAGGGCGGGGAGGGAGCAGGGAGGGGAGGGAGCAGGGAGGGGAGGGAGGGGAGGGACACACCAATCCACGTACCGTGTATCATGATGTGCAGGTCACTGGGATAAGTGTTTGGGTCATTGGTTTGGGTCGGGCGGGCTTCTCGCGGCACACTCAAGTCCTCTCTTGCCCGCCGCACACTCGCTGCAGCGCCCGTCGTCAATCTCGTCTTGTACGGCGACTGTCTGGACGATGATGACGTGGAGCTCTGCGCTCGCATGGCCGGTCAGGACCTGCGGCTCGTCACCCGAAAGCAGCCGCAGCCGCAGTCCCCGCAACCTCAGCCGTGCGACGGCGCCGAGCGGGACCAGCCCCGCGGCGGCGGCGGCGGCGGGTCGCTCCTCTCGCGCGTTGCCGTGCTCGTCCAACCTGTACGGCATGGCGGTCTGTTGATCGTGGAGCCGCGGCGTGGGCGGCTGCTGGGCAGGTGGTGGCCGATCCTGGTGGTTCCGGAGCCGGAGGCGGCGGCCGAGATCAACGCGCTGTGGCACGAGGCGACGGAGGAGCAGGCTGCGGCGGGCGGCGCGGGGCCGGCGAGCGGGGCAGCAGCGGGGCCACCGCTACCTCCCGGGAGTCGGAGTCCCCCGGATTGGTGCGTTTGCCGGAGTGCAGCAGCTGAGGGCGCGGAAGGGGTTTCGCTGTCCTTGGGGCGGGTCCACGGGCCTTTGTCGCACACCACCACCCTCCACACCACACACCCCACCGTCGGTGTCGTACCATCACACTGTATCGTACTCTGCCGTACCGCAACTGACGAGCACGGCGCCACGCTTTCCTTGCGCTTCGCCATGTCTGCGCCGCTGGGCCGCGTTGTCTCCCCTCCAGTTCTTCTCCTCATCCCGCGCCCCGCTCCTCAGGCTGCAGGACTTCCTGGTGGATCTGGGGCAGGTGCTGGACTGGGTGGGCTGGCAGGCGGGGGTGGACGGCGCGGCCGCGGGCACGGCCACGGCCACGGCCGTGGGCGCTTCGGGCGCTTCGGCCGCGGCCGCGGCGACCGCGGGCTCGGGCTCGGGCTCCGCGAACGCCTCCCACTCCAGGCGGGGGGGCCCCGACCTGTCAAGCTCCAGCGAGCTGTGGGGCAGCGGCACGGGGGACAGCGTGGTGGCGGCCATGGTGGTGAGTGCTGTTACTACTAGGGTTGTAGGTATTGGCGCGGAGTACACCGGGCTCGTGACTCTGGCGGCCAATGCTGAACCAAGGGGGGGGGTAGGGCGTCGGCGTCAACGCTTCGCCGTCTTCGTCAATGTCTACATCGGCGGTTATCGGTTCGTTGCACTTTTGCGGTTTCGCTGTCTTTATTGACATTAAGGGGGGGTTAGGGGCTCTTCAGGCGGCCGTACGATGCATGGGGTGCCTAGGGTTGCTTGGATGAGTGCAGGTGGGGCAGCAGCAAGCGGCGCGGTGGTGGCAGGGTCGTGGCGTGGATGGGGAGGCGCATCCGCATCGCACAGGTCCAGGTCATGACGCGTGAGGCGCAGAAGGTCCGGATCGATGTCCGGACCAAGCCGTGGGGCCGCCCCGCGTTGCCCTGCCGATGCTGCCCAACGGCCGTAACGGACGTTCACTTGATCTGCATCCAGTTGGTCGTACACAACCGTACAACATCGCCGTGCTGCGCCGCAGCACATAGGGCCCCGTCCTGCCGCCTCAGTTCGTACAACGTACCGTATGCCGCTCGGCTCAACGTCACAAACGTGCACTTCGGTATCTAAACCCGCATACACACACACAAACACAAACACATGCGGGTTGCACTTCTAAACACACACAAACACAAACACATGCTCGGTTGAAAGAGTGACGCGTTGCGTGTCCACCCCTGATTTACACGCTTTCCCCGCTGGTCTCTGTACGACAGCACGTCGTTGCCGAGCGCGATGTGATGGCGCAGCCCCAGCGGCCGCTGGAGCCGGCAGTGGCAGCCGCCGCCGCCGCCGGACCGACCCGGCCAGCGGCACCGTCGGCCGCGACCCCGCCCTTGGGCAACTCGGCGGCGGCTGCCATGGCGCCGGCGGACCGAGGTCTCGGCACATCGTACGACAGTACGACGACCACTGACAGGTCGCGCGGCATGGCCGCCGGCGGCGGCGGCGGTGGCGGCCCGCGTGACGGTGATGAAGACGACGGAGAGGACGACTTGGCGCGCGGCGGCGGCGGCGGTGGGACGGCGGGCGGCGGCGGCGGCGGCGGTGGGACGGCGGGCGGCGGCGGCGGCGGCGGTGGGACGGCGGGCGGCGGCGGCGGCGGCGGCGGTGACCGTGGAGCCGCCGGCGCGGCCGCCGCCGCCGCCGCCGCCGCCCTTACTGCCCGAGTGCTGCCATCTCCACTGGAGGCAACGGCGGACCTGCGCCATCGGCTGTCCGTTAAGGCGCATCGGCTGCTGGCGTTCTGCGTGTCGCGGTGAGTTAAGCACTGGCCAGCTGGCGCGGCCGGTGGCTGCTGCTGTCCGTGCGACGGGCTTTGCCCCGAAAGGTTGCATGTCTTCATCCGCAGGTGAAATACTGTGTACGGTATGTTGTTGTTGATATACGATGTGTGTAATTCCGCGATGGGTCCATCGCGGTCCGTCGTGCCGCTTGTCACCTATCTCTCTGCTCTGCAGGGGAATGCTGCACACCACGGTGCTGCTCGGGAACATGCTCCTGGTCCTGGGATCGGGCCTGGACAGCGTCGCGGATCAAGCGCAGCTCGACGGCGAGTCATTGCTGACACGTGCCGTACGATCTGGATCTCGCGCCATGGTGGAGCTGCTGCTCAGCCGGTTCCGCGGTGACCGTACGACGACACGGGAGCTGACGGGCCTGGGTGAGCAGCATTGCCTGGATAAACCCTGTACGGCAACGTACGACGGACGCGCATGCTGATTCATGCCGGACGCCATCGTGTCCCTATCTGCCCTGCAGACCATGCACTCCACCTGCCTTTCCCTTTCCCCCGTGCTCCAAGCTGCAACCCGTCGCCGCCCCTACCCGACTCCCCAGCCCAAACCCAAACCCAAACCCAAACCCACGACCCACCGTCCCATCGTCCCACCGTCCCACCGTCCCATCGTCCCACCGTCCCACCGTCCCATCGTCCCACCGTCCCATCGTCCCATCGTCCCATCGTCCCACTCACGCGTTCTCGCAGGACCCATGGGTCTAGGGCCTCTGCACGTCGCCGCCATGACCCCTGACGGCCACGAGGTAGCCTCCGCGCTGCTGTTGGGGATCCACCGCGCGCCGTACGACTGGTTCCTGCTGCCGAGCGCGGGCGGGCCCACGGCCGCGCAGCTGGCGACCCGCTCGGGCAACGCCGCGCTCAACACGCTGGCGATGCAGCTCCTGGTCGATGAGGCCGGCGGCGGCGCCGTCGACGACAACGGTCCAGCGGCCGCCGGCGGCGGCGGTGCCGGCGGTGTCAGCGAGTCGGCGGCGCAGCGCGACGCCGCGACGGCGGCGGCGGCGGGTGTCTGCAGCGGCGGCGGCGGTGGCAGCGGCGGCGCCGGCGGGTTGAGCGATCAACTGGTGGAGGCGATGCTTGATGTGGGTCTGCAGCTGCCGTGGCAACTGGCGGGCAGGGCGGCGCGGCGCCCCTGCGACGCTGCCCCCGGCGCCGGCGGCGCCAGCGGCGGCGCGCCGTGCGAACACGGGTACGACAGCACCGCCGGGTTGAATTTCAGTGGCGGCGCCGCCGCGGCAGTGGCGGCGGCGGCGGCTACAGCTACGGCCACCGCGGCCGCCGCCGCCCCCGCCGCCCTCTGCACAGCGGCCGACTCGTTGTCCGTCCGGCAGCAGCTGCAACACATGGAGCAGCTCTACCGAGCAGACGCGCTGCCTGCGATGATGCAGCTTCAGGAGGTAGAGACGGAGCAGTGGCAGCCGAGCTTGCCCTATAGACAACCCTTCAACCGCCGGCCGCCTGCGCCGCCGCCGGCTGCGGGAGGAGCTACCCCGAGCCATCACGGCCTGGCGCCGTCGGTGTCCGCTACCCAGGGCCCCGCACCGTTGCAGGGGCTGCCGGTGGCGGCGGCGGCGGCGGTGGCTCCTGCGGCGCCGGCTCTGGGCTCGGCCGCGACAGCTGCCCCGGCGCCGCCGCCGGGCCTCCCTGTAGCTACGATGACACCACCTCCTGCGCTGCAGCCGCTTGGGGCGACGGCGCCAGGACCCGTACCGCCGGCGGCGGCAGACGCGGCGGCGCCGTCACCCCTGCCCCGCCCCGACGGGCATGAGGGCGAGGGCGGGCTTGAGGAGGAGCGCGGGGGCGAGGAGGAGGGCGAGGGCGAGGGAGGCAGCAGTCGTGTGCTGAGCAGCAGCGGTGTGGCGTCTGGGGAGCGCGAGGCTTCCGGCGGCTTCAAGCGGCTCAAAAGGCTGTTCAAGGGCCTGTTCTCCGGAGGTGGCGGTGACGCCGGCGGGGGCGGCGGCGGCGGCGGCGGGAGCGGGGCCAGGGAGGGCTCGCGCCGTTGAGCTTGTGCCTGGATGTGTCAGCGTGGATGGGGTAATGTGTCCTCAGCGGTTGAGCCGCGAGACAGGAAGCCGGTGACTGCGTGGACAGGAAGCCGGTGATTGTGTTTAGAGGAGATACCCGTGAGTGAGAGAGGGGGTGTGCGTTCGTAGGCAGGCAAGGCAGCGTGCGTGACGTGCAAGGGGGAGAGCTAAGTCCGGGCTTTTGACCGTGTGCCGAAGTAAGATAAGTAGTATGATGAGTTACTTGGGCTGCGGACGAAGGGTGAGCCGGCGGCATCGCTGCGTCATATGGCGCTTGTCGGCAGAAGGTTCGGGTGGTGTCGCGGCGCCTGCCAGCCGGTGCGGGACCGCGGACCGGCGGGCCACTCTAACACACACGCCAAAATGCTGTGTGTGTGAGATAGGCAACGACGCTGATCTCTTTGTTTGTCGGCGAGGCGTAGTTCGCAATTGTGCATGTTGGGTCCTACATCCAACTCGCACAGTTTGAGAGAAGCGTGCTTCTCGTCGATGTCTAGCATAGCACGCGTTGCGCCATCCTCGGTTTCTGTCATTCACGTAATAATCTATTGTTGGTTTGGTTGGTGATTTGATTGGCAGTTGGCAGTCGCCTGACCAGTTGTTTTCTTTGTTGTTGTCGTTATTTTTGAGGCGCATCGGCGGCGATGCGGGTGGTTGGTTCACGTGTCCCCCCAATCGAGGCCGGGCAGCGCCCCAAGGAGGCCCCATCCCAAGGATGGATGGAGGGAGCCGCAGCTCGGGGCGCGGGTAGAGGCTTGAGCGGCCCCGGGACGGCCACGGGACGGCCACGGGACGGCCACGGGACGGCCACGGTTTTACCCATGCCACTCAATGACGTTTCCAGATGGGCGTTTGGATCGACAGGGCCTCTCCCTTCGGTCCCTCCCAAGACACGGCCGGACCCCCACGGCCGGGTCCCCCGTCCCCTTGACCCCGCGCTTCGTCTCTCGTCGCCCTGCCACCCCGCGGGCCTGATGCCCGCCACACTCCCTGCCGGGCCGCTCGCCCGAGCGCCCGCCCGGGCACACGGTGCCGCCTCTCCCCCTTCTCCCACAGCTGAAAGGTGGCCCCCGGTGGGACCTCCCGTGCAATGGTGGAACTGGGGATGACTTGAGGAAGGCGGCAGGAGCGACAGAAAGGGTAGAGCGTGAGGAGGATTGGATCCAAACACTCAATTGAAACCGGTCGAATGCGATGTGATCCCGATCGCGATCATCGTTGGATCATCCGTGTTGTGTTGCGAGTGTCCGCCGTAAGGAGTGAGGAAGGCAGGGAGAAAGGCAGGGAGGGACGCAGGGAGGGAGGCAGGGAGAGAGGGACGCAGGGAGGGAGGCAGGGAGAGAGGGAGGCAGGGAGAGAGGGAGGCAGGGAGGGAGGGAGGCAGGGAGGGAGGCGGAACCGCACACCGCGAGTTCCCCCCCCTTAAATCCCTCGAACGCGCTCTGGTACTGGTCTTCAAGGGGCCCTGGGGGCTCGCTGTGTGCTGCTCAGCCCTCCGCGGGTCGGACCTTTCACACAGCCCAGGGACCGCCGCTGTACTTGGGTCGGGACGCCGACAGCACTTGGTGGGTGGTTACTTGGTTGGTTGGTTGGTCGGTTGGGGCCCCTTGGGCTGCCCAGGGCGCCAGCTCCAGCTGCACCGAGCTGGCTAGCGGTTCGGCAGAGCTGGCTTGCGCAGGCTGCTCAAGTAAGGGGTTTATGATATATACTGCCCGGCAGGGGGGATGCGTTTGCCATTGGTTGGCGTGCAACCGCCTCCTGGTTTGGTGGTTTCGGAGAGGAGCGATGCCCAGCGGGCCTGGGCGTGGGCGTAGAGCGGGCGGCTGCCTTGACCCTGGAGCCTTCGCCGCCCCATGGGACCGGGATCTCGTCCGGTGCGTGCAGTGCTGTACTCTAGCTGCGGCTGCGGCTGCTGTTAAGGCCGCTGCTGCTGCTGTTGCTGCTGCTGTTGAGGCTGCTGCTGGGGCGGCGGCGACTGTTGAGGCTGCTGCAGCGGCGGTGGCGGTGGCGGCAGCGGCAGCGTTTTGCCATGTGTTTCTGTATTTGTGCTGCACAAATATATATTTGCCGCACGCCGTCGTCCCTTGAAACCTAGACGACCGGGCGGGCGCTCGGGCGAGCGGCCCGGCAGGGAGTGTTGTGCACGTGGCCATGTACGTGCCTGGATCACTCGGGAGGGATGCTGCTGGGCGGCCCGGGCGAACGGTGCCGGCGGGTAGCAGCACATCTTCAGGTCAGGCTGTGATGGTTGACTTTGGTGGCGGTGGCTGGTGCCGCTGCCCCGGCCCCGGTGTCCGTCCAGGGCAGCGTTGATGGGGGTCATGAGGAAGGCAGGCCCCAGATGAAACCCTAGAACCCCGGGCTGGTTCGGACGGGGTAGGAATACGGGGGGACGGGGGGATTGGGGGGGATTGGTGGTAAAGGCGGGTTGGGGGGGACACCCTCCTCTGGCCGAGCGCTGCTGCGGTGTCCGACGGCGGGATGTCGTCACGCATGTTGGTACCTGGTCCATACCTCCCCTCATGTTCGACCGTCCCTCGCCACTTGCTCTGCCTGCCATGAATGTGGGTCTGCCTGCCTGTTTGTCCATAAACGAAGGGCACATGTCCCTTTTCAAGGCTTCAAATTCAAATTCACGCATTGGGGTTTCATTGCCATGGATTTCTTGCCGTACATGGTCGTCTTGCTGTCGTACATGGTCGTATTGACGATCTGGCTTGCTCGGTTGGTGGGGCGGTCGGGCACCTGCGGACACCCACAAGGACCCACGGGTCAGGGGGCAGCCCACGTCATAGCTGGCTTTCGTACGCGGGCTGAAAAGCGTTCGTACTGCTAGTGTGTACGGCGGGTCGGTCCCGCCGCCCCGCGCATGTGGCCAATTGCCGCCTGCAGTCGTCACGGGCGGGGTTCACGGCCCCCCAGGGAAGCTAGCTGGGTGGCTGTGCTTAGAAGAAGGGCCCGCCGCCGCGGGGTGGCTGTGTGCTGGTGTTGTGGCAAGTGTGGAAAGCCCCGCACGACCCATCGCTGCGGTTTGGGTCGTGGTTTAGGGTTTAGGATGGGTGTGTGGGTTTAGGGTCTGGATGGGGTGTGTGGGTTTAGGGTCTGGATGGGGTGTGTGGTAAGGGTGTGGCATTCTGCGGCGGGGTACGATGGCCGAGGCCGGTGGAATAAGCCGCAGCACTGTGTGTTTAGAAAATGAAACCCGCCTACGCTGTGTGTATTTCATGTTGGCTGGTCCGTACAGACCGAGCAATGGAACGTCTCGGAGCTGCGACTGCGGGGCGGCCGCGGCCTCCCGCCTGCCGGGCCCGCTGGGCCCGCTTGGCTCCCGGAGGTGCGCTTGCCGCGCAGTCGGTCGCAACCGACCGGTGCCCTCCTCGCCATGCGAAGCAAGCTGGCGTGTGGCTGGGGGCTTGCACGCGCGTGTGTCCAGCGGGAAGCCCGCCCGAACCACCCACGCGCGCGGCGTGTGTGTGTGTGTGTGTGTGTGTGTGTGTGTGTGTGTGTGTGTGTGTGTGTGTGTGTGTGTGTGTTCAGTGTGTATCGTTACATATCTGCCGGGCCGACGCTGGCCGGGGGCGCTAACCCGCCCCATTCGGGAGACCGCCGAAGCACTGTGAGTGTGTCGTTCGTCAGCCAGAAAGGCGCGGCGGCAACAAAGAAGTGTGTTCGTGTTGTGTGCGTGCGTGATGACCATCGTCGGTAATTAAGGCAGCGTGCGTGGTGCGCGAGGGGCACGGCGGCGCCCCCCGCAGATGTCCGCGTGTGCGTCCACACATTAAAACTGTTCCCAGCCGTGAAGCGCTTGAAAGTGTGCATGGCGGCAAGCCGCCGCACCGCGCGAGTCATTTTTTAGCGCGCTGCGATTGGTTTTGGTGAGCTGAAGCTGATGGATGCCAGTCGGTGCGGTTCCGCTGCCCTGGCTACTCGAACTGACAACGCGATGCTGTGCGTGCTGTGTGACCCGCAATGCTGTGCGTGCTGTGCGACCCGCTCGAGGATGCCCCGGAACGGAGCCACCTGCGAGCAGAACGCCGAACGTCAGCGCCGTTGACGAATGATGGCAGATAGGCGGGGCACAACGTGATGATGCAGGCGGTCAAGAAATGTGCGCGCCAAGGCAGCAAAGAGGCAAATTGACGAAGGCCGGCAACGGCAATGACAGGGCAAAGAAGGCCTAATGACATACGTGTGTATGCGTGTGATTACGAAACGGGGCCCGCGAGGATTGTGTGTGTGTGTGTTAGCAAGGTGTGTGTGTGTGAATCGTTACATATCTGCCGGGCCGACACTGGCCGGGGGCGCTAACCCGTCCCATACGGGAGACCGCCGAAGCACTTTCCCCCGGATACGGGGGAAAGTGGCGTAAGGGGCCTCTGTCCCCTCGCTCTCAACCAAGGGCGCGTGCCCGATCCCCGAGGATCGGTGACCGCTGTGCCCCCTCAAGGGAGTGGGCGAAGGCCCATCCCGGGCGGTCTGTGCCTCGCAGTCCGCTGTTCAACCTCCTTGTGTGTGTGTGTGTGTGTGTGTGTGTGTGTGTGTGTGTGTGTGTGTGTGTGTGTGTGTGTGTGTGTGTGTGTGTGTGTGTGTGTGTGTGTGTGTCCGTGGTCGCGGTTGCGCGGTGTGATGTCGCTCAGATCCTTGATCGGATGGGTACGACGGGTGCGTCCACCTCGCGCAGTGTTGCCCTGCAGGCCCCGCCGTGATGGGGGCATGACATTTGACATCCGGACAGTCTCCGCGTTGCCTGTATGGGCCAGAATGACCTCTGTTGAGGCTCTCTTGATGTCCAAGCGATCCCCAATCTCGCTGCTTGTTCGTCACTCATCCGCTGCTCGGTGAATTCCGCTTTCGTCTTTTTGGCATAGCAGTAGCACTACTTGTGAGCCTTTCAATGGGCCGCAGTGCCGCTGGGTGGCTAGGGTATGTACGTGCACGGCACCTTACCGATGCGGAGACACGACAGGGGAGGCTGCGCCAACGGCCGTGGCGCCTCATTATAACCAACTATGATGCGCTTATTTACATGATGTCTCGTACTCTCGTTGGTGTGTCCTTGGTGTGCGTGCTTTATTGGGTTCTCATCCGCCCGATTGACGGCGGGTTCATGTAGTAATCGTTACAAGGTGGTTCATACTGTTCGTAGGGGCAGAAGGTCAGGCCCTGCTCGCGGCGCTGCTGGTCGGGGCGGCGGTGGGCAGTGGGAGGTTTAGAGAGAAACCGCCCAGGCACACCCAGCCCGGCGGCAAATACTGACAAACGGTAATTACCGGTACCTGCAAGGCAAAGGAGGAAACGCAAGTGAAAGCAAAGAAGCCGCGGGCAGTGGGAGGTGCCGGTGCCAGCTTAGCCCCGCTTCCGCGCGCGCCGTGCAGCGTTGCGGCTGGGGTATGGGCGTGGGGGGCTTCGAGTAGAGAGCACAACCGTGTGCGATCGAGGCGCGAGGGCTGTGCCTTTTCGTGGAGAGGAGCAATGCGCGTTACGGTACCCAGAAGACAGTGCGTCGATCGTACTGTGCGTGGTTGAGTGTGGCGGTCAGCTGGGCGCCTTCCAACACGGGTTTCCGGTTTGTGGGTACGATGCCAAGGCTGCAGCCCTGCGGGTGAACCGTGTTTGCTATGACCAGCCCAGGGCGTCACGGCACTGGGTAGGAGCGCACAACTGGACACGTGGTTGGAACCCCAGATTGAATAAGCGGCGGTTCCATGTGGTTCTGAAGGTGCGTAGGAGATCCGGTGGTCAACACAGTCAGTGGGCATGTTCCCGCGTCCGGGGAGTGGTGTGAATGGAAAGGCCGAAGTGTGGTGTGGTGAATACTCCGTCTTGTCTCCCTTGTCAACAAATCTTGGAATTATGCTGTACCTGCAGGCTAATGGCGCCCTGCACAAGCATTACGGCTGCAGTGTGTTTGTCTTGACTAGTCGTGAGCCGCTTTTTGTCATAGGCTCATAGCGGAGGAAGAATTGACACTTCACGTATGCCCTATTGCTATCTGCAATGTAGAACACGGCTCGCTTACTGTTCCGTTCTTGAGTTTCGGTTCTGATCATCAACCTGGGGACGCACACGGACGTTTGAAGGAAGTAAAACACGATCAGAGAAAAATCAAGTGCAGGCTATGCATGTACAGGAGTATATATGCATCAGGATACATATATAAGCGTCAACCAAGTTGAGGTTGGTTGCTGCAGTACATCATGCCAACGACACTCAACGACCTAAGGTTGACGTCAACAAAAGTGTCAAAGAGTTGACGTCAGCAACGCAGTAAGCAAAGAACGTCTTATGTGTATCTTCAAATCATCCTTATGCGAAAGCCTTGCATTTGATTATATTTGCTTCACAACACCAGCAGTCTGTTAACGTTTCCTTTTTGGATTTTTACATGAGCTGATGGAGGTGAACCTCCTACAGCTCGCTTTGACCCATTTGCTAGCCGCGAAGGCGGGTGCATGGGCACTCAGTCACAAACGCTCCCACGCTGACGAATCCCACGCCAAACAGTCATCCAAGTCCCTTGCCCCACACGCACTACCTGAAAGCAAGCGGTCCAACGATAAACCGCATCGCAACAGGCAGTCAGCCGGGCTGCCGTCAAGCAAGTCCCCGGAGAACTCCGGCAGGGCACAGCAGCGGGCAGGCCGGCGCGGCCCCGTGCCCCCCGCGGCCTGGATGCTTTCGGGTCACAGCTCATCAGTGCCTGCGCAGCTGCCCTGGGCAGGCCCCAAGCGCGAAGACCAGCACCCCGCGCAGCGGCAGCTTGAGCCACCCAAGCAGGCTGACAAGAACACTCTCCCGTTCCATCAGTCGACCGATAGCAGCAACAAAAGCAGCAGCACTGCGCCGCCATCTGCCGAGGACCAGCCAAGCGGCGCCGGCCCGCGAGATCTGCCACACCGGTGGCCCACCGCAGCGCAGCTCGCGGGGCCCGAAGCAGGGCTGGAGGGCTGGCACCTGGACGACGAGCCGCGACCGCCCCTGGAGCACCCAAAGCCTGGCGCGGTGGCCGAGCCGGGGGCCTTTGTGGCAGGTGAGTGTGCGGCTGGGGTCTGCGCCCTTGGTCCAGCCAGCCGGGTCGATGACAGCGCAGGCGCAGCAAGCGGACCTCAGGCGCCTTCCCTGATTGCGTGATTGACACCCGCCTGACTGACTGACTGACTGACTGACTGACTGACTGACTGACTGACTGACTGACAGGCGTCTGGGAGGCCGCCAGCCGCCTTTTTGGCGGCGATGGCGGTGGCGGTGGCGGTAGGGGCCCCGCCGCAGATGACGTCGCCGACGAGGCCGCCGCCGGGCCCCGCAACGCCGCACCACACCTGGTGGGCCCACACGCCCTGGGGGCCGAAGGTGGGGGCCTCGGGACGGGCCCTGCCGGCATCAGCATCAGTAGCGGCGGCGGCGGCGGCGGTGCCGGGGGTACTGCGGCGGCTGCCGCCGCAGCGCTCACATCCGCGGGGGTGCCCTGGGGGACCTAGCCGAGCGGGCGGTGGAGGTGCCGGTCCGCAGCTTGAGGGAGCTCAACCGGGTGGTCACGGTGGGTGGGGGGTAAGGATTTGGGAGGAGGAGGGCGGAGGAGGGGAGGGGAGGAGGGGAGGGGAGGGGAGGGGAGGGGAGGGGAGGGGAGGGAGGGGAGGGGGAGGGGGAGGGGGAGGGGAGGGGGAGGGGGAGGGGAGGGGGAGGGGAGGGGAAGGGAGGACGGACGGACACCAAGTCGTCCCGCGGCTGTCCGAGGGAACAGTCAAGTGCGCAGTCAGGTGCGCAGTCAAGTGCGCAGTCACGTGCGCAGTCAAGGGCTTTGCAGCCGGTGTCCTCGTTTTGTCTCCTCCCCTTGGCCCTGGCACAGTCGATCCTCCACCGGACCTTTGCACCGGCAGCAGCGTACAAGTATGAGCATGTCTTTACCAGGTCCCTCCTCACCCCTCCCACGGGGGGGCCTGCCCGCGTCCTGCCCTCTTACTTCTCCCCCTTGGGCGTCATTCGTGGGGGCCCTCGGGGGCGTGCGTGCGTGGCTGGCTGGCAGGCCGGGGTGAGCGACTTCCTGGCCAGTGACTCGGGGCGGAGGCTGAGTGAGCAGGTGGCGGCGGAGATGAGCACCGGTGGGTGGGGGTGCGTGGTGAGATGAGGGAGCCACGCAACGGAGGGGGAGCGAGAGGGAGGGGACTCAGACCGCGGGGCCGGCAGACGCTGTACGGCAGAGGGCAGACGGACGGGGGCCGAGGCCCCTGCGCTCACCCGGACCAGATTGTGGAGTTTGGGACTCCAGGGCTTCAACCGCCCCTTCCCATCCTCACTCCGGCCGGCGTCGCCTACCCGGACCCTTCCCCCATCCTCCACCGGACGTTTGCTCTGGCAGCAGCAGCGCAGTTTGAACATGTCTACCCACTTCCTATATCCCCCATCCTCTCCTCTCCGGCCTCACGCCCGCACCCTCCGGGCCCCCCCCTTCAGGCGCCTTGATGGCGCCCGTCTATCTGACCGAGGAGCTGGTCAAGGCCCGACTCAAGAGGTGGGGCCGGCGGCGGGGGTTGGGGGGAGGAGAGGAGAGGATGGGGACCCCGCGCGCGCGAGAGAGGGGATAGATGGGGCAGCGGGGAAGCGAGGTCGGTCGAACGGTGGCCCCCTTCACCCTCTTTCCCGTGGGTCCCTTTCACCCTCCTCCTCGGGGGCCCCGCCCCGTTTCGCGGGTCGGGGCAGGGCAGGACAGATCACCCGAGGGCGCTCGAGGCATCCTCGGCTCTCCAACTGGAAGTGCGTCCGCATTCCCCTTGCCAGTACCGCTGCCGTTGCCATTCCCCTTGCCGTCGCCGTTGCCGCCCCGGAACCCCCTGCGCCGCCCCGGAACCCCCTGCGCCGCCCCGGAACCCCCTGCGCCGCCCCGGAACCCCCTGCGCCGCCCCGGAACCCCCTGCGCCGCCCCGGAACCCCCTGCGCCGCCCCGGAACCCCCTGCGCCGCCCCGGAACCCCCTGCGCCGCCCCGGAACCCCCTGCGCCGCCCCGGAACCCCCTGCGCCGCCCCGGAACCCCCTGCGCCGCCCCGGAACCCCTGCGCCGCCCCGGAACCCCCTGCGCCGCCCCGGAACCCCCTGCGCCGCCCCGGAACCCCCTGCGCCGCCCCGGAACCTCATCCGCTCCCCGCGCGCCTGCCCGCCTCCACGCGCGGCCCCTCTCTCCCTCCCTCCCTCCCTCGCTGCCTACCAATCTCCTACACCCTCCCTCTCTCCATCCTATGCCATCCAACTCAGCGAAACGTCACCTCGCCCCTCCCTCCCTGTATCCTCCCTGCCCTCCCGCCCCAGCTTGCTTCGTTCCCACGCCCGCTGGATCGCGACGTACCTGGCGGTGCGGGTGTCACTGGCCACTGCGGCGCTGCACTGCGCCAAGGGCCTGATGCGCAGGTGGGCGCGGGGGGCCGGGGGATGGAGGCGCGGGGGATGGAGGCGCGGGGGATGGAGGCGCGGGGGGATGGATTGGGGAACCGATACGTGGCACAGGAGTCAATACGCGACCCAAGTTACTTACCATACATACCTGAATTGTGCGCTCACCGTTACCTCGGGCGACCGCGTCGCCGCCGGACCCATCCCGGACCGAGGCGCGGGGGAGGACGGGCCTGGCAGATTGGGGGCTCTGAGAGGCGCTGGATGGAGGTGGGCGCGGGAAGCCGGAGAGACGGAGCCGGGTGGGGCCGGGTGGTGTTACTGAGGTCGTTCGTGAAGGCGGAGGTCAGCGGTGTGTGTATGGGGGTGCTCACATACCTGAAAGGTGCGGTCATGGCCATCGGACCTTGCCCGACAACATCATTCCGCCAGTTGTCATGCGTCGTACCCCAAATGCAGCCGTCTCCGTACGATAGCCCGCGGGCCGGGTCCTCAGTGCACGGGAGATTAAGTGGCGCCGCACCGCCGCGTCGCGCGTGCGGGTCCCGCCGCGCGCCGCGACGGTTCCTTCCGGGCCCGGACCCATGGGTCCCATAAGCTAGAGGGAGACCAACCCATGGGTCATTGTCGTCCCGATACAGGTCTGTCCGCAACCGCGGCCCTCGATGGCTGCGCGGCGCCGTACACTTCGTGTGTGACGTCATGCTGCCGACGGGGTTCTTCGGACCGCTGCTGGGCGTCACCGCGGGGGTGCTGCAGCTCACCGGCGTCGGGTTCATCTTCCATCGGGGTACGGCAGGTACGGCATCAAGTGGCGGCGCTGGTAAGGATGGTGGCGATGGCAAGGACGGCAGCGGCACCAGCAGCAGCGCGGGCGGCAACGGAGGCGACGTCCGGAGAGCCGGGCGTGGCGGCGGCGGCGATGGCGCAGCCGGGCTCAGGGCGGGCAGCGGCGCCGTCGCGGCCGGCGACGCGTTGCGCGCCCTGACCTTCCCCGTCCTGATCTCGCCCCTGTCGCCCCTGTCGTTGCTTCTCCTCCAACCCGTTCAGCTGCAGCAACAGCTACCGCAGCAGCAGCAGCACCAGCGGGGTAGGCCCGGCACAGCGGCGGCAGCCAGGGCGGGTCCTGAGGTCGGGCCGAAACCGCCTGCTGCGGCCAAACCTCCACAAGGATTACTAGCACCAGCCCAACCACCAGACGCATCGGCGATGGTGGTTTTGGCCTCGGGTGCCGCCGGGTGTGGCGATGCGGTCTATTCGGGCGAGGTCTGGTCCTGAGAAGCGACATCCACTGTCAGCCTTGGATACGACAGCTTGTACGGCGTATACGGTACGGTGCCGTTCTCAGACCGCTCGCCATGCAAGCGGAACGCGAGTCGGCCGCACCGCAGGACACTGGCCTCCCTACCTGACAGCTGCGCAGCTTTTGTGTTTTCTTTATCATTATCACCGTCAAGAGGTTATTACCCTGATGCGGTTGCACTGGGAGTGCGTGATGAGCAGCGAGGATGAAAGCAGCGGGGGTGGTCCTCTGGAAAGGAGGACAAGATGGCGCGGGATCTCAGATCAGGAATCTCAGATCAGGGATCTCAGATCAGGGATCTCAGATCACCCACCGCACGGGACGACCGAAGGGCCGGGGACTGGGGCAGCCTAGCCAGCCAGAGAAGAAAGGCGCCTCATCCCGCTGGGGAGCCTCAGGGTATCCAGCCGCCTGCGGACCGCTGCGGGCCCCGTGCACCACCACCACCACCACAATGGCCACCACCACGTACTGTAGTGGTGCCATCCCGTAGTGCCATCCCGGCCAGCAGCTGCAGCAGCAGTACCATCAGCGGCATCATCGCTACCGGCAGCTTTGAGGGGGGGCGCAGCAGCCCGGTGGCTTGTCCATCAGACAAGAGGCGGCGGGTGCCCGTGCAACCCAACATGGTCCCGAACACGACCTACACCGGCGAATGCGGGGGGTCCAGTGACCCATCTTCGCCCGCGGTTCGCTCCCCACTCCCACCTCCGCGCTCCCCACTCCCACCTCCGCGCTCCCCACTCCCACCTCCGCGCTCCCCACTCCCACCTCCGCGCTCCCCACTCCCACCTCCGCGCTCCCCACTCCACCCACGGCCATGCTACCGGCGGATTCCGCCATGTGCCATCACGCCCTTTGGCGCAACACACACTACACGGCAGCTCATTACGAGGTACTACGTGTGGTTCATAAGTACGACACTGTGGCCGGAAACTTTCTTTGGCGTGAGGCCTTGGTCCTGGCATCCCTGTGTTGAACGCTGGCATGGGCCGCGAGGTCTTACTCGCGTCCAGCGGCTGCCGAGAACGACAAGAGGTGTGTATGACACGCCGCTTCAGCGCACCGCACCGCACCGCACCGCATCGCGTGCGCGTCTCTTAATGCAGCTCGCCGACATGGAGTGCCGCACGCACCGCCCGCTGCTTCGCTACACCTTGTGTTCCGCCGCCGCCTCCGAGCGCACCCGGAGCGGTATTCCTCCGGCATCCTTCCCGTAACCCTCCCGTAAACCCTCCTTCCCTCCCGTAACCCTCCCTTCCGTATCTCTGTACCCCAAACTGACTGTCCGCCTCTCCCTCCCTCCCTCCCTCCCTCCGTGACACCGCCGCTGTGACCAACCACAGACATCTTCTCGATGCCGCCCCTCGCAGCCTCCCCGCTGCCGGCGGTCGCAGCCTCGCTGCCGGCCGTGGCGGCGGCGGTGCCGGCCGTGGCGGCGGCGGCCGGGGACGCCGTCGGTGCCGCCGTCGAGGCCACCTTGTCTCCGGTCGCCACCGCCGCGAGCGCCCTCGCGGGTGGCGGCGGTGGGGGCGGTGGTGGGGCAGTTGGCAGGAGCCGCGGCCGTCGCGGCGGCTGACGCAGCCACGGGGCCGGAGAGCGTCGTTGAGCGCATCTGGGTATCTGGGTGGCGGTTGGTTGCACAGCTGGTGGGTGGTGCTGATGGGCGTGTGGGCCGATGCGCTGATGGGCACCTCCAGGGAGGGTCGTGCGGCGTCAAAGCAGTGAGACCACGGAGGGAGAACGGCAGATGCCATAACGCGTGGTGTGCCGCGGTCTGGCGCACCTCGTACGGCACCGTACGATGTACCGTATTCGACATGGCGTACAGAAGAGATCCCACGTCGTGTGTTGGATTTTGGGTTTCTTGCTTCCAGGCGGTCACCACTTGCGATGGGATCGTCCCGTACGCCGCTTGTAAGTAAAGGAGCCGAGTAACGAAGTGGTCAGGGCGCATTGGAAGGAAAGGGCCGAGCGGACATCCTGCCCCGGTGGTTTCGACTGGGACTGAGTCAAGGCTGTGTTTGTTTGTTTCGTTGTTTGGTTGCTTCTGTATTGGTTGGTTGCTTCTGTTTGGGCAGAGTCGAGGGCGACGTCGAGACGTCAACTGTATGCCGCATATGGCCTATCGGACCCTATCAAGATCAGTGCACTGACACCGATACTCACACTGAAACTGATACTGATACTGATACTGATACTAAGTGACTGATACTGATATTGATACTGAGTCACAGTGGACGTTCTCTTTGGCGCGTTTGATTGAAGCAAGCTGCCGGCTGGGGTTCAATGTCTCCCAAGTGGTTGGGCTACAGGTCACTGGATGGCTCGGTATAGCCTCGCGCCGAGAGGGAGGCAAGCGGCCGCGAGGAGGGCCAGAGTTCTGTTTCTATTAATTCCTTTTTTCCTAATGCTGACGAATCGTAACGAGCGTAGCACTGACAGGGGCACATGTACGTGAGCGCTGTTGTTGGTGGTACGGCACGCGGGTGCCGTACAACCGCACCGAGTTTGTGCGCGCTTCCATCCGTCCGCGGAGCTGGGGATGAAGATATGAAATGGAAAGAAGCCCCCACACGCACCGCACCCGGCACGGGGCGACAGACGGGGTACCCCGACCTGCCTGCCGTCCGCCGCCGGAAGTGGCACAGCACGCACGCACGCCCGCCCGGCTTGATTGATTGAGAGGCCCCACGTCATGAACTGTATCACTTCATCAGATGAAGGGAAGCCGGGGGGCCCGTGTGTGTGTGTGTGTGTGTGTGTGTGTGTGTGTGTGTGTGTGTGTGTGTGTGTGTGTGTGTGTGTGTGTGTGTGTGTGCGAGATGGGGCCCGCTGAGCGGCCGCCTGTCCGCTTGCAGGCGGCTGTCCTGAGCTGGCCGGGATGCGGGGGAGTGCCGGCCCGAGACTCGGCAGTTAAGAGGGCCGCTGCAGCATTCATACATTGCATCTGGGTTTTTGGTTCTTTGAGTGCCGAGCGCGGCCCTGGTGTTGCTAGGTGTGTTGACGGGTGTTGAGTTGTGACGGCTGAGCGGGGATACCGTAGTTGCTTGCTTGCAGATGGCTTACAAGGGCTTGTGCGGCTCCTAGGGCTGCTTTGTTTGTGGCTGCGAGAGGTGCGTTGGTACGTACAGCGAGATGGCGTCACGGGCCTAGCAGGTACGGTGGTACTTGCTCACCACCGGCTGGGGGCCGCTGGGGCACCAAACCACGCGCCTGTCCGGAGCTGTCTCCTCGACGTCAATCAACTTTCGTGAGAGGGGGCTACTTGCATGATGGAAGGACAACACAGGCGCCGCCCCCGTCCTCCCTGCGTTACCTATCTCCGTGCGCCACACACGCGAGCGAGGTGCGGGCTGTCAGCGTGGGGAGACGTACGTGTCCCCGGATGGGCCAATTGTGTTCTGAATCAATGAATCAGAACGTTTGATGTCTTAAGAGCATTTCGTCAACGTGGTGGGGTTTGGTTGGGGTTTGGGAGCCTGCCGAAGTTTGACGCGTAGACCTGGGTATGGCGTCATACATCGCCGTCCGCCACATATGTTTCATGTATATATAGAGATTGGATTCAAGCCCACCAGGGCCCGAAGGCTCTGGAGATCTGCGCGGCAAAGCAATCGGGTCAGAGGTAGACGGGTACATTGGTGCACAGCTGTGGAGTACTGTCCGGTCTTGTCAATCGACGTCCTCAATGACCTTGTTGTCCTAAATCAGAGGCGGGTAGCTGGGAGACGGGAAGTGCACAACAGCCACTGCACAGCAATCGTTCCATCTGAAACCCTAGACTTGATGGGAGCGGCCCGGCCAGTCGACGCGCTCCATGGCGGTCGCTAGGTAGGCACGCGTACCCTGGGTAGATAGCCAAGACCATAGCAACAGGTGATACAGGCCGGCGCAACACGCCCACCCCGCAGCATGAGGGACTGCCGAAGCTCTGCGCCAACACGCCGACTGCGGCCCAGCAGAACTGGCGGGGCCCCGATGTATCGGGCGGCCCCGGTCTGTCCGTTGAGAGGCAGCTGTCCAATCCGACAAGAGCATCCTCTGTGCAACACCAGTGGATGGATGTACATGCGCCTCCTGCGCGCCCCTAGCACCGCACCGCACCGCCCCCACCACCACCACCACCACCAATGTTTAGAGACCCGCGGTGAGAAACCTCCGATACGCCGATGTTGTTCTCCAGTGCGCGGACACGCGTCCCCAGGAAACTGAGCTGAGCGACAAACGAACCGGTCCGCACACACACGTATGCGCTCCTGAACAGATCTGACTCGCACCCGCCTAGCCCCTCACAGCCGGCGACTGCGCCCTCTCGAGTTCGTGCCATCGTGACTTAGTCGTGCGCACACGTGTGAGAGAGGAGCTCCGGATGGTGTCCTCCCGCGATGGTGTCCACTCACCCTCACGCTCACCCTCGCCCTCTTCACACATCATCACACTACTGAGGAGCCCTCCCTCGCTGCACCCTGTGTCTGCGCTACTCCCCTCCCCTCAATCAACATCTTGCGGCCTCCTGCCAACTTGCCTAGAGCGCACCGCCGCACCCCACCCCAAGGACGACATACGGAACTACATGACCGGTGAGAGGTAATGCCCATCAGCGCAGCGACGAAGACACGACCGGCTCATCAGTTGCTACAAGGAGGCCCAGACACTGTCCCTCTGACTCTCAGCTCTCATCGCTCAAGGAGGCGTGCAGCGCAGGGAAGGATGTGCGCAGGCAGGGTGGGATGAGGTGGGGTGCAGGGAAGGCGGAGGCTCCTCCGGACGGGGGCGTACATGGCGCACGTCCAGAACTACGAAGCCGCCAATCGTGAGCTGCCTGCCAAGTCGTAACGAAGAGCAGTGCTTGCGCACCCACCGCCGTTAGGCAATGATCGCCTAGAAACCCGCGACACGACAAATGCAATTCTCCACGAAGACACACAATCGCGGCTCAAGAGTTTCCTACACACACACACAAACGTGGTTGCACTTCTAAACACACACAAACGTGTTCGAACACTGCGGCAATACGGGTCAGGGAGGTCCTAAAGAGGGCCGTCGAGGGGTCAAACCGCCAGCTGTTCCGCAGGCAAAATCACTTCTTCCAGCAGTTGCAGCAGCAGCTGGAAGCGCGACTACGCATGCAGGCAGCGGGCGCAGGCAGCCGGATAGCACCACCGCCGCCGTGAAACACGGCTACGTACAAACACCAGCAGCCCCCTTCGGCGGTCCGAGCTGTGGAAGTTCGAAGTCAGTGGTGTGTGTGTGTGTGTGTGTGGCGGTACCACCGCCGACGCTGCCTCTCACAACGCACGCGCACCTGCACACAGGAACCCATGCACACACGTACAAACACACACACACACAGACGCACACGCGCGCGGGCACGACAGACGCCACGCGTTCGAAGCTCAAATTCACTAGCCAACCACACAACGACCTTCTTCAACGCGCCCGAAGCGCCTGGGCAACGCACACACACGTCGTGACACCCCAACGGCAACAGTCCCAAAGCGGGACCCATTCCGGTTGGGGCACTCAACCGACGGCAACGATTCTTCAACCCAACTCAACTTGCACAGACGCATTGTGAATATTCGCATGCCCTAAACTCTTCCGTCAACAAGAAAGCGCAACGGTTGAGGCTGAAGGAAACAGATGCAGCGCACATTCAGACTTGGGGGGTGCCACCCTAATACGGTACGACGGACCTGGATGGGGACCCCCTGGGACCCCGGCGGCGGAGCGGACGACGTGCACTAGCACAGTCCTCGTGGCTCGTGACACTGCGCAGGCAACCCCTACGGGATTCGCACGACATACTCCGGCCCTGTCCTCCGAGAGGGGAATCCCGCCGCCCTGGCAGCACCACCGGAACATCTGAAAATGCAACGCCTTCCTAAAGCTGTACAGACAAGCCGGCCCCGTCGGGAATCCGGCATAAGGCCCCGGCACCGCACGGCGCGAAGCCGCCCTGGGCGGCATACATAACACCCTTGAGCACGAAACACACCGTCCGCCCAGCATTCAGCGGACAACGCCGCTTACATCCTCACCATAGACACCATCACCGGGGGCAGATACAACGACTTGCAACGAGGGGCGCCGTCACATGCCTCTTGCACTGCCGTACACTCGCCATCGGCTATCAAGAGGTGCCCTGACATCCCCTGGACCACCATCACCCCACATGGCCTGCCCTACCCCCACGGGGCCCCCTCTCGCCCCGCTGCAGCGAAGGAGACCCAATACGCGTGCCGTGCCCGACGCAGCACCTTGCCTCGGGCTGGGAACCTGTTCCTTGTTGCTTTAAATAAAATGCTGCAACATGGTACATGGCTGTTTGGCCCCGACGGAAACTGACCGACCCTAGCCCAGCTCCTAGCTAACCCCCCACCATATCTGCCCGAGTGCACTGCAGCCTAGCGCGGTGGGTCGACAACCGCAACGCCCAGACACCCACTCGGGACAAGAACCGCAACCAGAGACCAGGGAAAAGAGAGAGGTTCAATTCGCGGGGCGCACCAGACCACCGCCTAATATATGTGAAGGTGAATTCCGGATCGTCCTTGCCCCGTGTCAGGGCAACCATCGCAACAGCGACTTCATAACGAGACCCGATCAGATCATCGTCACCTCGCGACCTGAGCCCGTGCAGCCGGATTCCACCGCGAGGGCCGGTCAGCCCGCGCGCAGAAAAGAGAACCGGTTGGGGATGGCCCTGGAACCCTTCCCCACATGCGGCAAGACGCGAGCCCTGCCTGCCTGCTGCCTCCTCCTCCGTAGGCAAGACCCCAGCGCGCGCTCCCTGGCTCGTCTTGCTTCTTAATCACACTTTGGTGTGTGCCGGCTGCTCCACGCTGCGCCCCTGCTGCCACACCGCCGCTGCTCAGACGCGCTTCTCCAGCCGCACGTTGAGGCCGCCCGCCGGGCCCACGGGGATGACGGTGGGGCCGCGACCCACCTTCTCCTTATCGACCACATCGAACTTGAAGCGCTTGTGCAGCAGCGACAGCACCACCCGCGCCTCCAGCAGCGCCAGGTGCTGCCCCAGGCAGTTGCGGGGGCCCTGTGGCGACCGGGGGGCAGGGGGGTTCAGCAAGCAGGCGCCGTGCGGTCGTGGCCAACGACAGGTCGGCCGATCGAGCCCTACACGGCACAATTACTGATACATGATATACATCACGCTCGCACGCGCGCGCGCAATAAGAGCAGGACGGACGCGCAGGACTTCAAAGGTTGGCCTCCAGTGGCCTGCTTCCAAGAAGCGCGCGGCCTCCAGTGGCCTGCTTCCAAGAAGCGCGCGGCCTCCAGTGGCTTGCTTTCAAGAAGCGAGCGGCCTCCAGTGGCTTGCTTTCAAGAAGCGAGCGGCCTCCAGTGGCCTGCTTCCAAGAAGCGCGCGGCCTCCAGTGGCCTGCTTTCAAGAAGCGCGCGGCCTCCAGTGGCCTGCTTCCAAGAAGCGCGCGTCCGTCCGCACGACGTGGGGAGGCCAACAACGGGAGGCCAGCTGGCCGATGCTGCCGAGACGGATGGTCGAGGGGTGACAGGCATATGATATGACAGTCTCACACACGACGAGTGTATATACCCGGGGCTCCCCGCCATAACGAAAGAGGGGCTCGTTGGGCTCGTTTGTGTTGAGACAACGGATTCCCCACCAGGCGCCCAACCCTTGACAGCTACCCCCCTTCCAACACCTCTTCATTCACCACCCTCATCACCCGCCGCAACCCCTCCCTCCCTCCCTCCCATCAATAATCCCGACCTGGATGAAGGGCACAAACATGTAAGCGCGGATGGCGTCGTCAAACTGGTCGTACTCGCCACCCGGCATGAAGCGGTCCGGCCGGAACTCATCGGGCGCGTCGTACATGCGGTGCGTGCCCTGCCGGGTGCAGGAGTAGGGCGTAGGACCCAACGGTCGGAACAAACGAGAGCGCGGAGCTAACCGTCACCGTCATTAGCTGTCATGGACCAAATCCTGGTCCCCATCGCACCTCATCAATGGGTGTGTTTGCCTGGACCTTCTTGTGGAACTGTTGCCTACATAACGGCCTACATCCCCCACCCGTGTCCCCTCATCGCCAAGCCCGCAACATCCCGGGACGGACGGAAGCACAGGGTCGTGCAAGGGGGGCAGCCCACGGCCGCGTGCGCGGTGCGGTCTCTTACCCCCTCACCCCCCTGGAGGAGATACACGCCAAGCCCGTCGCTGAGATGAGATGCACCCGTCCACCAACAGGTGGTTCCAGAGCAGGAGAGCGGCTCTACCCCAGACAGACACATGTGGTTCCGGAACGCTCACCTGCAGGTGGCACGCCACCATGATGCCGCCCGGCAGGGGGTGCCCCATAAGGCCCACCGGATCGTCCGCCGCCTGCGCCAGCGGAGTTGGGTCGGGACAAGTGAGTGGGGCCGGGACATTGTGTGGGGGCCATAGAGCTGGCCAGGTCAGACCTGGAGATCAAAAAGGCGCCGGAAGAGTGCAGAGCGCAGCGCAGCGCCGGAAGAGTGCAGGGCACAGAGCCGGACCGTCGATACGGACAGCGGCGCGGACGCCGCCCTCAACCAACCGACCGACCCACCAGCTTGCGCGTCACCACGGGCACGACACTGTACTTGCGGAGCGCCTCCTGCGGGTCCGAGGGCCAAGACGCACGGATCGGGGGGGGGGGTAAGGGGGTATAGGAAATTGGTAGACGCGCAGGCGATCTACAGCTTAGGGGGGTGGCAGGGAACTGGGCATGAATGGCCCTCGACTGGCCGGGGTCGAATATAGAATACCCTCCGCCGCACACAGATACAGTCTGCATGCGGATGCCCTGCCATGGATCCCGGCCAGTGGATGGGCATGGCCGCACATGCATCAGCGTGGGGGAGACGGGATGGGTAGGAGGCCGCACGGCATCACACAGGACCGACCGAGCGCCCGCGCATCGCTCCCCGGGGCCCTCCCACCTTGAGCACTGCGAGGGTGTACACCATCTCGTCCACACTGCGGCGGGTGGGATCCACCTGGGACTGCGGCCCGAAGGCCGTGTCCGCCTCCGAAACCACCTGGAGGGGGAGCGGAGGGAAGGGAAGGGTGTAGGAAGGGATTCACAGCGGGGATCGGTAATTGACATGTTTTCAAGCGGTGCCGATTGACAGCAGAGCAGGAAAGGGGAAGGAGCCCAAGGGGTAGCTCCTGGAGCACAGGTACCGGCAGGCGGAAATTTCGTGACGGCGGCACTATACCAGTCCCTTGATGCCGGCACGCTGAAACTCATGCCAAGGAGGCCCTGGATGGACTGCACGGACGCGCGGGACAACGACACCCGTCGGACTGCCCCACTCCACGCTCGTCAACGCATTCAACCAGCGGATCCGCACCAACAGGTCAATACGGCCCCACTCCATCCCCGCCCCACTCCCCTCCATTCCCACCCCCCGGCCCCCCCCTCCCCACCTTGCTGGCGGCCTCCTCGTTGATCGACAGCTCGTAGGTGGCCCACGTGAGCATGGCGGCGCTGGTCTCGTGGCCGGCCAGCAGGAAGGTCTTGACCTCGTAGCACAGCTGCGTCTCCAGCGCCGTGTCCCACTTGGCGCCCGACTCCTGAGAAACACAAAGAGACAGCAGCAGCCGGGTGGAGAATCATCCAGTGAGGCGGAGTCACGGTAGGCGCCACTCCACCACCCACGTTCCCCTACTTCAACGGCGGCGTCGGCCAACCGGACAACTCAACTACTACGCAATCGGTGATTGTTTCGCGATTTCGCTGTATTAATTGACAGAAATGGGGTGGTGTCTGGCCTCCCCGGTGGGCCGCGCCCATGATTCGGGGTGTGGGAGATCCAGTGAACACAGCCCAGCCACACCCAGCCCAGCGACACATCCGTATCCCGGCGCGGGGGGGGAAGGGGGGATTGTTGGGGAACATCCGGGGCGGGGAATTGTTGGGGAACATGGGTGGACACCCTGGGGGTGCAGCCGTCTCCCCTGCACCCCACCCACGTCCAACACGCCCGGGAGTCCCGGCGCAGTCCAGGCCCCCAAAAGTCCCGCCCGCCCGCCCGGGCCCGCAGTACGCAGCCCAGCCCGGTGCAGCCCTGTCCCCCGCTGCCCGACCGGCCCGCCCCCCCCAGCCCGCCCCACCTCGATGGCCTCCATGATGCGGTCCAGGATGTCGGCGGGCTTCTGGCGGCCGAACATCTGGCGGGTCTCCCATCGACGTCTGTGGAGGGAGCAGTGGGCCCAGGCGGTACAGCGGCAGCGGATCAATGGCAGGCAGCAAAGACAGACTGCCAACTGGGCAGCTGTGGCTGCGGATCGCTGCCCGCTGAAGAAGCCCATGGGATGGCCGTCAACAAGCCAGGTAAGGAAAAAAGGGGCAGGGAGGGCGCCGGCGCCACCCATGGCCAGGCGGTGATTCGCGCCCTCATCAGCCATCCATGCATCAGCAGCTCCTCCTCCTTAACGGGCACCGAAGCTGACCCGGCCTGGCCTCCTCAGTCGACCAGCCCGAGTTGCCCGCGCCCCGCCTGACCGCCCTTTACCCCCACCCCCCGTCTTCCCGGCCACTACAGGACGTAGCCACACACCCACCTTCCCTACCCACCCGCTTCCGCACACACACACACACACCTCCCTATCCACCCACTTCCGCCCACCCAACACACCCACCTCCCTACCCACCCAACCCCACGCACCTGAACAGGTCGATCAGGTACTGGTTCAGCTTGGCCATGCGGGTGCGGAAGCGGAACCACTCGGGGGTGGGCAGGTACATGCGGTACGGCCGCAGCACGCGGTGGTTCGCCTCGCTCATGACGGGGAGGTACAGCTGGGGGAACACCTGCGGGTTGCAATTTCCCAACACGTTCGCATTTGTGTGGTTACTAAACCAGCTTGTAGGAATGGAATGCCAAGGGTGGGCCGCTGGTGAGCAATCGAGGCGCGCAGGAAGGTTGTAGGTCTAGGTGGTCAACAAAATGATGGTCGACAAGATGAGGACTGCCCAAGGCCGCTCGGTATGGGGGGCCCGAGCGGCAGCTCTTTGGGGAGGGTACGTGTGCCTCCACCGCCTGCCCCATTGAGAGAGTCCAGGACCATCGCGACAGGCCTGGTGTGGGGTCAAACGATGCGACGTGCAGCGTAACACACACTGTCCACACAGCTGAGACTTCAGGCGTGTTGCCCACCCACCCCGACGGCCGGCCGTCTGGACCCACCCGGTCACACTCCTCCGGCGCCATGCTCAGGACGGCCTGGCCGATGACCTGGAGCAGAGAGTGCGGTGGCAGCAGCAGGGGCAGCAGCAGGATCCGCAGAGTAATGTGAGACACGTGAAGGAGTCACCGATAGGGATCAGGCAGGCGGCGGCGACGCCCTTACTCGGGACGCGCGCGAGGACAGCCTTGCAGGCTGGCGCCAGCGCTGCAAAAAGCTGCAGCACTTGCTTCCACACATGACATACACGGAGACCGGAGCAAGTCTTTTGACGGCGTCTGGCGTGAGAGGCGCAGTCCGCCGTGCGTGACCCATGGCCGAGGATGGGACATGCCGGATGGCAGCCTGGAAACCATCCCCCCACCCCGGGACGCCCCGAACCGCACCTGCAGCGTAAGCAAGCGGTACTCCTCCTCGAGGTCAACTGGCTGGCCGTTCCCGGCATGGTGGCTGAGCTTCTCGCACAGACGGTCAACGGCCTCCTTGGCGATGCGAACAATGTCGTCGAGCACATCGACGCGGAGGGCGGGTCCCATCAGCATGCGCTGTTTCTGCCAGAGCGCGCCATCGGACGTGACCAGCCCGCTTCCGAGGATTGGAAGGAAGGGGCGGTAGGAGACCTCAAGGTCTTTCTCGTACATCTTGTAGCCGGTCTGAAAGATGCGCTTCAGTGCTGTGGGGTCACGGACAACGACACCATGGGTGCCAAGGAAACTAAATTTAACAATTGGACCGGTGCTGTCCAGCCACTCCTCCATAAGGTCCCAGGCGCCGATATTCCGGCGGACGCATCTGATCATCGGAATAATATTACCAAGCAGCGGGAGCGAGCCCGGTGCAGTAGGAATATTAGCCAGTTTGCGCTTAATCCGCAGGTAGTTCATAATAGAGAGCGCTGCGCGCAGAAGGAAGAACGCCAAAAGTGCCCCGCCAAGCAAGACCGCTGGCGCCAGGCGCAAAAGCGTCGCGCGACTGCTGCCATCTGCCAAGAGGTCTGCCAATGGAGACCAGTGAATGGTACCAGCCATGTTGCTTCGCCGGGATGAACTCTTAGCAGCTTGTGCGCCTTTGGCGCCCTTCGGTCAGCAGGGTACACCGCTCGACGACCACACGGCGCTCGCCCGCTGCGCGGGCTACCAAGACCTTAAGATGTACAGTATCGGTCACCGGTAAGAAACGAGGGGCATCGTCAGAAAGGGAGCTATGCCAGCGCACGGTCCAGTTTGAAGCGTTACAAGTTTGTGATGGTTTGGTTAAACTGAAGTCGCACGTCTGTTGTATTGAAGTTGCAGACAACTTGCAATAGCTCGTGAATTCTTTATGTAATTGGAACGAGTCAACATGGTACCAGCCGATGGTACCGAGTTTTGGCGCCGGCCGCGGCCCCAAAGTAATCCCGTACAGTGGTTCCACTTTCTCGTTGCCCAGAAGCCAGCTGCCACCGCATCTGGTACACATTTTCGCCATCCTTTCCTATGTGGTTGGAGCTGAGTCCGCATGAAACTGCCGGTCCGTCCGTTCCTTTTCCTGACGAACAAAAAATAGCACCAAATGGCCCAAACTCTCTTTCGTGGTCTGAAACAAATTTCATATAATGGAACGCATGTAGCTGCTCCTTGCCCCTCGGTTATCAGGCCGCCGCCAGCTCGCTGGCGAAACTTCAGCGACGTGCAGTCTGAGTGCTCGACTTCCTATGAGCAAACATGCGGGGCGTGGAAGCGTGGTGCTCGCATGAAAGTGTGCGCTAAGAAGCGGAATTCTGCGCCGAAGCCTCCACCGGTGAGCCCCCACTACCTGCGCGACTGCCCAGGCTTGCAACCGCCCCCGCCTCCCACCTCCTGGCCGCTGCATGGGCCGCTCCGAATGGCGCGCCTAATGCCTTAGGGGCCACAACTGTCTGAATCCAAAACAGGGCCTAATTCTGAACCCTGTGTATCCTCGGTTTGACGTGTGTTTGACGGACTTGTGGATCGCTGGAACTCACCCACCGCGGCACCTATCCCCTCAGGACGAGGAACTCGAGGTCGAAGAGCTGGTCCTCCAGACAACCCCGAACGGTGAGCTGTGCATTGCATTCATTATCCCAATCAGTGCTTCACGCCATTTGGGTTGTAATCGTTTGGCGGGTGGCACTCCATTTTGTTTGCAATCGTTTTTGGGGGGAGGGGGGCTGGCAGGGGAGAGCCTACTGGATGTAGTGTCTGGGGGCGAAGCTGGAGGTCGTTTGCGGCGGGTTCCTTGTGGGCTGGTGGGAGCCCAGCGGCCGGGATGGCGTCCTGCTCGGCGTAGCGGTGCAGCGCAGCAGCTGCTGGCGAGGAAGGGAGCACACCCCACCCAGACAAGACACTGTTGTCTCAGCGCCCGCGTAGGGTGCCGTTCCCCCTTCGCCAGCATCCCGCGGTTCGCCGCGCGCACATTGGGAGGGGTATGGAAAAGCGGTGAACGCATGGAAGCTGCGCTGCTTTCAGAGCAAAAAGGTCCGAGCGGGAATCGGTGCAGGACCTTCAGATCTCGGTACATGGGGAGGGGAGACACAGGGCAACACCAACCACCAAGGGACGGATGCCCCGGGGCCTTCGCCGACGGTGCCGTCGGATGCTACCGGACGATGTCGCGCTGAAGTGTCGGCAGACGCATGGGCAAACGACGACGACGGAAGCAAGGGGGGGAGAGGGGGTTAAAAAGAAAAGCAGCCCAGACACACCCTGCCCGGCGACAAATGCTGAAGAGGGGAGAGGGGGCCGGGAGCGTGGACCACTGCACCTTGCTCGGAATCATTCACACCTGGGCCCGGCGGCGGAAGGGGTAAAGCCCACATCCGCATACTGGGCCCGAACTCGGATCGCAGAACGCCGTGTCTGCAAGGCTGCAGGGGGCAGTGAAGACGGCAAAGCAAAAGCAGTACGTGTGTTGCGTATTCGGAGGCCCAGTACGGGAGGCCGAGTACGGGAGACCGAGTACGGGAGGGATGATGTGTGAATGGCGGGGCCTGTGTGATCTCCTTGTGGGCAGCAGCCCAGGGCGCCCCGGCCTGGCAGGACCGCCCATATTGCAAGGCCACCCGCCCGGGGCACAACCGGCCATGGTGAAGGGACCCAGGGTCCAGGGCGCGTCTACTCTGGGGCCGATGTCGCTGAGCGCGCTGATGCCCAGCCGGGTTAGTGCATGGCCCGTGTTTGGTGCACAGACGGGGTTAAGAAGAAAAAACATCCCAGGCACACCCAGCCCGGCGACAAATGGCACAGACGGGGTAATGCGCGGTCATGCCAAACAGCGAGGGGGTGCTGTGCAGTGAATCCTGGGGAGTATAAAGTCTGGACGTTTGCCCTGTACAGTGACTTGTGGCAGCAAGGCCGGCTCACAATACCCTAGAACGCACAGACAAAGCCCTCAGGCCCCCGCCGACGGCCGACAGCGTCCTACGCCGGGCCATCCCCACACTCGCACGCGTCACAATTGCTCAACATTTAGCGCACACATCTAAACCATCTAAGCCAGCTAAATACATGTACTTTCGTTTCCAAAGTGGGGCGGGGGCATGTGCGTGCGTCCTCAACGGGGCGCGTCCTCGACCCGTCAACCCGGCATCCACCTGCCTTCTCCCCCGGCCCCCGTCCCCCGCAGAGGATATGAAACGCCTCCTCTCACGTCGGAGCTCCGCGGGGAAAGCTATCGGCGGCGGCGGCGAGGAGGACGACGAAGCGGGCCCGGACCCAACAGCCCCCCTCCGGCGCGTGGAACGGGATCTGGACATGTACACCAGGGTGTACGGCGATCAGGACAGCACGTGGCGGGATCTGCCCATGAGCGTGCTGCCCCGAACGGAGGAGGAGGAACGCAAGCTGCAGGCCACGGTGAGGGAGGGCGCGACCGGTCCGCCGCTGTCTGCCGGGCATGTGGCGGCGCCCGCGTGGCCCTACAGAGCGGGGGATATGAGGCCTCGCGGGGTCGCCGCACAGCACCCCTACAAGTCACAATCACCGGAACTTCGCTCTGGCAGTTAGCGCAGTCCAAGATACTGCCTACAGAATGTCCGGTACCCGCCCGTGTGCTTCCCCTTCAATCTACCGACCAACTTCCTGTACCCCCGGTTCCCCGCCGCGCAGTTGCAAATGGAGGGCTACTTTGCCCGCACCTGGAACCACGAGGACGTGGACGACCTGGCTTTCTTCGAGGCGGAGAAGATGAGGCGCAAGGTGCGCGGTGGGGGGGTCGCTGCCCGCGCGCCCGGGAGCAGCGACTGAGGGAGGGGGAGGGGCGATGTGGGTGTGTTTGCGGGCGGGCTCTGCTGCGGTGGACGGGGGCGGGGGTCCCTGGGGAGAGGAGGGATAGGCGAAGGAAGGCATGGGCGGTTCTGGATGTCCCTAATTCCCACGCCCACACGCCCCCACACGCCCCCGCCCGGTTATGGGTGGGCTTCTCATTTATCACGCCCCCACTACCAGTCCTACAACATCTACGCGAACGTGCACCGCGTGGCGGCCATGATGCGCGTGTTGGAGAACGAGGACTTCAGGATGGCGGACAAGCAGACGTACTTCTCGTCCTGGTCGCGCGCCGAGATCCTCTTTGCGCGCGACTTTGACCAGTTTAACGAGGCGGTCAAGGACAACATGGACAGCCTCGTGCGGCAGCCGTTGGAGGAGGTGAGGGCGGCTCGGTGGCGAGGGGGGGCGGGACCCGGGCGGGGGGCGCGGGGGCCCGGAGAGAGGGAAGGGGGAAGGAGGGAGGGGGTCGGACGGGCAGGGGCAGCGGGGGTTGAAAAGAAAGACAGCCCAGACGCGGGGGCCGGACTGACGCCGTCCGTGTGTCCTGTGGCTGTGCGAAAGGTGCCTCTTGCTGCCCCCTGCTCTTGTCGTCCGCCTCCACTCCCCTGTTCCACCCTCCCAACAGCTCGTGAGCCCACAGCCCCCTCCTCTCCCTCATTGAACCGAACTCCCCTCGGTCTGATGGACCCCGCTTCCTAAACGAAACGCCCTCCTAACCGAAGCAGCGCAGTTTGAACACGTCTACCAATTCCCTATGCCCCCCTAACGGAACCCTCCTCCTCCTCCCTGGGGCCCGCAGGAGCTCCAAGACCGGCTGGAGGCCATCGGTGAGGCCACGCTGCTGCCCCCCACCGAGGCGGAGCAGGCGGAGGCCAAGTTCCCCTCCGAGGAGGACGTGGCCCGGTACTGCGTGGACAACCTGCTGGAGGGGGTGCTGCCGGGGGTCAGCCTCGCCAACCCCACGCAGCGGTGAGTCGGACCCCGGTCGAGGGGCGGTGGAAAGGGAGGGAAGGGGCAGGGAGGGGGAAGGGGCAGGGAGGTGAAAGGGGCAGGGAGGGGAAAGGGGCAGGGAGGGAAAAGGGGCAGGGAGGGAAAAGGGGCAGGGAGGGAAAAGGGGCAGGGAGGGAAAAGGGGCAGGGAGGGGAAAGGGGCAGGGAGGGGGAAGGGGCCTGCGGAGGGGCGGTTTGTCGGGCGATGCCCGAAGGTGTGCAGGCGGGGAAGCGGGGCTGGGCAGTTTTCATTTCAACCCGCCACCTACACGCCGTTGCGCAGGTACGCGGACGACATCTACTCCGGGGAGGCCGAGCTGGCAGATGAGCTGTTCGCCATGCGGGACGCGGAGGAGGAGAGCGACGCGGACGAGGGGCAAGACGACGAGTGAAAGAACCCGAGCAAGGCCACGGACCACGTCCCGCCTTCGCCCCCCTTCACTCCTCCTCTTCTCCTAACCCACACCCTCGCGCCCCCCCCGCCCGCCTGGACGCTCCCCCCTTGGCACCCAATCGACGACAAAGGGGGTGGGCCGCCTCCTCCCCCGACGGCTCCCAACCGGAGCGCACCCGATGGCACTGTCCGTGCCGTGCTTGCCCGGATCACTACTACTGCTGCCCGGGCTGTCCGCACTCTCGATTTTACGCCGTTCGTTCGTTAGCTTGTCTGCCGAGATTGGAGACATGTCTGCTCTCCGTCCACTTTCGGGGCCGTCCTCTGCGGCCGCATGGGGAGGAAAGGGGGGTGAAACGTCGTGCGACGGCCGCTGCGTTGAGTGTGCGGGTTTGCCGCCTACCCCGCACATGCTCTCTCACATTGCGGTGCCTCCCTCGGTCGCTCAGTCTCTAGGGTTTATTAACAAGAAGCCCAAGAAGTCTCATGTGTGTGTGTGTGTGTGTGTGTGTGTCCTCAAGACGGCTGGGCTGGGATACCTGCGGGCTGGGATACCGTATCGCCGCGTGCGACCCTGCACCGGTGGACGAAAGCTGCAGGCAGCCGGTTCCTGTTGAGGTCTGGTGGGAGGTCTAGGTCACCCGCATCCTCGTGCCCGATGTGAGAGGCGGCTCCGCGGGACGCGAGGCGGTTCGCGATGCGGGCAACGGATGCGGGCGGGACGGTTGGTTGTCGTGCAACAGGGACCCAGCTCGCCCGGCGAGCTCCCGGGGCTTGAGGGCGCCTCCTCCGATTCACCATCGGGCATGGCGGGCATCGCGGGCGGCGGTGGTGACTGCAGCGGCGCAGTGTCTTGCACGCCCACGGTTCCTGTGTCTGATGCGGGTGTTCAACAGCACAGCAGTCAGCCTCCTCGCGGAGCGCTGCACATCGGTTGTGCTCGCCTTTTTTCTGTGTGGGGCTCGCAGACCGGGGCGAACATGAAGGAAAGGGGAGGCGGGATCGGCAGTTTCTGGATGGGGGTCGGCAGGGCGCATAACCTGGTGTGTCCTGCCTTCTTCGGCATCTGTGCTGTGCGCTGCACCGACGGAGGCTGATGGAGCGGCATGTGCCGTGTGCAGGTTGGGAGACCTTCACACCATGGATCCACGTCAGATCGCCAGGGTGGTGAGGGGTGGTGTGGCAGGGCAGGAGGAACACACAGGGGCCAGCTGAAAAGTCGTACTCATTTCTAGCACCTAACATACTATCCACAATCCCCCCCCCACACACACATCGTCCTCATCACGGCAGCCACTCAAGATCGTGTAATGATTTGTACATTGTGGGCTGTAAAGTGGCAATTTGCCACGAATAGTTGACGATGCAAGCAATGCGTACGGAAGCTGCCTTCGTCGACGCCGAATAAATCCGTCCTTAGGATTTTTGCCAACAATGGATACGTTACTGCTGAGGCTCTCCGTCTGGTGACATCTCATTGTTTTCGGAGCATGTGCGATCTGTTCTATTCATTGGTAAATCGGTTCTAATTATTTAATACGATCTTTTTGTCTTCTACGCTATGCTTTTTTGCCCGCCAATACATCCACCGTAGGTTCGGGTAGTGCGATCGCAAGGACACTAGTGTTGACAGGAACAAGATGAACTCCTTGTCCTTACATATTTGCCATCACGGTCACACACAAGTTGTAGTTGTGACTGACGCAATCCACCTTAACCACCAAACAAGTTCGCCAGTTTAGCGAGAGAAAAAGAATTAATCACTACATAAGGTTAATAAAATTATCCTGCAGCCCGTTCAGGCGGCATGTAATCTGCACACAACCGCCCGAATTTGGCGGGGCAACCGCTCCGCTGGCTGAGCTCTCCTGCGCAATCTGTCGCTGGTACGTCTCCACGCCGGGGCCATTTTACAACTGATACAGTACACGCACAACGCACAATTCGTCGCGCATCGCATCCGATATTCCGCCTGCCTATTTACTTGCTGCCGAGATTGGCCACTTTACTCGGAGCCCGAAATCTTCTTGCTGAGCTCGCCAATGTCCTTCAGGAGCTCCTCGCGGCTCGACTGCACACAGGGGATACGGGCGAGGGTAACGAAGTGAGCGACCAAAGGTCACTTCCGACAAAACCCTGACAGACTGCCCTTGATCACAAGTGCAAGTAGTATTTCACCCCAAAAAGACTCACCTTGAACAGCAGGTACCGGTAGGTGAACCAGGCCGAGTAGCCCAGGCCAACCAGCTCCATCAGCTTAGGCAGCTGCGTGTGTCAAAACGGACCGTCATACAATGCTCAGCTTCACCGCTAAGCACATGACGTCTTCCACTTACCAGTGGCACAGCGTTGATCGCGTTGACGATAGTGCTGCTCAGCCACAGAGCAACAACAGCGCCAGCGGTGTAGGCGGCAACGGCGCCCTTGTTGTCAACAGCATCCCACTACAACACATAAAATAAAATCACCATGTTGCTGCCAGAGAAGTTCACGGGGCGCTCGTCAAACCTCCCGGAACAAGGGGCATCATCGAAACGCGCACCTTCTCCTGAAGGTCCTTCAGGACCTTCTCAGAGTCAAAGCTAGGCGATGAGGTCGAGGTGGTCTCCTCAGCGCGGACCACAAGCCTCTGCAAAATGGTTGACCTCGAAATAAGGTTCCCGCGCGCCAGGTTGTGAGAACTTCCAACCTGAGCGCACCTGAGCACGGCCGATAGCTGGCCGCGCGGCACGAGGGGCCGACGGGACGCTGCGGCGACCAGTGGCCTTGCAGATGGACAGAGACGGCTTGGCAGCGAGCATCATCTTTGCTTACGAGTTGGTAAGAGGGAAGGATCAGCGACAGTCAGGTACGCAACGCAAGCGACTGAGCTCGACACTTCACTGGTTACAAGTGATTAACGCTGTGTTTAAATAGTGTAGAAGCGCGCGTTTAAACGTGCGCGCGACCGGGCACCGTCCATGCAGTTCACGGAAAATCTGTCCGTACACTATTCGAGTTCTGTGTCCTTGTATAGGATACCGAGAAGATGCTTTCAGGCACAAGCAGAGTCCTTGATAGTGTATCCTCTTTATTTAATAACGCTCGGCTCACGCGGTGTCTCGGCATCTTCCGCTGCACTAGGTATAATCGGTTAGGTGACTACATAACCATGCGTCACGCAGCTTTCCAATCGGCTGGTTCAGATCGTCGTGCTGGGGCTCCTGCCAAAGCCCGTAGCGGGCGCACCCGTGCACAAAGGGTCGTCTGCAGCCTTGCTCGCGAGGAGTCCGTCGGCAGGCGTCAACTGCTGAGCGCAGGTGTGAGAGCAGCACCCCGAAATGTTACACATGACATGTCACTTATTGATCCAATGGAATTGGGACAATATTTTTGGCTTGCGGAAGGCTGATCACTACTACCACCGCCTACCTAACGAAAGCCCTGCACGAATCAACCCACCCACAAGGATGTTGATGCCACGTCGCATTAATTGCAGCATCTTGAACATGAAAAGCAGGGGAGGTATGGGGCAGGTCGCGACTCGCGAGGCCTTCACCCTCGGTTTTGCGGCCCTGCGGACGTCGTGGGACAAGCGGCACCGCTTTGCCCCCGACGGCTACAACGCGCACCCGTCGCTGGCGACTGCTCTCACCGCACCACCTGCACGTGGCCCACATTGCCGTTCCGCAGCGGGCGCCGCTGTCCTGGCCGCGGGCGTGGCGCCGCTGTGGGCGCCGCAGCCGGCCACCGCGGCGCCACTGCCGCAGGCGACAGTCCCCGTCGAGCAACTCGGTCTGATCCAGAAGCAGGCGCAGCTTAAGGACTTCCGCACGCGCGTGGAGGCAGCGATCAAGGTGCGCCGGCTGTCATCATCGCGCATTAGATTGCGGAAACGCCCGGATCCGATAACGCCCGCAATGAATCAATCAATCAATCAAGGCCGCGTCGAGAACAAATAGCTGCCTGCCTGCACAGAGCCGTCGCGCGGCGGCGCGGCGCCGCGGCTCTGGATGAGCGCTACTGAGTTTGTTACTGGGAGGCATGTTTCAACGGGTGTTGTGACACGGCCTGCGACACACGAGGCAACCTGCAAGGTGGTTGTGGGGGCTGGATAATCACTTCTTGGGGTGGATGACATCGCTGTTTTTCTTGTTTTGGCTATTCTTACCTGGATCTCTTACGGGCCACGGCATTGTTTTGCTTACGTGAACCCCCGCAGGAGGTGGTCACCGCGGACGACGCGACCGCGTGCATGCGCCTCGTGCTGCACGATGCCCTGACGTACGACGCCGCCACTAAGACCGGCGGCCTGGACGGCTCGATCGTCCAGCCGTAAGTACTGCACCGTTACGGATGTGCGGATGTGTGTGTGTTACATGGTTGGGGGTGCGTAGCCCCATACGGATGTGCGGATGTGACGTCGCCGTTCTTGCGTGCTGCCAAGAAGGGCGAGCCATACGGGCACAGCTGGGACGCCGCACGGCGGCCTTCAGCGTTGGGATTTTATCCAAGAGATAGATCGGACACCGCCGCTCCTGTTTGCCCGCCCCGTGTTACCTGCCCTGCACCGTGTTGTGTGGTCGCCCCCGACAGGGAGGAGCTGGCCCGGCCGGAGAACGCTGGGCTGGACGCCGTTGTTGAGAAGCTGGCCACGGTAGGGGTCCAGGGCAAGCATTAGGACGTGGAAGGCAGGGTGGCATGGGTACACATCCCATCAGTGACAGATTGTTGTTGTCTCGTGGCATCGGTTCGGTGCGCGCTGGTCGGCGGCGCAAGCTGTTCGGCTGCGAGCTTTTTGGCGTGTACGGGTATACGACAGCCCATCTGCCGCTGAAGCCTCTCCGTGAAGGGCTGCGTACGGGCAGGGGAGCGGCACTGTGAAGAAGCCTAGCCGCCAGGGCAGCACGGACACGAAGGAGGAGAGAACCTCCGCTGAGTCGGGATCCCCCTTCCAGCTGGAGGGGGCGCGGGCAGCGCAGTTCCTGCCAGGTGACGGCCGCTGAACGGAAGCGTGATGCCGCGCTCGGGAGATGAGACAGTTCTGCGGCTCTCGTCATGACTGGGGGCTGCATTGTACACGAGGCGGGTCCCACTCCTTCAAACCTACCGCGGCCCCACCGCAGGCCAAGGCCAAGATCGATGCCGCGGGCGCTGAGGACGGCTCCGGGCCCATCAGCTGGGCAGATCTGCTCGTGCTGGCCGCCAAGGTGTGTTTAGATGAGAAACCCGCCCGACAAGAACCAAGCACCAATATGTGTGTGCGCGGGCGGACGCGGCCTGCGCCCGCTGTTTCCCCTGTTCGATGGGCCCGCAGCCCAGCCCGGTGATGAATCCCTGGGTGCACCTGCATGAGGGTCTAGGGTTTGTTGTGTTATGGGTTGTGCCGGATGGGCTGGCGCCGGAACGGACAGCTGCAGCATTTCCGATGGCCGGCCAAACGGGCCTAGAGAGCTCCGCACAAATGCATACGGGGCCGGGCAGGCTTGCGCGGCGATGGCGGCAAGTGCACCACGCCGGCGTTTGGGATGAGGTTCAGCGTTACGACAGCGGTGCTGGTCGCTTGAGCGCGGATTGTGTGGCTGCTGATCCACGGCATCTGATTCGGCATCCGGTGGGTGGCGCCCGACCCAGTCGGCGCCGTCTACTGAATTCACTCATCGAGGTCTCCGTCCGATGCCACTCCCGACCTCCGATACCACTCCCGACCTTTGATGGCCATTCCCGACCTCCGATGCCACTACATCGAGGTCAGTCCGATGCCCACTCGATTCCCCTCGCAACCCACTCGCAACCCACCGGCCAGGTGACGACCCAGGAGCAGTGGGCCCGCATCAAGCGCTCGCGCGCACAGCTGGCGAGCGGCGGGGACGTGATTGCGGGGCCGGCCTTCGGTGCCCCGTGGCCGGTGCGCCTGGGCCGCGTCGACTCGGCGGTGCCCGGCCCGGCGGGCCGCATCCCGGCCGCAGACGCGCCGGTGGCCGAGATCAAGGTGCGCGCGAGGGATTGCGCGGTTTGCAGCGGTCCTACCGCTATACCTGGCTGGTTGAGCAGCAGACCAACAGAACCACAGATGCCTGATGTGCGAAAAAGGAGGACACAGAGATATATTACTGAAGCGAATTCGGCCTGTAGAAGATCAGATGCATGACAATCTGCGATCAAAATGATGCCGCCGCGGCCGAGGAGTGGTTCATGATTCATGGGGGTGCTGCCAGCGCCGGGCGTCGGAACGCCAGCCGACTGTTCCCCCCTACAGAGGGCATCGCAGCCATGCTCGCCCGTCTTCCTCCGGCCGGACTTGCATGAGCCCTCAGGCCGCTCAACTCGGCTGCGCTCCGTCTGGGGGAATGCGACGGCGCCCCGTGCAGCCCAGCAGGGTTCGTGTCCGGCCAGCACACACATGCACACTCATGTGCGGCTGAATTTTCTCTGAGACACACACAAAGAAACATACATTTTGTGGGCCTAGGTATGCCCGTTGCATGTCTACGCGCCTGTTGCTCTGCCTACCTGTCTACGAACACACACACCGAACCGAGGCGCCTGCACGCGCCGCAGGCCTTCATGGACAAGCTGGGCGTGGCCCCCGGCGCCAACGTCGGCGGCGGGCTCTTCTCCGCCAAGCCGCCGTTCTGGGAGCGCCCCGCGCTGGTGCTCTGGAGCGCTGCGGCGGCGGATCCGGCCGCGGAGGAGGATCGCTTCGTGGCCCAGATGCCGGACTTGTTCAAGGGCTACAAAGTCAACTACGACCGCTCCCGCAAGACCATCACGCGCACCGGTACGGTTCGGCTGCGGGGCGTGGATGTAGCGGGCGATGTAGCGGGCGATGTAGCGGCGCGGTGTTGCCCCCACCGGAAGTGAGGGGCGCCGGAGGTGATACCGTAGTGGCCTTCGGTCGCGCCGGATTCGGGGCGGGTCCCAGGATGTGAGGGCCCGGTAAAACTGGGTTTTACCGGGTAGAACTTGAGAGAAACGAGACGGGCCACGCCGCAGGGTTCGGTGAAGCTGCGAACATAAGCAAGTCGGGGTTGCGGCAAGGCAGCTGCGGGCAGACTGCGGTGCAACCATCCTCAAGTGCAGGGAGAGCGGCCTCGGCGTTGCGGGTTCTTGCGGACCTTCGGGGGCTGGTCAAGTCTACGTGCCGCGCCGCGTGCACCGCATCCCGGGGTCTGTAATGCGGGCAAAGGGAACCTGGCATGACTTCATGTACTCTCCGCGTTCTGCGGGGTTGCCGCTCCGGCTGTGAGTGCGGTGGCCAGCCCTGCCGCTGCCGCTCTTGAACCCCCGCGACGGTATGGATGATGAGATGACGACGCTTCCGATGCTCCTCTGTCTGCAGACTACGAGGTGGACTTCATCGACTACTTCACCCAGCTGACCAGCCTGGGGGCCACCTTCAAGAAGGACGCCTACCTGCACCCCGAGTCGGTGGTGGCAGTGAGGTTCTAAGGGACTGGCGGCTCGACAGTGACTGTCAGGGGGGGGGTTGCTTGGAAGGAAAGGACGGGCGCCCCGGCATTGACCGCCAGGGTGCTCCAATGCGGGAGGGAGTGGCGCCGCCGCGATTTTGACCGTCCGAAGAAGGGCGCTCGGAAGCGACTCGGAGAGGGAGTGCCGAGGGAGCGAGAGGCGCAAGCGGAAGGAGAGGGGAGAAGCGAGAGGATTGACCGAATCGATGGCTGTCGGACCCCGGCCTTGGCTGGCAGGTTGCCTCGAGGTGGGCCACACAGGTTGCATCAAGAGGTTTTTGGATGCGGCAAGGATCGGGCGGCTTTGGGGGTGCAGGGACTCGAGACTCGGCCACGGACCCCTGCGACTGGGATGCTAGCCAGCTCCGCGTTTTTCTGCCGGGGCCAGCAGCGCTGCGAGTTGCTGACGTGTGTTGCGGTACGGGTGGAGCGGCCGTCGCAGCGTTGACTTCGAGGGGGAGGCGGCAGCAGCGTTGACTTGGAGGGGGAGGCGGCATGGGAGGAGCAGCCTCGAGTGCAGAGGCTATACGCTTTGTGCGGCGCGGGCCCTGCGCCGGCTGCCTGATGGGCGAGTGAAGGGCGGTGGTGGAGGGAGTCCTGCATGCGCGTGTGGGTGTGGCAGGGTCGTGGAAATCTCAGGTGTCCGTGTGCCACTTGTAAGGCTGCGCCATCCCCTCTCCCTCCCGGGCTCAAGGGCAGCCGGTGTCGAACAGGCGGTCTGACGAGGGTCGGAGTTCGGAGTCCTGCAGATGACTGAAACAAACCGATTTCGCGCCATCAAACCAACCTCAGAAGCCCCGCGGTGACAACCTGAGGCTGAAGTACACAAGACCATTTGAGCGTTAAGATGTAAGCCACGGACATATCGTATGGTATCCGGAGCAGGCCCGGAGGGTATTATTTACCCCGATTACTCTCACACGAGACTAGGGCATATAGCGCAAGAGTGAAAGGAGAGTACCGGTATCGTGTCACAGCCACTTCGCAGACGGGCGGTAATGACACCGCACCCAGAGCTGCCGAAAAGGCCTTCACACAAATGAGACCGCCGGCGCCTGATGAGCCAGTCCGCAACCCACAAGGCAATAACGACACAAAATTCAAATCAGGCGCCGCTGCTGCTTAGGATGAACACTCTGCGCAGTACGGCATTGGAAAAAATGGGCATGTGTATTGAAAAATACGGCAAAGTACACCCTACTACACAGTACACAAGACGCCGTCCACTGCACGTGACTACATGGCTGGGACACGGTTATAACACCACAAGCCACATTCAGTACGCCTTCTTGAGCAAACATGTCCGTTATAAGCTTATAACTGTTGTCCCAGCTTAGTCGTTGCGTGTGAGAGCACACAATCCCCGGTGGACCAGCCGCATTCCAAAACCCAGCTTCCCGACCCGCCCCCGTCCGCTTCCGCCGCCACCGCTGCCGCCGTCGTCAGCCCGTCACCGCCGCCGCCGCCGCCGCCGCCGCAAACCTGCCAACGCACCTCCGCTGTACATCGGCCTGACTCCCGCGCTCAAAATTTCGTGCAAAATTGTGTGCGAGTCGCGTCCATACGCGCAGCACATTACCCTTCCATCCCCATACCCTACCATGCGTGGCCGCCCCGACTTCCCAGTGACCAGTGTCACCACACCAGTACTCGCAGGACAGTGCTTACCTGCCATCATTCTAGATGCTGTACACGACCGCCCATCGGTATAGCACCCCAAACTCTGGCACAGAATATCCCCGCCGTCTCCCATCACAGGATTACGGCGCGTTCACACCCCCTGACATTCCAACCAGCGCCGGCATGGGGCGTTGGCAGTCAGCTGCAGCAACTAAATCACGTCTGGGAGGGCACCAGCGAAGCTACGGCGAAGTCCGCCCGGCAGCCAGAGGTCCGGCTCAGGACCTGCCCCCTACACACATAGGCTCCCCTGGCGGCAACAGCCAAACGCATGCATTAAATACACCGCCTCACAGCTCGCAGCCTTGGAAGCCCATCTGTCCATTATAACTGCATCGCAGACCGCAAATCATTCCACACGGACCTGGCTTCGTGCTGCCAGCTCCCAGGAACGGAGGCGGTCCCAGGTCGCGGGGACTACAGCACTGCTGAGCCCGCCAGCCATCAAACTGCTCTCACAACGACTCCGCGCCGGCCCGAGGCAGGGGACAACCCCCTCACGATCCGGCTTTCTTTCCTTGTCAACCCTCGCGTTCGCCGTCTCACCCCCGGGGCCGCGTGTTCCGACCTACCGTACTCCAACCCGGCTGCAGCCAAAGCTACAGCTACAGCTATATCTGCAGCTGCCGCACAGCGTAGTCGATGATGTGCATGTGCGAGCGGAACCGGCGACTGCTGCGAACCACAATGGCGGCGTGCGCATGGTAGTGCCGGGTGTCCACGTCCACCTGCGTGGAGAGGGAGAGAGGGACAAAGGGAGAGAGACAGAGAGAGTTAGGGTGCGGCGCAAGCCAGCGGCACAGGTTCGACGGTTACGAGCGCAAAGAACAGGCCTCGCTTCACTTGGCGAGGGCGCGCGAGTTTTGTGCACACAATCCCACAATCCCAATAACTCAGCTACAGGGTTAGATCCAACATACCTTTTGCCAATCCAGCTGGTTCAGGTTGAAAATCATCTCCGCCAGCAGCGCCGCAGGGTCGTGCTGGGCCCGCGGCCAGGCGCGCAGCTTTGTCGGCACATTCCCGGCCGCCGGCACATCCGTCCGATCAGCCCCTGGCAACGCCTCTTCATCCGCCGGCGCCACCGGCTGGTTCCCCCGCAAAGACGGAGGGCCGTCCGCACCATCCATAAGGCCCAAACGCGCCGGCGGGGACGGGTCCGGCGCCGCCGCTGCACTCCTGTGCCAACCGGGGACGCTGCTGTCGAAGCCGGCGGCGGCGGTGGTATCGGCGCTGTCGGCACGGGCCTCGCCACCACCTCCCCGTGTGTGGCACGCGTGCTGCTGTACGACAGACCGAAAGATGGATTGGGTCAGTCCCCGGATGTAGTCCCGTGCCGCCGCCGCCGCGTCGGTCCCAACGTGGGCTTGGAGCACCGCCTCCGCCTTTGCCTCCCGCCGCGCCCCCGCGCGGCGCTCCATCCTAGGGGCCCCCTCACAGCACGACCCAGCCGCCGCCGCCGCTACCAGACGAGGTCTCGCAGTGTTCGGATCCGCCCCAACCGGCGCCATCGCCGGCCCCGAGACCGGCCCCGACGCCAGACACTGAACTCCGTCGTACTGCCGTAAAATTGACCCGAAGATCGCGCGTACCAGGGCCGTGACAGCGGCCGCCTCCGCCTCCGGCACCCGGGCGGCCGCCCACACCGAAGCGGATACTGCAGCTGCTGCCCCCGCCGCTGGACCCGCCCCGAAATTCTTCGGGGCGGCAACGAAGGCGCTGGACGCCGTTCCCAACGGCGCCGCCTCCGCCTCCGCCCCTCCGTCCCCGTCCACCGTCAGCGATGCCGACCGCGGCGGCCATACCGCCGCCACCTCCGCCCTCTCGACCGTTGGGCAGTCGACCCGTCGCCCCGCATTGCCGGACGCTTCGCCGTCCGACTGTTGCAGGCGAAAGCCCAGGGCGGCATGAACATCATGCGCCCGACCTGGGACGCCACTCCCTACCACACGACCCGCCTCGGACGAAACTGCGGCGGTTGCGGTATCCTCCTGCCGACGAGGGCAGCGGCCAGAGTCCGTGGCTCCCGGTGGTGGTGGTGCCGAGGCTGCACCCCTTGGCATCTCGACCGCCGCCAGCTGCGTGACAGTCCTGGCGGCCGCAGCCGCACGGGGATCTGGATCCGGACTGGCAGTGCCGCTCTGCGTCGCGGCGGTAGCCGCAGGTGCGGCGCCCACGCCTTCAGGCGGGATGGGGGCCTCGCAGCAGCTGCGTCCCAGATCGAGAGGCGAGGAGGGCCATGGCGGCGCCCCTTCGGGCAGCAGCTCGAAGCCCCGCCCGGTTGCGGCCGGGGGAATCGCTGCCGACGGCTCCTGCCGCACGGGTGCCCGGTTGCCGCACGGCGGCCAACATGGCCTATGGGACGGTGGCTGCTGTCGCTGCCGCAGCGCCGACGTCGGCGGCGGCGCCGCCGCCTCCGTCAACCGGACGAGCAGCTCCACGCTCGTGTCCAGCTCCACGCTGTCGTACGGCGCCGAGTCGGCGGCTACCCGCACTGCCGCCGCCGCCGCCACAGCCGCGACGCCGCTTTCCATCTCAGCTCCGCCGCCTTCACCTTCACCCTCGCCGCCACCTTGACCGCCGCCGTCGTCCGCAGCAGGCGATGGCGGGAGCACCCGGACCTCCCAGCTTCTGTCCGGTCGTACGGTGAGGAGTACGGCATAGTGGTGGATCCAGATGGCCGCCAGCCACGCAACCATGCACAGCCACAGCGACAGCAGCACCGGAAGCAGCGAGATGAAGAGGCCTAGACGGACCCGGCTCGCCAGTAGATCCTCCCCGCCACTGCCATTCCGGGTACCCGCGCCGCCGCCGTCGCTGCTGTGCAGTCGCACCCGCGCCGCCGCCGCCGTCGGTGCAAAGGGAGACGGGCCGTGACGGGCGCTGATGTCCGACACCCGCGGCAGCGCCGACGTTGAACCGCACCGGTGGCCTAACGGGGCCTGCTGCGGCCCCAAGGGAACCGGGCAGCCGTACCCCAATGCGCCTGTGCTGGCGGCGGCGTTCAACCGCCGGAGAGCACCCAAGGCGCCGTCGGCTCCTGGACGGGAGCTGCTGCCCGCGCCGGCGGTGGTCGGCACAGCAGCGGCGGAGCCATGGCGATGCAACGGACCCGAGGGCGCCAGGACCCACCCTGTAGCTACCGCGGCGATCCCCGGCACTGTCTCCGCCGGGGCGTGCGCCTTCGGGAAGGGCCCGTGAGCGGTTGACCTTTCCAACCTGTTGCCACGACCGCCGCACAGGGCCACCCGAGATCCCCTGCTGCTGCTGCTGCTGCCGGTTCTGCTTTTGCTGCTGCTGCTGCTGCTCCTGCAGCCGCCGCCACTCTCTGGTCCTGATGCAGGATCACGTAACTTGGGGAGCGGAGAGCTCGCGGAGCGGTGCAGGGCCGCTCGGTTTGCTGCGGACCTCGCCGCTGCAAGCCGCCCCCGAGCCTCACAGCTGCGCAGCCGCCCGGCCGCCGCCGCCGCCGCCGCCGCCGTGGAACTGCTCGTGGCAGCAGCTGCGGGATCTGGCCGCGGCGCAGGGTGGGGCGTTACGATGCAAGGGTAGGAGGCGCTGATGGGGAGCGGTATCATGGGCGCCGCCGGCAACGAGTCGCTGCAGCCGTCGCCGCCACTAGCTGTGCCGCAGCTGCAGCCGCAGCCACACCCGACGGCGTCATCCCGTCGCCGTCTATTGCTCCCATCTCCAGCGCCCGTCCTCGCTGCGATGTTGCTGTTGCTGTTGCTGACACCACAGCCACGGCCAGAGCTTCGGCCTCCAAACAAAAGGGAGGCGATGCCGAAACCGAAGCTGAGGACAGGCCGCACGCCCATCAAGACGCTGCAGGCCCGAATGAGCCCTCCCGCGCCTGCGCCCGCGCCGCCGCCGTCCCCGTCCCCGTCTCCATCGCCCAAGCCCAGTTCATCCAAAGCTCCAGACCCGTCGTCCGCGCCCTCGCCTTCCTCGTCCCGCTCCGTCATTGGACACGCGTGTGGTTGGTCCTGCAGCAGGCCGCAGCCACATCCACATGCGCGCCCGCAGCTGCAGCCGCGCGCGGCCCCAGCGCTCGGCACCCCGTACGGCGCTGCCGCACCGTGCGGCAGGTACGGATTGACGGCTGTAATGGCGGCGGTTGTGTACGGCACCGTTCGGTCGCTGCGGATGTCGGCCAGCAGCACGCGCTTGCTGAAGGCTGCAAGTGCGGCGTGAAAGGCGAGGTCGGGTCGGGCCATGGCCGCGAGCAGGGGAAGGCCCTCGGGCTCCAGCCAGCGGTCCGCGAGCAGCAGCTGACGCCCGGTGCGGCTGCGGAGGTTGCGAAGGAGGAGGAGGAGGATTGGTGTCAGGGGAGGGAGGGTGGGAGGGGTATAGGAAGTCGGTAGACATTTCAAACTGCGCTGCTGCCAGAGCGACGGTTCGACTGGGTGGGAGGGGTGGTGAGGAGGGTGTGGAGGGTGCGGCTGTGGGCGCGGCGGAAGGCGGTGTGGAGCCAGGGGGGGAGGGGCAAGCGGTGACGCCGGCATAAAAATGCGCCCAGTACATAAGACTCTTAGGGGCGCACAGCCCGAGGCGCGGTGACGAGATCAGCCCGTAAATCAGCCGTTGAGGCACGCGCACAACGGGGCGCGCGGAGGCGTCCCGCGCAATCCAAGGTCCGCCCATGCGGCGCATGCCCCTTCCCTTCCCCTCCACCGCATTTTGTTGCAGATTCCTTAGAGAGCTGGTGACATGGGGGTTAGAAGGAAAAGAAAGATCACACCAAAAAACGAACCCGAGCACACCCAGAAGCACTCATAAGAACATGTGGGCCCCCGGTGCCCCCCCATCGGTGCGCGCAAGCATCGCCCTCAAGCCACGATCCACGATCCATGATCCACGATCCACGATCCACGAGTCACCTGAGCGTCCAGGGAAGGATGCTGTTGTACGCCTGTCCAGGGAGGGAGGGCCCAGGGCCCATGCGTGGGAATGGATCAAGGTCTGGGTACGGTATTCAGCACGCCGCGGCCGATAGGCCGCTAGCTTCCGCAAGGGCTTCAACGCGGAGGAGGCTTCACGATGGGCGGCGCGGCGTCTGCAGCGGCGTCACCGTCTCGCATCAATCCCACGACGCCCCGCCCCGTTCCTCACAACAAACCCGGACGCTGCCAGGCAACCCCGTGGCCGCCCTGTTTGGCCAGCTGGTACGCGGCGCACACGCCGCCATGTCCACCCCGCGCCGTTACGGCAGCCGACTGGGCCGGGTCCGTTGCCAGTTTGCCAGCATCGCAACCTCCCGTCACCCACCAGGTGAGACATGCTGCTGGGGTGCTCCCAGCAGCCCAGGTGCGGTGTGGCGATGGTCAGGAAGTTGACCGGCACCACCACGGAGAAGAAACCGCTCGCTCGCAGCTTGCCGACCGCGTACCGAGCTATCAACCCCCCGAACCTTGCGGAGGAAGGGAGGGGGAGCGCAGGAACTTTGGTGGACATATTGTGGGGGGAGGGGATTCAAGCGAAAAAAGGCGGGAGGGGAAGCTTGCCACTGCCGCACTGAGCGCCATCGGGACCCGTTCTGCCGTTCGCTACCGTACCTCCGCCGGGCGGGTGGTTCGGGGTTTGTTCATTATTTATCCCCCCGCCCCCCCCCACACACACGCCACGGACCGGCGCCTGCGTGGCTCGGGGGTCGGTACACAGCCCACTGGTTGTCCTCCAACCCTTCCGTGCTGGGTTCTGCGGTTTCGGCACAGAGGCCAGCGCCCTCCCTTAAAACGTTCCGTTCTGGTTTCTGCGGAAATCGGAACGTGTAAATGCCAATATTTTTCCTTGGACTCTTCCGTTCTTAAAGATTGACAATCGATGCCTTGCGACTACTGCCGCTGCGCGATCGAGTCAGCCTGCCAACAGGCGCCATCGCCACAAGTGCGTTATCGTATCCCCTGGCATTGGATCGGAGGTGCTCAGGACGCAATCGATTGGGTTCTTGGTTGGACCCAACCCTTTTGGACCCACACCCGGTCGAGGGTCAACTCACGAGTAGGCTGCGAAGCTGATGTGGGTCACGTGGACGCCACCCTCCGCCAGACGCTGCACGTGGGACACCACCTCAGCTGCGAGCCGGTCGCCGCACACCTACGCGGCGGGTTGACGGTTTGTTGTGCGGTATTACGTGGGCTCACATACGGTAGGATAAGGCGCAGGAGGGCAGGCATCCCGTCAGGTTCACCGCCATCTTGCCTTCAACAAACATGTCACCTCGAGGGACGCGATTGCACCTCTCCAGAACCCGACCCAAATCGTTTTATCGTGCAGGTGTTCCTCCTGTCTCTATAGGGTTGCACAGACATGGCCATTCCCACGGCCGCCCCTTTTGATTCGCTGACAGCACCCCGCCCCCCCCCCCGCCCTTCCACGTGAACCCACATCTGCGCCGTCGAAGGTGCATCGCGCCGAGTTGCTGCGGGCATTGAGGGTCAGCCATCCGTTGTGCCGCAGGTACTGCTCCAGGAAGGACACGTCCTCAGGGCTGCCCCAAAGCCCGTGCTGCACAACAAGGTCCAACGGGGTCGGTGGCGCGGGTCACACGGCCAACGGTGAAGACAAGGGTGCAAGTGGCATGCTGAATTTCGGCGTGGTCGCTGTGGTGTACGCCGCGCTTGTGACAAAGTAACATTGACCAAGGCGAGGCAAGTCATCGGGTGTAAGACATGTGATTGAGTACATGTTTAAGCTGGCCTCCTTGGAAAGGAGGTCGTCGGCACCTAGTAAGAGAGAGGCATGTCAGTACACATCAGTACACGTCGCGACACGGTGCAACGAAAGGCGGGGGCGTTAGGCACCGCGGGAAAAGTTCAAGGCACGGTCGTGTATGGTTGTAAGGTGGTGGTTTTAGGTATAATATGTAACCCAAATCAGGATTATGCTTGGGCAGCGATTGGTACCCAAGAAGACACCAGTTGGGTAGCGTTTGGGGCCAAAGCAGACCCCGGCCGCGGTGGTGATGTGCTCGAAGCCAGGGGCTAAACCGCCAGCGAGTGGGACCACCGCAGCCTGACGAAACCGATGGAATCCAAACCCTGAGGCTTTCCATTCGGCCCAGCTCTACTGCACATCCATGATAACTGTAGCTGGCTAACGCGAACAAGCCTTGGTGAGATGATGACGCGAAGGTAGCGGGAGACGTCACCGCGAGCCCTACGAACACATAACTACTATGCTGCCCGTTAAATTGCTGCAACCGACACCGAAATGGCCTTCTCCGGCTTGTGTCTTTGGTCCGCTGGGACTGTCGAACGCCAAGCGAAAACCGCGAAACCTATCGGTACAAGCAGAATTGTGCTGCATGGGGTACCCACCTGGCAAACAAAGAGATGGGCACCTGTTGGCACATCCTGTGATTCAGGTGGAGGCTCCCACCAACGCTCCATGCCACGAAAATTATAGCGGATTGCTTAAACTCATGCGTGACAGCTCAGTTGCAGGAGTTGAAGTCCATAGGTTTATACTGCTTTAATTTCATCGCTGTGACCAATCAAGCATGACGCACTCGGCCGAAGTTTTTGGAGTTGACAGTTGTGCAACGTGTCGTTGTTGGACAATGTCCCCTCCCGCATCGGCGACGAAGCTTATGCAAAAATTCCGTGTAATGAATTACATGAGATGCGCATGTTTTATTGAAGCGATCGGCTAGAAGTTCCGTTGCTGTACTCGTCATAACTAAATTTAGAAAGTCGCGGATCGTTACTTTTGTAAATTTTCCCCGTCTGCTTTCAAAATTCTGCGTCAAGCAGGACGAGCTCTAGGTCTGCGTTTCGCGGCTCCAGTAACTTGTTTGGGGCGGAGCCTGCTTTCCGGCGGCGTGGATCGCAACCCAACGAAGATGACTGAGCACCTAGAGAAGGAGATCCAAGATGCTCAGGAAGCGGTCACCAAACAGGGAGATACCGTTCGCTCCCTGAAGGCCAGCGCGAAGGACGGAAAGACGGAGAAGGCAGGTTCCGGCATCGGCAGCGCAACTGTATCCGATAAGCGCTCATGCCCTGCTCTTATCACGAACAGGCTGAAGTGGAGGCCGCCATCCTAAGGCTCGCGGAGCTCAAGCTTGTCCTTGAGGCAAAGCAGAAGGTGGGGCGGCGCGGAAACACCCGCTGGATGCCCCTACAGCAGATATAGCATATCTCACTTGATCCAGTCTGAAGTTGTATCTTGAGATCTGTCGCAGTCGCACGGGTGCCTCAGCTTACTTGACCTTAGCATACGGCACAACCGACCCGTCTGCAATTCTACGAGGGAATCTGGATGTGCAGCAAGTAATGATGCTGATCAAGGGCTGCTCCCGCCTCGGGATCCCCGGGGGGTGCCTGTCTGCGCTCCCGTCAACGTGCGCACCGAAGGGTGGGGCATCCGGAGGTCTTGAATGCTCCCCATCGCGGGGTCAACAGGCTGTGCCTTCTCGTCATCACGGCCTCGCGTGGACACACAGCGCTGGTCAAATCAATCCGTCAGTACAGGGCCGCCAACACGGGCAAGCGTCCGTCGTTGTTTGCATACACGTAGTAGCAGCAAGACGAGGTCGCATCGCACGAGCTTTTCGTGCAACGCTTGCAGCCGACAAGCCGGCGGGATCCGAGTATAGATTGAATTCACACTTGCCGGTTCCAACAACTCCGAGCGGGCGGGGAATGCGGGACGGCTGACGTTCCACACCGATCCTGCGGTCGATGTGGTATCACGACTGCAAGCGTGGAGCCATGTTTTCGGATGGCCTCACGTCCATGATATCTCTCCATTCGCCATCGAATCCCTAATTACGTTTTTTGACACTTCGCCGAACCCCATGGGAATGTTGCACACCAGCCGGGGTACTCCTTGACGTAGCCGTAATGCACACATACCCTTTCCGTTTGTATCTTCTGCCACCCTTTCCGTCTGCAACCCTTGCAACCCTGGCAGGAGTTTGAAGCGGCCACCGGCAAGGTCTCCACGCAAAGCAAGGAGGCGCTCCGGGCAGCGCTGGTGCGTGGTGTCGGGTTCGATTTGGGTCGCTGGTGTTGACCTGTCGGGCAAGTTGGTCAGTGCATGTGCAGGCTTGTGGGGCCGGACCTCCGGAGTAAACCCAAATCTACAACAGCACAGTGAAAAACGCCGATCGCGGAGTTCTCAGGAACGGGCAGGCCCGGCTTACCCTCCAAAGCTTACGCTCATGCTGGGACCCAAGACCGTCGGGGAAGCTACGTCTCACCAATCACCATTGCCCCTCACATCGCACGACGTGCGGCGTTGGGTTGCTGTAGGGAGCGCTCGCATGAACGCCCTCGCGTGCCCCAACCCAGGTGGACAGCGATTGCTGCTGTGAGCATGCCGACTGGGGGAGAGGCACGGGCATGGCGGACAGCAGGTGCCCATCAGGCGCCTTGCTGATGCAGCATTTGGGTGAAAGTGGTCTGAGGAGGGTGGGCAGCGCGCGGCATTGCGTCACCCGACAGATCACCGCCGGGCTCGTGGTGATTGTGTCGTCCCAGTGTGTCGAGTGTGTTCAGAAAAGGAACCCGCCTTGTCCCAGTGTGTGAGTGTGTGACGGGCAGGTCAAATAGGTGCGTTGCTCCCACACGACGCGTCACTGCTCACTCGCGTGGGCCGGTGCGTACCGCAGGCGGGCGTGCTTGAGCGCCGTATGTTTTACATCCCGTCCTTCAAGATTTATGGTTCCGTTGCTGGCTTCTACGACTACGGCCCGCCGGGCTGCGCCATTAAGCAGAACGTCACGCAGGTAAATAAGCACGAGGCACGAATGTCTGTCTGGGCGACACGACACGCGGGGGTGGGTGAGTGTGACCGCGCTGCCGCATGCGGGTGTGGAGGCGGTGTCCTTGGGGGTGCCTTGCGGACTGGCAATCGGTGTGGTGGATTATTGATTCGATATTAAGCCGATACTTGTCTCAATGCTGTTTCGTTCATTGTTCGTTCATGTTGTGCTGGTCATATGGCCGGGGGCCCCCTGGATGTCATCACCCGCCAGACGTGGCGCAACCACTTCGTCCTGGAGGAGAATATGCTGGAGGTGGAGTGCCCGGCGGTGACCCCGGAGATCGTCCTCAAGGTGCGGTCTCGATCGCGTCCCTGGACGCAAGGGGCGTGTTGCGGTGGTGGGGCTGGTCGGCATGGCGCCGGGCAACTCTTGGGAGCAGCAACGCATTGAAGAAGACGTGTGACTGTGTCGGATCGTTGGGTACGAATCGGAGGCCGAATGTTGGGAGACAGGAGGGCTTTGGGTTTTGGTGGTCCGCGGATAGGCTGCTGGCTACGGATAGGGTGCTGGCTGAGGAGCCACTTCCCCCATTATTGAGATCCCCGATCCTGGAGAAGATCGAGCGCACGCGGGGGAAGGCAGGTTTCCTGTTCGACGATGTGGGTTATAAAGCTTGCCTCGGGGACGCTTTTCGTGACATAACCCACGAATCATTTTGGGCCTGCTGGCCCTCATCCGTGTCGCGCGTCGCGCGACGTCCCCCTACCACAGGACTATCCAAACAGGGCCGCGCCGTGTCTTGATATGCATGTGCCTTTCTTCGGTATCTGCCGCGCAGGCCTCCGGCCACGTGGACCGCTTCACCGACTTCATGGTGACGGACGCGGTCACCGGGGAATGCTTCCGCGCGGATCACTTGCTGGAGGTCAGCGGGGGGCCATGGAAGCGGGGGAGCTGGGGATGGATCGGAGCTTGGGATGGGTCGGGGGCTGGGAAGGGGCCTAACGGGAGGATCTGGTAATCAAGAGCGTGACAGTGGGAAAGAAGGCGGGGACGGACCTGTAACGACGCATGGGTTGCCGGCAATCCCCGGGTATCCCCGAACCCCATGTTAAGCACGACTGACAAAGGGACGCGCTTGGTCCCCCGACATTGCTCTCGCGGCACTGGAAGGAGTGCTTTGCGCGCCAGTCTTTCAGCTGGATGTTGGCGTTGACAACCAGCCCTCCATGCGTCGTGTGCGTGGGCCGCTGGGTGGCCCCACGGTCTACAACGATCGAGCAGCTCGCTGCATCCTGTGCTTGGACGCGAGTGCAATCAGGCATGGTTTTCAACAAATCGCACACCAAATACCGTGCACCGGGGCGAGTGAGTGTTTAAACCATGACGAACCCACGGCGGGTGCGTGCCGGCCGCGCCACTGAGGTATCTATCCTGCCGAGCCACCCATGTGTGTGGATCACGACGGGCTGCGCGTTTCGGCTGGAGGCCATCGGCTGTGGAGAGCGCCTCGCAGGAGGCGAGGGGAGCCTTGTAGGGCCGGTCGTCCGGTACGTGCGAAGCTGTGACCAGTATGTGTTACAAACTTGCTTTCCCTTTTCAGCGCGGCCCCGCCCCCCGTTGTGGGTTGCGCCCGCGGTGCCGGCCCCCCAGGGCCACCTGGAGGCCCTCCTGGACGACCAGAAGAACCCGCCCAGCCCCGAGAAGGCCAAGGTGGGTGGGGCGAATGGAGGGAGGGAAGCAGTCCTCTTGTACTTTAGATACCCTAATGCAGCAGGGTCCAACTGATCCCCCAGTAAAGCAGGGTGTCGCTAGTACGATAGTCCGGCAGGGCCTCCCTAGTGCGCTAGTCCAGCAGGGCCCCCAGGAAAGGAGGGTCTCCCTTGTACGCTAGTCCAGCAGGGCCGTACGCGCGGTCTCTGGCTCTTAATAGCACCGATGCTGTCAGGTCGGCGGGGTGTGTCGCCGGGGACGGGAAGACGGCGCTCTCGCTCCGTGCCGTCCCCTGGAACGTCATGTCACCCCGGGTTGCCCGTCGACCTGTTGAATCCGACAGGAGATCCGCGAGCTGCTGGCCGGTGTCGGTGAGCTGAAGCAGGAGTCCATGGCTGCGGCGCTCAAGGTGGGGCATTGTTGCGCCGCGTGGGGCCGCATCAGCGTTTTGGGTGCCGGGCTTGGGGGCGTTGTTGGGTGTAGGAGGTGCTCATTGGACATGGGCAGGGGGGCAGCTGTCGCTCCATGGACATCGGATGGGGCCTTGATGATGGCGCATGCGGCGCGGCGGGGTCAACGCACTTGCAAAGCCAGCGGCAAGGGCGCTCGCAGGTGGTGAAAGCGTTCCGGGTGTCATCAGCCTGACTGGGCGCAGTGTCCACTTTTCCAGTCGTCCGAATGGTGCACAGGACGGCAGAGCGGACCCTCGTTGTGCTGGACTCGACATTCACGCCTCGGGCTCCCATGCCACCGCCTCCAGCCGCCTACCACGCATGGCAGTGCGTGCATCAGATGGCATGAACTCTTTAGTTCACATGACAGTTCCCGTGAACTTTTTCTTTCCCTCCTGCCCTTCAACCCCCAGATCTCTTGTGTATGGGTCCGCATGAACTCCTTCCCTCCTGCCCTCCATCCGTCCTTCCCCTCTTCAGACCTACAACGTGCGCGCCCCCGGCACGGGCAACGAGCTGTCGGCGCCCTTCCCCTTCAACCTGATGTTCAAGACGTCCATCGGCCCCAAGGGCGACATGGTGGGCTACCTGCGTCCGGAGACGGCCCAGGGCATCTTCGTCAACTTCAGGTGGGCCGCGCGGGCAAGATTCGCCTTTCGCTATTGCTACTGGCCGAATCTTGGGGGCGGGGGCGCGCCAAGACTCGGCTCGGCTTCCCAGTTGTGCGCTAATCGAACGGTTTTCATTTCGGAGGCGCATGAGAATGAAGGATATGTTGGTTGGTTTGTCGGTCGTCCTCGACGTTTGGACATGTGCTGAGCGGTGAGTGCTGAGACCGTCGTGCTGCCGTGTGGCGACTCTCTCTCTGTGCCCTGTCCCGGGGTCTCCTCTCACTCTCTCCAGGGACCTGCTGTACTACAACGGCGGCAAGCTGCCGTTCGCCGCCGCCCAGATCGGCAACTCGTACCGCAATGAGATCTCGCCGCGCGCGGGTCTGCTGCGCGTGCGTGAGTTCACGCAGGTGAGCGAGCTAGCTCCCGGGAGGGGTCGGGTCTTGGCCAGGGTGGCTGCGCAAGCAGCGCAGCTCATGTGGAAGGGAACCGAGGCGGGTTGGGAACCTACGGCCGCATCCGCACCCAGCCGGACAAGGTTATACGAAAGTCGGGGAGGTGTGGAGCGTCACCCCGTGGGCCACTTAGTACCGCAAGCATTAGGGTACTTGTGCGGCGCAATGGCCCGACGCGCCACGCGTTGCCTCCTACAGGCCTGAGGAGACCCCTGGAGGGAGTGAAGGGAAACAGCGGGTGTATTATACCTTGATTCCTCATGAGGAGCCAGAGCGCGTCCTACCGGACACCTCCTGAGGAGGGGGCTTTTCAGCCGTGTGGGCACCACCACATTGAAGACTTGTGGCCGTGTCTGTGTCCGTAGGCCGAGATCGAGCATTTCGTGAACGGCGCCGACAAGTCGCACCCCAAGTTCTCGCAGGTGGCCGGCCTCAGGCCGCTGCTGTACTCGAGGTGGGGCGGCCTGGGGTACTCAAGGGTGTGTGCGGGTGGAAAGGCGTTGCCAGGCGGGGTAGCGGCCCCACCGGACATCGACTCAGGCTCAGACCTAACAGCTTCTAGGTCCCAGCCTTATGAATGTGACAGTTCTGGTACCGAGGTCTCCAGAGTTGGATTTCACACATGGTTTCGACCACCAGTTCCAGGACCGCCGGTTTGGTCCTCATGACATCGTCGCCTCGGGTTGTGTACAATACACTCCCGACCCTCCCTACCGACCCGACCCTCCCTACCGACCCGACCCTCCCTACCGACCCGACCCTTCCGACGACCCTCCCTACCGACCCGACCCTCCCTCCCGACCCGACTGCAGGGAGCTTCAGATGGGCGAGGAGAAGAAGGCGAAGCCCATGTCCCTGGGTGAGGCGGTGGAGAAGGGCATCATCGCCAACGAGACGCTGGCCTACTTCATCGGCCGCACCTGGCTGTTCTTCATCAAGGTCGGCGTCAACCCGGAGCGCATGCGCTTCCGGCAGCACCTGCAGCACGAGGTGGGTGGCGGGGCTGGGGCAGGGTATCGGGTGTCGCGCAATCTGGATCTGAACGGCAGTCCTGGGCCTGCCGTTCGTTGAGAGAGACTATGTACAGAAGGCGGGATAATCAAAGTATAAAAAGCTTAACAGGGTCCAGAGAGACGGGCGCGTCCGTCGGGTTTGTGTTTGACGACAAGGAGGAATGCCAGGGCTGAGCTGTGAACTCGCCTAATGCCAACGCCAACGCCTCACCTCACCTCACCTCACCTCACCTCACCTCACCTCACCTCACCTCACCTCACCTCACCTCACCTCACCTCACCTCACCTCACCTCACCTCACCTCACCTCACCTCACCTCACCTCACCTCACCTCACCTCACCTCACCTCACCTCACCTCACCTCACCTCACCTCACCCCGCGTGGGCCCCTGTGTGACTCCATCCGTGCAGATGGCGCACTACGCCACGGACTGCTGGGATGGCGAGGTCGAGACGACGTACGGCTGGGTGGAATGCGTGGGCTTGGCGGACCGCTCCGCGTACGACCTCAAGGTGTGTGAGTTTGGACGAGCGAGCTCACTGCGGGGCAATGTCGTGCAGCATATGGCGGCAGATGATCCCGGGATATTGCTGTAAAGCACGTGACCTGTCAAGACATTCGAAATTGATCGCGATCACCATGCATCACATTTGCATCTTTTTTGGTCGTACCTACAATAAGAACTTGATTCGTGAAAAAATCAACGACGTTATTGACAGCAGCGCCCTATGTAGCCGGGTGCTCCTTTATATGTGCATGCTGTCCTTATCCTCCGTCCTTGCTTGGGCACGCGTTCTCGGACATGTCGCTCCGAAACCCAGGCCATCCGCACAGCAGCACGCCTCCCCTGGTACCAGAACCCGAGTTGGGCAGGCACCTGGTCCTGCAAATTGGGGCGAATTCAATCGTGTTGCCGCTCTGGGGTTGAGGCTTGTTGGGTTTTAGGGCTGCCTTTCCATCCAGTACAGGATACCTCCCTGCACCCTGCTTCGTTACATCATCCTACGTGTGGCCGTCCCAAAGCTCGTGACTCGACCGTCTCGTCCCCTTCCCCCCCGCGTTCTGCCCGGTCTGCTGCCCTGCTCCCCCTCCCCCACCCCCTCTAGGCCCACTCCGCCATGAGCAAGATTGACCTGACGGCCTTTGAGAAGTTCCCGGAGCCGCGCATGGAGGAGGTGGTCAAGGTGGTGCCCAACAACAAGGAGCTCGGGGCGGTCTTCAAGAAGGACCAGAAGGCGGTGAAGGAGGCGCTGGAGGCGCTGGACGAGTGCGGCGCCCTGGAGCTCAAGGTGGGTGGGGGCCGGCCGACTTTGGGTGGGGTTCAGGGTTGAGTAGGTCTAGGGTTTATCTAGGGCTTGGCGTGAAAGGAAAAGACCAGAACCCAGAACCGAACCCGGGCACACCAGATACCGTATACTCAGGGTTTTGGGGTTTCCTTGCCCCGTCGGAATATCACATGACGAGGTGACAGGTGCGCGCAGCGGTGCAACAAGCGGCGGGGAGCTGTTCTTGGGAGTAACGGTGGTGACTCGGCTCGGCCTTTGAGAGCTGTAGAGCGTGGCGATGCGATCATCACCGATCGCCGTAGTGAAAGGGCGTCCGGCGCGGCTGCGGTGCTGCGGACGTCGATACCGGGAGGAGATGCAGCCGTGGAAGCATCTGGTGTTGGCACCTCGGTTGACGCCCAGATGACCCACGCACCTCGGCAGCTGCGGATCGCCCACGCTGAACGCATCTGGGCTTGACGACACTGGGCGCCTTCCTTCTTGACGCTATTTCGCGACCCCTTCGCAGCTCAGGGTTTTCACGTACGGTGCTCGTAACTGATATCTGTCCCTATCACCGCTTATACCGCCGCCCCTGATGCCGCCGCGCGTTGCTCGGCCACCGCCCCCCCCCCCTGTCATATGCAGTCCAAACTGGAGGCGGGCGGCGTCGCCGAGGTGGCCACCTCGTCGGGCCAGGTGTTCGAGATCAAGGCAGGCATGGTGGACATCAAGAAGGTGAGAGGGGTGGGGGCCCCAAGGCTTGAGTGCCTGTCCGCGGGCGGCCGCGTTGGTGTCAATCAGCTTGCGTCTTGCTGGTACCGTATGTTGACGTCCAGGGAGGAAGAGGTCGCTTGAAGCCTTGTTTGGGTTGCATCTAGCATTACATATATGGTGAGGAAGCTTTGGCTGTCACCGATGACCCGCGGGGTCCGCTGTAACATCCTTAGTAATCGTACACAAGTGTGCAACCATGCTGCTCGCTGCTCCCAGCTCCTCTTTATATCGGGCTAGGAGCGCGCGTGGTTGCCAGAGTGCCCGGGAGCTTACTTGCTGTTTGTCACCCCTACTTGTGCCCGCTTGCACCCCGTTCTACCTCGTGTTCTACCGTACCTCACTTGCTGGAACCCCCCCTTTTCCGCCGCCCGCAGGTCACGGAGAAGGTGACCGGCAGGACGTACACCCCGAGCGTCATCGAGCCATCGTTCGGTATCGGGCGCATCATGTACTGCATGTTTGAACACTGCTACTACACGCGCGAGGTAAGTCGAGGGCGGCGCGCTTAGGTCCCTTAGGTCCTCCTACCGTACCAGCAGGTGGCTGGCAAGCGGGCTTCGGAAGTATCTGATGGCGGCCGAGTTGCGTGCGAACGAACCATCTGCGCTTCTGCGCGCTCTGGTTACACACACCTGGTTACCTCGCTTGTTTCCTCGCTTAACACTGTGGTGTCCTAAACCAATTGACGGTGTTAAATCTCAACGGTGGTGTTTCAAACACACGCTGATCTTACTTTTAAAGTGCATGTTTAACGGTTTATTGACACCAGGTTGAATCGCCAGCCGCTCTGGCGGCGCCCTTCTTGATGTCCCGTCCCTACGTCCATTGCCCCGGCCCACTCGAGCAGTCTGCTCCTCTCTGTCCGGACGAGACTTGATGGTGCCCTCGCTGACCCTCGGATGAATGTGGTCTCCCTCGCGGCCTCCCCTGGCGGTGATGTCCGCAGGGCGATGAGACGCGCGCCGTGATGGGCTTCAAGCCGGTGGTGGCGCCCACCAAGGCCACCGTGTTCCCGCTGGTGCAGAAGCCCGCGCTCAACGAGGTGGCCGCCAAGATCTCCCGCGACCTCACCGCGCACGGGCTATCCAACATCATCGACACCACAGGTGTGTAAGACCCGCCAGATAAGAGATCCGCCTTCCATGTGTGTGTGTATGTGTATGCCCCCACGCTGTTCGGGCTGTGGATGTACAGGCCGTGCGGGCGTGGCGCAATATCGGCATGGTATCCACCACAGCGAGCGGCGCAGTGAGAACTGTCCCGTGATATCGGCCGATGGGTCGCTTCTGAAACAGGGGAGATTCATGGTGCTGTCATGATCTCAGGATCCCTGCAGCTATGTAACAGCTTGGATATATACGCTTCCTTCCAACCTCGGTTCTTGATGTTGTGTCCGATTTAAACTCTGCAGGCAACACCATCGGCAAGCGCTACGCCCGCACGGACGAGATTGGTGTGCCGTTCGCCGTCACCGTCGACTTTGCGTCCGTGGAGGGCGACGGGTCGGTGACGCTCCGCGAGCGCGACTCGATGGCGCAGGTGCGTTACCCCGGGGTACGGTTTCCAGTTGCCGGTGTGCGTGCGTGTGGATATGATATGCGTGCGGTGTGCATGACATGCACGATGCTGGCGACTGGGTTGGACCAGCGTCACAAAACCCACATCCGCTTTGTGCTCTGTAGGATGGGCGTGTATGATATGTGGCGGTTTTTGGGTCCGACTGGGCGGCCTTACAGATTTCCAAACGCTTGAACTCAGACAGCGTATTGTTCCACGTATTGTTCACCGCATCTGCCGCATCATCATCCCCACTCTCCACAGGTCCGCGTGCCGAAGGACGAGATCGCTTCCGTCATCCGCGCGCTGGTGGACGAGCGGACAACTTGGGGCGACGTCACGGCCAAGTACCCGGCCCAGAAGGCGCAGGTGCGTATGTGTAGTAAGCGGCCCTAGTCAAGGGGACAGCTTTCCCCTTGGGGCACACGTTCAGACGCATCGGGTGTCTGCCGCAATCGCCGGCCGCGAAGGTTCCCTGCCATCACGGAGCGCAGCAACTTGTGGCAGGGCGCACCGGTCTAGCCACCTTCATCGCCAGGGTGAATTGCGTGAGAGGGCCGGTCAGGATGTGGCCCTTCATGGCCCGAGGTCGTGTACGCTGTCGGCTACCTCTGTTACCGGCCAAGCGGATCGAGAGATACCGAACCGACGGCTTTCCTAACGCGGCCTGACCGCCGCCCCGTGACCACCGCAGGCTGACGACGAGTGAAGGGAGGAGGCGTGTCCTCGCCCTGACCGAGGAGGGGCTTGTGCCGCCCGCCCTGCTGGGGGCAGCCGCCGGACCTTCGGCCGCCGCTGTGTTGGTGACCAGCAAGGCTCAGACCGGCGACTCGGGCGCAGGGCAGCGCTGCAAGAAGCGGGCGCTTGGAGCAACGCAGCCACGGCGCTGCAAGAAGCAGGCCTTGGGAGCAAGCGTGGAGGCGGCGCGATGACCATGTCCGGATGCGCGCGTGCTGGCGTTTCCTGATGCGTCGCATATCTAGGCGTAACGGGAGGCGGGGCATCGCTAACAAAATTTAAGTGTAGTAGCTTACGTCGTTGCCGCCCGAAGTCCGTCGGCGGCGGCAGATGGCGGCAGCAACTGACGCCGGATGGGCGCTAGGGCGGCTTCGTGACGGCAGAGGGGGCTTCCATGGCAAAAGAGGGCGTGGCCTGATGCGTCAGGTCATGGTTATGCCGCAGGATGTGCTGGGGAAGAGCGCCCGCAAGCGCGGGGGGCAGTGGTTGCACAGCCAACATTGCTGAGCTGCTGTCCAAGGGGGTATGCGCTGCATGCGGCGGAGATGCTATAAGGTTTCTTGTATCACGGATTGAACGGCATTGCCGGGTGGACGGCTTTGCCTGCAGCTTGGAGTCCTTGGCGAGGAAAGGGACAGGCGCGGCGAAACGTGTTATCAGGCGTGCAACGTGCGACTGGACTGCACCGCGGGCAACCGCGATCTGTGCCCGGATACGGACAGGAATGGTAGCAATCGACGAGGAAGTAAGTGTGGTCAAGCGACTACTCGCCTGCTGCTGCAGAAGTGCTGAGCATGGGTGCTGTTCACGGGTGCATTTGTGAGCACTTCGCGTGTTTTCTGGCGAGCGGTGTGGCAACGGCACCGGGCCAGCCATTGCGCGGACATTTGCTGCCGGTCGTACCTGTTGGCTCCTGACTGAAGGCGCGCGGGTCATATCGTGAACGCTGATCGATCAGAGATGCGAAGGCCGAGGCTGACAATTTTCCTGGAGAAGAAGTAGTCGTCCCATCTGTGGCCAAGGTGTCGTCAACATGCTAGGGACAACCTTAAAAGCATTCAACGCAGGTTTAAGGCAAGCAGACAGGATCAGAAGGCACTAGCCAAGCCGGTCTTCCTGCAAACTCAATAATTTAGTGATAAAGGTTCAAGCACTTCGAAGTGTGGAGAATGAACTGTAGTGTGTGGAAAAACATACAACCGCAGGCTTATCAGGAACAAAAACCATATACGAACGAAATTCAGCCGCCGGCTTCTGACTCGTAAGGCTTATCGGTCCAGTAATAACGTTACTTACACAGGCGGACTTACGTAACTCGCCTCTTGTCATTTCTTTTTACGCTGCCCGTGCGTTGCGCCCGCTAGCGCCCTCGCCACCTTCGCAGCCAATCACTGCTCCCGCAAGCGCATTTGTTATTCAATGTCCATTACTGCAGGGCTTCCGTGGTGCCTTCTCGACGTCGCGGTCCGATAGGGTTGGCGCCTGCGCCGCAAGGTGAGAGCTGATTTCAGGACTGCAGAAGCTCATAGACTTCATCCCAGGTCAAACATCATACACCCTGGTGGCTCATGCCCCGTTTGTTGTCAATTGCAGCTGACAGTGCTGGTCCGGTCGTTTGCTGTACTAAGCTACTGCTGCATTAATGTGGAAAATTGTCCATGCAGCTTAATATCCTGATGCCTTTCAGCCCTAGCCAAATGCTGGCCAACAATTCCTACGGGATCGGCCCATCATGGCTGCGGCAAACTCGGTGGTTGTACGTGTTGGGCGTTTTTTATTCTATATTGCATGATACAACTACTCAGCTCAACTAAGAAGCCCATATTGAATGAAATGTCCAGCGCTTGTTTCGTGTCGGCATCCGCGCAGGGAGGTCAGCGCGGCAGAAGCCGCTGCTGCTATTTTAGATAACGCATCCAAACATTCAGCGGTGCTAAAAGCAGTGGCGCTGGGCAATTGTGTGGCGCCCACACTCGTTCAAGCGCAAGGTGAGACCGATGGTACCGTAATAAAATTGCCGTCGGTGAGGCTGTATGCGCCGCACGCAAACCCATTCGCTGGATAATACATAAGTTGCAGTGTGCCTCTGCGCGGAAGCGCAGGCACCCAGGTCGGGTCCCCACCATCGATGTGCCAACGGTATGCATGGAAACCCCACGAGGTCGAGGTGAGAATGCCGGGACCTCGCACATGCAACGCCACTGTAAACGCCTCGGCGTCAGCAATGGTCTGAATCAAGAACAAGTGCGCTTCCTGCCCATGTGAGCCGGTGGTGCACGTGCGTCCCGCCCGCCCCCTCCTCTCTGGGTTGGGTTGCAGGTCCTGGTGCGGGCGGTCGGAGCCTACCCGCGTGGCAAGGCTGCTGCGGGCATCGACCATGCCTTCCGATGCCTCGGTGAGCGAGGCAGCCTTCTGTGCGCATCACCTTCACCTGGGGGCTTCTGGGGGGTTCCGATTGTAAATCATTGCCGGCGGACGGTCCCGCTGATTTGAATACAGGCTGGGACAAGATCCCGGATCCCGACAAAAGGCTTCGGCGGAGAGTCGAGTTCAAGATGGGACGATTGCGCACCTTGATGGACAGAGGAATCGACCCTCTTGCAGGTGGGTTCGCGTGCGCGCGCTAATGAAGCCACAGCACGTGGTTGGTTTCTTGGTCGGTTGGTTGGTTGGATGGTTGATTGGTTGGTTCGTGGGGTAACGGCGGCGAATTTCCAGCATCCGAAAGCCCCACGGCCGCCCAAACGCTCTCGTGCGTTATGTCTGCTCTCTTCGCATCTGTTGATAAGTAAGAAATTACGGTACGTCCGCCAAAGAACTCCTCTTACCATGAAAGTTTGCCGGGCCAGCTCAGCAAGTAGGAGTCGGGAGAACCGCCGCGTTTTGTGGTGACGGGACGGGTCACGGCGAAGCACGCAAATCGCTCAGACCGTCAGAAGGGGCCGCCCCTGTCATGGGGCGCCCCTATGATTGCAGTGAGTGAGCAACCGCCTGGGCCAAGGGCCTCGCCTCACGGACCTCTTACGGCGCGCCGTTGATGGCCGCCGGCCCTCGGTCCTGACTTGGCGCTCTTTTGTCCGGCTGACGCCAATCAGGCACACCCAAGGTACCGAGGGATGCGCGCAACACCATGACGGTGAGCTTGTTGGCCGTTGGTTGTTAGCGGGAGGTGGTGTGCCCATTCACAGCCTGCTGGCCAACCGCCAGTCCGTGGCGCACACGATCGTGCTGACACGCTGGCCTGCTCTGATCTGATCGGGTTTTATCTGATCTGATCATAGCAGAGCAGATCTGATCTGATCTGATCTGATCTGATCTGATGTGCGGTGTGGACCCAGTACGGCCACCTGCAGTAGTGGCGCATTGCATCAAGGCCGGCGGCCGGCCGAGCCGTGCGCCATCGCAGTTGCAGTGCATCTAGCTGCTGACCTGCTGTCGTCACTCGTTGGTCGTCCGGGAATAAGGGCGGTAGGAATGTTATAAGCGGAATGTATTTAGGCAAGTCGCCCGCCCCGGCCAGCACAAAATCCTTCGGGATTTGAGTTTTCACGAATGTGTGTGCGACAGGCTTGGGTTCGCAAGGCGGCTTTGTCCCTTCCTGGCGGCGAGGTAGGTACGGCACTGGGGCTCTGGGGGCGTGTGTGGAGGGTAGTGAAGGGTAAGGACAGGATTCGTCTCCCTCGGGGGCGGGGCGCGCTGCACCTCTATAGCACCGCCACGTTTACTTCCTGACGCTTTGGCGGGGCGGCCGCATCTCGCCTGAGAAAGGGAGAAGGGATATGATTGCAGTTTTTATGAAACAGATGTGGAGTGGCCCTGGCGGCCCGGGCATACAGTATATGTGACGGACCTTTGCGGCAGAGCGACTGGTGACCGTTGAAAGATTGGATGATGATGCAGGCGGGTTCCTCCGCTCGTCGGGTCGGGTCGGGGTCGGGTCGGGTCGGGGTCGGGGTCGGGTCGGGCCAGGCCAGGCCAGGTCAGGCACATCCCCGGCGGGCACACACACGCATGCACACACGCGTATGATCGATGTGTGGCGGAATGACCGTGTACGGCAATACCGTGCATTGCTTGTTTCACATCCGCTGCCGTACTCTGCGCACGTACCCACACACACCACATAGCGCATTACGGGGACACAATGTCTTTGCTTCTGCTTTATCGCATGTCGCCCCTCTTTTCTATATACACGTCCCCGGCCTGTCGGCAATGCGCAGCCAACGGCCTCACTCGTCCGCGTGCGCAATTAGGGTCCTCGCAAGTCGTGTCTCTCGGTTTATTTTAACACCACATAGCGCACACGGGGCACGGCCGGCCACGGCACACACTAGGCCGTACAAACGACGTTGCACGCACGCACGCACTCACAGCAGTGTGGTGTTTGTGTCTTAGTGACCCGGGGGGCAGCGGAACCGCACCGGCGGGCAGACGCGGCGACATCAGCTCAGCCAGACGCCGACAGCCTGGTCCCTGGAGACCTATGGCGACCTACGCAGCGCGTCATTCACCCGCAGCCTAACTGTGTAACCCGTTACAGGTGTTTAATGGGCTGGGCAGGGGCCGTTGTGTGGCGTACGGGCCTTTCCCAGGCTTAGCTGTGCCCCTTGCAAGTCACGCATTCCTGTCACGCATTCTGCCCACCTAATAACACAGACACACACACACACACACACACACCGCAGGGTACCCTGGACGAGATCTGTGCGGTGCTTCAGGCCGATCCCGACATTGCACCGCGGCTGGACCGACGGTAGGTACGACACGGTACGACACGTCTTGATGGCAGAAGTACATAACGCACAAGCACAATCAGCAGCCCAGCAGCCCTGTGAAAATGCGACTGCCGGCCGCTGTGGGTGCCCAGCAGGGGTGCTGCAGGGTTCACACTGCTTCACACGACCGCCGAAGTTACGCTGTGTATTATAACCCGACATCAGCAACGCGACCGCCATGCCCCGCCAGGCTCACTCCACATCTGCGGAATGTGCCCCGGTGGCGATTTGGCGCCTGCGGGTGCTTGACGGCGTAAGTGTACGGCATATGCATGTTCACGTGGCTGCCGCACTCATCGCACGTGCATTCTCGTTTGGAACTTTTGAGTGCGGGCATGCTCCCATACATGCTGTCCCTGTCTGCGAGTGAGGTCGCGATGTGCACAACGTTATTGAGTCAAGCCCGCACACGTACAGGAGCCCGATGCGACAGTACGTTGCGCTGTACGAGTACCCGGATTGTGGACGCATCAGCTTTGTAGAGCATGCAGCCATAGGTACAGCGCACTTTTAACGCATGGCACGTACAGGGATCGTGATTGGGTCGCGCAAGGATTCCCACCGATCTCAAGGATACGGACAGCGCTGGCCGTACTGGCTGAGCGGGCTGGCGTACTTGTACGACATGTCGTTCACTAAGGCTGGCGTACTTGTACGACATGTCGTTCACTAAGGCGGGTGCATGGGCCTACGCATGCGCGCGTCGTGTACTGACATCGGGCACCCGTGATCTGCGATCTGCAATCCGCGGCCCACATCCCTTGTCGTCAGCCGCTACGGGTTTGTGTCTACCGGGCGGCGGCGTAACGGCTACCGGGTGTATCGACTGGACATGCAGGTGGGTGCAGTGGTTTTGTCTGTCGTACTCTTGCCGTATTGCGAAGAAGATCACTGGTGGCTGGGAACTGTGTCTTGTTGGGGAGGGGCGCAGCAGGTGGGGGGGAGGCACAGTGCAGGCTACCCCGACGGGAACCGGTCGCGACATGCGCTGTGGGGGCTGCAGACGACGAATGTGCGGCATCAGCGCCCCGGCGGCTGCCAACAGCGCCGTATTCAGTCCGCCGGCAACTTGAACCTTGGAAGCCGTCAAGAGATGCAGAGATCCGCGTACATACAACGCGCGCAGTACACACTGTATGGCAGCACGCAGTGCTGTGCAGTGCTGCGAGTGCAAGTGGCGCCTACCCGTATGGGCCGTGTTGTGTCTTGCCTGCTGCCCCGCCCGGGTGCGTGCCTTTGCCCCCCGCCGTCTTTGTACGGCAACCCGAGTACGACACCCGTCCCTGGACGCGCTGGCTTCAGGGTGTGCTGGCGGACAAGCGCACCCGAACAAGCGCACGGCAGGCGGGGACTCCGCGCCTGGGCAAAAGGAGTAATTAGATTCCGGCAGGGAAGCAAAGTGGGCTCCAGTGATGAGGCGGAGGGCGACGACCCAGATTTGTGGAAACGGTTCATTTTGACGCGCGGCGCGGCAGTAGTGGTGTTAGTCGGGTGACCGGCGCGACGCTGGAGTTTGGCGCCAGAAAGGACCGCAAGAGAAGCCGTGCGCCCCAGTAACGAAGCGCCCCGCCGGACAGGTTCGGCGGTATGTGGATATTATATTTGGGGAGGTGGCTGGTTAGTACTCTGCAGGTTGTCCCGTTGGCCGTTGGCCGTTGCCCGCGACGGCTGTGGTGATGGTGATGATGATGGGTTGATGGCCCGTCGCCCCGTCCCGACTTGTACTCAAGCCAATTGCGACGTTCCAATTTATTCATCCGGATGATAAAAAGATGCTGAAGTGGCAATCACCGGACGGCCGTGTGAGTCCAATGGCCCACGGGTCTTGCTTGCCGTACCCGATAAAGTATATCCTTTTTTCACGACCAACCGAATTAGGACGGGCGTATCTCGCCTCCGTCTGCTTATGAATATTGCTCAGGGCGGACGCAGTTCGTGTGTAAAGTTTCTGCTGGGGTTGCCCCGACATTGACTTGCTGCTATCGGCTAAGATTGGATAAGAAAGCCGAGGCGCAGATTAAAGGTGGTGAAGTCGCGTCTTCACAACTTCAGGTTCAGCTTTTTAAAAATGTGCCTCAGAAGCGCCAAGATGCAGCAGTCTCGGGCGAGCGGGGCACCCAGCGGAAGGGTCTGCGCGCGTCGTCACGTCCTGGCCTCACAAATGGCTTTTGCAGGTAAATATGTTGTTTCTGTAATCAGGTCAATTTATGCCGGCCGTCGCCGGTACCTTGTGTCGGAATGTTTCCTTGCAACTAACTCCATGCAAACGTTTACACAGTATATGACTACGCGCGTCGTTCGTTCATTTTGTGCACATCGATACCATCGCTGGTCTCAAAGCTCATCTTTTTAATGTTGATTGTGATCCTGTTTTTGGTTTGCTTGGATTCAAGGCGGACATCAGCTGCGGGCGGTTCCGACGCAGACCGTTGGGCTTATGTCGGCCGGGGCGCTTCGGCCCGCGATCCTGCCGCATCGCCCTTCCCCCAACGTCTCGACGGCGGCAGCGGTCGCGGATTCCCTGCAACTGTCGACAGATGGGGCCAGGTGGGTACCGTCGTACAGTCCTATCGCACCGCCTCCTGCCCTCTTCACCTGTGCGCCTGCTCCCCCCCTCCCCCCCACCACCACACACACAAACACACATCCAGGTCGGTCCCACAGCGAGATCTGCTATTCGGATCTCCTCCAGCCTACTCATTCACGTCTATTCTTTTCCATGCCATCCCTCACTGCAATACTCTTTTCCTTGCCATCCCTCACTGCAATCCTGCACCGCACCAACGCTGCCCGCTGCCATCCTAACCACCCTAACCAAACACCACCTTAACCATCCTCACTCCTGAAACCAGTAACATACATCAACCACCCACCCGCTCGTGGCCCGTGGCCCGTCCCCTCCGCAGTGCTCCGCGGCCGCTCACCTTCGCCCCCGCGCCGCACCTCCTCTCAGAGTCGCCCTTCCCGGACTGCCCCCTGGGGGCCCGAGTGGTGCACCCCCCGCTCCCGGGCAGTGCGGAAGGGGAGGAGGGCGCGGTGACGTTCAAGGTGTGGGCGCCCCACGCGGCGGCGGTGTCGCTGCTGCTGCGGGTGAGTGGGTGGGTGGGTGGGTGGGTGAGCGAGCGAAGCGAAGCGACTGGCTGAGTGAGTCAGTTCAGTGCGAGGCATCGGGGATCATGAAGCTGCGCTGGCTGCCAGGGCTAAGATCCAAAGGGGGGGAGGGGGAGGGGGCGAAGAGGTCGCGAGCCCGCTGGGAGGGGGGAGGGAGGTAATGGAGAGGGATCGGACAGCTCTCCGCCGGTCTCCTTTTGCCGAACTACAGCGCCCTACACTGTACAGCGCCCTACACCTCGTCACCTTCTCACTTCACTGCCGTCACCGTGTTTTATTCGCGCGTGTGTGCATGTGCATGTGTGTGTGTGTGTTGTCGCTACCCTACCACTGTTGCATCCGTGTGCCCGAACGTCGGTCTGTCTGTGTCTGTTGTTCCCCCTAACCCTGCACTGTACGTACCGCATACCGCGACCTGTTTGTCTGTTCCCCCTTAACCTTCCAATGTACCTCATACCGCACACCGCATACCGCGCAGGACTCCGGGGCGGAGGTGCCGCTGCAGCGGTGCGGGGACGACTGGTCGGGGCGGCTGCGGCCCGGGGCGCTGACGCACGGCGGCGCGTACTGCGTGCAGATCCGTACGCACGACGGCCGTACATTCACGCGCCGGGATCCGTACGCGCGCGCCGCGGAGTACGACAGCGACTGGTGCTTCCTGGACGACCCCGCGGCCTTCCCCTGGAGCGACCGCCGCGAGGAGGCCACCCGGCCCGGATCTGGATCCGAATCTGCGTCTGGATCCGGATCCGAATCTGAGGACGTGGGCCTCCAGCCGAGCCCCCCCTCGAGCAGCTGGTCTCCCCGGCCCTTCGACGAGTACCTCATCTACGAGATGCACGTGGGGTCCTTCACGCCCGAGGTACGAACTCCGTGTCGTACTACCGTACTAGGGTCGTACCCGCGCTGTGACCCCAGCACCCTTCTACACGCCCCTCAACCCTCACCCCACCCCCAACCCCCACCCCGGCTGCTGCTGCTGGTGGCGCAGGGCACCCTGGCCGCCGCGGCCGCCCGCCTGGAGCACGTGGCCTCCCTGGGTTTCACTGCCGTACAGCTGATGCCCATCACCGAGCACTCGGACGCCTGGGGCTACAACCCGCGGCTGCTTATGGCGCTGCACGGTGGGGGGGAGGTCTGGGCGCGTACGACGGCAGTTCCGTACACACAAAGCACACGCACACACATGTGTCTGAGACAACGTGTATGTGTGTGTGTGTGTGTGTGTACGGAATCGACCATGTTCGTGACTGTGTTTCGTACACGCACAGTACGTGCACTCACGGTGTTGAGTTTGAGAAACATGGGCACGCTCCTGGTGTTGGTGTTGATAGTGGTGTTATCATGGCTGGGTCACTTGTCATTGACCCGTCGACGCCCGGCTGGCCCCCTGCAGGCGCGTACGGCAGCCCGGACGACCTGCGCCGCTTCGTTGATAAGGCCCACTCACTGGGGCTGGGGGTCGTCATCGATGTGGTGCTGCACCACGGGTGGGTGGGGGGTCGGGTTCCGGGGGGGGAGGGTGCTGGTTTACAGGGTGGGTGGAGGTGGTGCTGACAGCGCTGACCCCTCCCTGGGGTGGCGTGGGGGTGTGGGAGGTGGCGCGGGGTGGGGTGCCTATTGCCTGTGCGGAAGGGGCAGCTACGCACCCTCACTGCCATATGCGTCCCTGGGATCCCCGACTGGCGAGTCGTCCTCTATCCAACACCGGGGCCGGGCACACTGCCCCACACGTCACGTCGTACCCCTCGTCATATTCCCCACCACCACCACCACCACCACCACCACCACTCGGGCGGCCCCGTGTGTCTACCAATGCCTCCAGCCCCCCGGCCCATGAGTCACCCCCCGACCCATGGGTCACCCCCCAACCCATGGGTCACCCCCCGACCCATTGGTCGACCCCCAACCCATGGGTCACCCCCCGACCCATTGGTCGACCCCCCGACCCATTGGTCGACCCCCAACCCATGGGTCACCCCCCAACCCATGGGTCACCCCCCAACCCATGGGTCACCCCCCGCATCCCATCCGCAGCAACCCCACACACGCAACCCGCGCCCCGACCCCACCCCCCTCCCCCCGCGGCCCCGCCCCTCCCCCCTTTCCCCTCCAGGGCGGTGGATGGCAACTCTCTGTGGGAGTACGACGGCTGGGGACCCGACTACAACGGCGGCATCTATCACGAGGTGAGTACGACAGGCCGGCCGGCAGTGCGACCGTCATCTTTCCCTCCTGTATGCGCGTCCGTACACCGTCCGTACTTCGTCCGTACAATGTCCGTCTCCTACACTTCATCCCTACCGTGCCTGAAACCCCACAGTCTCCCCCTTTCTCGTCTTCCCCCAGTTAGTCCCCCTCGACCCCCGACCCCCCCCTGCTCCCCCCCTCCCCAGGGTGGTCATGACACGCAATGGGGCCGGGGGTTCGCCTACTGGAAGCGCGAGGTGTGTGTGTGCGGGTGGGGGGGAAGAGGCAGATGTAGGGGGTATTGGACAGGGGAGCCTGTAGGGAGGTGTTGTGGGGGTGCCCGTGTGTGTGGCCTGCGTGGCCTGTGTGTGTGTGTGTGTGTGTGTGTATGCGGCCGGGGAACTTCCAACCGGCGAGTGGAGGCACCTCCGTGCAGGGCTGCTGCTGAGTGCGGCGGTATGTGGTGCGTGGTCGTGAGCCCCCCCCCTTGCTGACCCGGTTGGCCACATTACCACCACCACCACGACCACCACTACCCCTACAACGCCTGCGCCTCCACCCCTAAGCGACACCCGCCGACCCAACCCCCTCCCCTCCCTGGGTCAATGGCGCAGTTTCAGCATACCTACCAGTTTGCCGTGACCCCCTCGCCCCCCTCCCTCCCCCCATCGCCCCACCCCACCCCCGCCCCCGTCAACCCCCCCTCAGATCCAGGCCATGGCTGAGGCCGCCTGCGCCACCTGGCTAGAGGACTACCGCTGCGACGGACTGCGGTTCGACTCCGCCAACGACCTGCCGCGGGAGGCCATCCAGGTGTGTGTGTGTGTGTGTGTGTGTGTGTGTGTGTGTGTGTGTGTGTGTGTGTGTGTGTGTGTTGGTGGTGGGGACTGGGGGGATGGGGGCGGGGGGTGGGGTATAGGAATTTGGTAGATATATTTACTCTGCGCTGGGTGTGTGTGGAAGGGTGGATGTGCCATGCTGCCGTACCTAGAAGTGGTAATCGTAGCTGCCTGGCAGGGTCCCTCGTCAAGTCGCCAACCCCCCCTTCTATCTCTGCGCCCCCCGCACACACACACATACACACACCCGCACCCACGCACCCCACCCCCCTCCAGGCCCTGACCTGGTCCCTCCGCCAGCGCTTCCCCGGCCGCATCCTGACCGCCGAGGTGACCCCGGAGAACCCGCAGAGCGTCCACGACCTGGGCTTCGACAGCGTCTGGGTGCACAGGTGGGGGTAAGGGGGTGGGGGGGGAGGGGACGGGGGTTAAGATGAGAAAAGAAATAAACCCGAAGAACGAACCCGGGCACGGGGACAGGAACGGGGGTGTTCACGTGTGTGTGGGGGGAGGTTTGGGGGGCGGGGGTGAGTGGGGGCGCGTGTGCGTGTGCGTGTGCGTGTGTGTATGCGGGGTTGGGTGTGGGGGATATAAGGAATGGGTGAGCAACGGTGAGCTGTGTGGGTTGGAGGTTGGCGCCTGTGTGTCGTACCTCCCCTTCCTCGTCCCCCGCCCCAACAAGCCTCCCGACACCTATGTGCTTCTCGCTGTCGGCTTCCCCTGGAGCTGTGGAGGTCCTGGTCAAGTCGCTTCTTCACCGGAACCCCCACCACCTGCCTGCACCGCAACCCCGCCAACTCGCTGTACGCTCCCCCACCTCCGATGCCACCCCCCAATCCCCAATCCCTAATTCCGACTCCGCCAGCGGCTACTTCGACATCATCCAGCAGCACCGGGCGCTGGGTCGGGGCCACCACGGCGGGGGCGACTGGGCCGCCGGCTGGGACCTGCCCCGCCTGAGGACGGTCATGGTGCTGCACTACGGCTTCACCGGCCCCACGCAGTGCATCAAGTACCTGCTGGGCTCGCATGACCAGGTGTGCGTGGGGTGGAGGGTTGAGTGGGGCAAGGGGGTTGAGGGGGGGATACTCATAATCGGTGATTGTTTTACGAATTTCGCTGTCTTGACTGACAAAGGGGGATACTCATATCGGTTCGGGCGGCTTCTTCTTCACCGGGCAAACCAAACGACCCACAGACCCACAGACGGACGGAGGGACGCTGCCGGAGAGACAGACGGAGGCCTTCATGCTGGCCGTCAGCAGCCGCCCCCATCTCGTCGGCTCCCCTCCCCTAGCAACTACCCGGCCCCCCGCCCCCCCACACACACGCCTCCATGGCCTGCCCTGACGACGGGATGTGCCGGTGTGGCCAACTCCCCTCGTCGGCTCCCCGCCCCCCTGTCTCTCAGGTGGGGTGCAGCAAAGGGGGCGCCTGGTACAAGGACTACGAGATGATCGGAGGCCAGCACCGATATGCGGTGAGGGGGAGGGGGGCCAGCACGGAGGGGGGGGGGCAGGGGAGAAGAGGGATGGTGGGCAGAAAAGAGACCCGCCCGACCCAGACCAGGGTCAGGCAGGGTCAGGCAGGGTCAGGCAGGGTCAGGCAGGGTCAGGGGGGTCCTTCCCGAACCCGGGAGGCCCCGACGGCGATTCGGCGGGGTCTAGGGCGCGGGGGCAGGTGAAGGGGCAACAGGGAGGGGCCGCGTTGGGGGTCAGGGGGCGGATGCTGCTGGGTTGGGTGGGGTTGGGTTGGGCTTGGTTCGTGTGTCAGGACCGGCTCCTGGTGTGTAACCACTGGGGAGCTTCGAGCGGTTGACGTGTTCGGTGGTCTGTACAGCAGGAACTCCACTCGGGCTGGACGGACAGAGGAGGGGGCACGGTCACGGTGGCCCTGAGCCTCCAGGGGGGTGTCTGGTTGCGGTTTGGTACTGGTTCCTGCAGCTTCCAGCGGGTTGCCGCACGGTGTTGCCGTACTTGAAGCTGGCTGCGGCTGACCTCGGTGCGGCTTCCCCCCCGGCCCCCCGGGTGAGTCGCTGAGCTGCTTGCCGCCGGCTGCACCCCTGTGGCCATCTGTTTGTACGACAGGTGGACCAGTACGGCGGCGGCCGCGGTGACTGGAACGCGCGCGCCTCGGCCCGGCTGTGGTACACTGCCAATGTGGTGGCGGCGGGGCTGCCCATGATCTTCATGGGTGGGTGGGGTGGGTGGATGGGGTGGGTGGGGTTGTCATCTCATGTGGAGTGGTGGGGAGAGGAGCCCCAACGCGGAGCTGGGGGGAATAGGTGGGTGGGGGAATAACGGCGGGGGATAGACGCATTCACCGACTTACACCCGCGGACCCGTGGGTCCGTGTCGACCCGCGGGTCGTAGTCGACCCGTGGGTCCATGCGGGTCGGCACCTCTTCCCAGCATGTCACACACGTCTTCTAAGCCCGCTTGCTCCCTGCTTTGCTTCCTTTTGCCTCCTCCATCTCCTCCTTTGTGTCCTCCTCCTCCTCCTCCCTCCTGGCGGGCCCCCTGGCTTGTTCTGGCCACCTCCACACCACCTCCACCCACACCTTCACACGACTTGCTCCACACCGCGGCCACCCCCAGGCACGGAGTTCGCCCAGGTGAGAGCGTGTCCTCCCCGGTCCGGGGGTAGAGGGATGGAACCCACGTCCGGACTTACACGCCATTGCCCCCAACGACCCTGGCGTAAACCATCGAACTTACATACATGTATATGTTACTATACATCACACAAAACATACATACATATACACAAGTCTCTTCTCTAAATACACCTCCCCACAACCGCACAACCGCTTCCCCCCGACCCAGCGCGCCCCTGACACAGCACGCAGCATGCACAGCACGCAGCGCGCCCCTTTCATCTGACCGAACCCGCCCAACCCGCGTCCGCCCTCCGGCCCCCGGACGGGACCCTCCCCCCCCACCCCCGCATTCCCGCCCACCCAACCCCCTCCTCACCACCCCCACCCCATTCCGACCCACCCACCCCCACCCCCGCCGGCCCCCGCCCCGGTGCGCAGTCGGGCTGGTGGGATGTGGTCCCGGAGCGCCGCCTGCAGTGGTCCCTCAGCGAGGACGAGGTGGGGCTGCAGAGCATGGCGCTGTTCGCGGGCGCCAATGCGCTGCGGGGGCGCTTCCCGGCGCTGCGGAGGGGCTGGGCCAACATCCTGCACGAGGTGCGTGGGAGGGGGGGTGTTTTGGGGAGGGGGGGGAGGAGAGGGGCGGAGTGTGGGGGGCAGAATGGGGTGGGGGAATGGGACTGAGAGGCTAGGCCGGAGAGAGGGAGTGAGGAAAGGGAGGGGGGCAGCTAGGAGAAACCCAGATCCCGAGGGGGCCGAGGGAGGGGTCGACGCTCCCTGGGTGAGCGTTTAGCGTGGCCCTCAACACCACACCGTGTGGCGGGCCCTCAATCGCTGACGGTGGCGGCCTGCACCTCGGGGATGATGACGCCCACCGTGTGGCCCCCTCACCCTTTCCGCGGATCCCCACCCACGGCTCGCCAAAGCTTCCCCATCCCATTCCCTGCTCTCACCTCTCACCACCACCCGCCGTACCCCACATCCCTCCGTACACACGCGTGTGCTACCGGTATGCCCGGGTTCGTTCTGGGTTTTAGATTCTTGCTCTAAAACCGTTTAAAATAAAACCGTTTTATAAAAAAAACCCACACAGGACCGGGCCAACGGCGTGGTTGCGTTCGAGCGGGTGGTGGAGGGCGAGACCCGGCTGGTGGCGGTGATCAACGCGGGCCGCAAGTTCTGGCAGGCGGGCGACTACGGCGTGTGGGTGGGCCCCGCGGAGGGGCGCTTGGAGGAAGTGTTTTGCTCGCAGGTGGGTGGGTTGGGTCGGTGGGTGGGTGGGCGTGGCGGGGTTGGAGGGTTTAGGGGGGTGAGGGCGGGAGGAGGGAACAGGAGGGAGGCGGTGGGAGGCGGAAGGATGGGGATGGGGATGGTGGCCAAGGTTGGGGGTCGGGGCGCTGCGAGGGATGGGGCGGGGAGGCCGGCGGGACGAAGCTTAGTCTGAGCTCTGAGGAGAGCAGGGGGCGGAGGCAGAAAGTACCGTACATGTCCACCGTACAGGGCTGCCAGCATACCGTGTGTGTATAAGGATAACCGAGCCGCGATTTATCGTACCGCTTGTTTGTTTGTATTGCGTGTACGACAGGGAGCTTTCGTTCAGCAGCAGAACAGCGCCAGTGTGTCTACCAATGTCCTGCACCCAACACCCAACACCCCAGCCCGCCTCCTCCCCAAAACATCACCCGCGCCCACACCCATACCCGCACCCGCGTCCATACCCGCGCCCACACCCACGCCCATACCAGGCGGAGGCGTACGGCGGCAACGTGCCCTCGGGTGTGGCCAACGAGCCCCGGCCCATCTACGACGGCAAGATCTGGATCAACCTGCCGGCGCAGTGCACTCTGGTCTTCCAACACATGCTGTAGGCCGGCGTTGAGCTTGGCGGGGGGAGGGAGGCCCGGAGGGTGCTGAGAAAAGCCGGAGGTGCTGGGAACGTCGGCTCCGAAACCAGAGGCCAAAAAGGGTAGGGGGTGTAAGGGAACGAGGGTCAGGCAGGGGGTCTCCAGGGATTTTGTAAACACTGGAGGCGGCACGGACACGCGCGTGCAACGTGTGGGTGGCGTGTTGTACGGCACACGGGCCGATTTTTGTTCCGGGAAGGGCCCCGGAACCAATTTTGAGGGATGTACTTCTTTTTGGAGCGTGGGGACGAGGCCAGGCGAGGCGAGGCGACATGAAATTAAGTGCTGGGGTCGCGCGCGATGATCATATTATTTACAATTAGAAATGCCGAGGGGGGGGCTAGGGTGGTGATCGAGAGCCCGCCTGCCTCTGCCATCCAGTCGGCATTTTTGTACATTTTGTACTAAGAAAAGCGGAGTGCATAAATACCCTTCGCAGTTACCGTATTTCTTGGCGTTGGTGTACGCGCGGTGAGGTCCTGGTTTGTTGAGTCCAAAGTTCCCCTACAGATTACGTAACGTTGTCGATAGCACGGGGTACGGCAGGTTCGTTGCTAGCGCAGCTAGAGATTGCGCGGCGTCCGGCTTCGCCGGATGTCCTTTGCGTTGATGTTTTTGGCCATGAATGCTGATTACACTCCTGATGTTCTGTTTTCGACTGTCTGGTTGTTGCCATTGGGGCGGAACCTGAAGGAATGCTGAAGGATATGAGTTATGCCGTGCCGCGATTTCTTTCGGGGTTTTGGACCCTGCCGGACCCTGTTTTCACGACCCGGGCCTGCAATGCTGCAAACGTTGCTTTCCCCGTAGTTGATAGGATGACACACAGCGGCTGGAGCGGTAACCAACATCCGCACACGGATCCTGCTCGCCACGCTCGGACCGCCTGACGACTGCATCCATACCGATGACTTTTGGTGTTACTTATTGCAATGCTCGAATTCCCACCGATACATAACACGTCGGGTTGCATTTGCCTAGGTCCACTATGCTCTGCTCAGGCCGCTTCTCGTCCAACTTACAGTGCGCTGCAAGGACAGAACGCCCGTCCCTCTTAAACTTGAATAACTTGAACCTACTGTTTTAGAACAGATACAGTTCCCATATAAGCTGCCACTCGCGGCCTGTGTGCAAACGGAAGTCGAACTGGCAAAACTCCCGAACGCAATTTTAAGGTTGTCTGAATAAAGTGGTTAAGCAGCGTGATCTGAAGGCGTCAAATAAAAATAATGTACTCTGGCGATTCAATGTTGATGGACGCCGGCGATGACGCGGCAGGCATCGGCAACATCCTCGTCCTCCCCAACGACGTCCTGATCCGCATCGCCCGCTTCCTTGACCCGCGAGATGTCATCGCCTTTGGAGCGGTTTGCAAACGCTTTTCCGCGACTGCAGCGGAGGACCGCCTCATCTGGGCGCCCATCTGCCAGTCAATCCTCGGCAACGACGCTGCCACGTCACCCTCAGCCTGGGCCGCGCCCAGCTTCCGCATCCTCTACTGCCGCTTCCTCCGCCTCTACGGCGGCCTGCTTGACGGGCCCTGGTGCGGCAACTTAGCGCCGCTCGGCTCGCTGCTGGTCGCCTTCGCCTCCCCGCCGTACATCGTCGGTGGCGTCGTACTCTGTCTGCGCTTCTCCGAGCCCGGCGTCAGCGTCGTACCTGTGTTTCGCGTGTCGTACGACGCGGCGCGCGGCACCGCGGCTGTCACCTGCCTGCGCCGCGACAACACGTTCTCGGGGATGCTGGCCCGCGTCCGCAGCCGCCAGCCAGACGGGCCCGATGAGCTCCAGGGGAGCCACCACGGGGAGCTGCGGCTCACGTACGGCCACGCCGGGGTTCGCGACGAGGTGACGGCGGCGGCGGTTAGTCCAACGGTCGTCAACGACAACGGTCGAATGGACGAGGGGGGCAGCGGAATGGACACCTCTGAGAGCGAGGGCGTGAAATCGGAGGACTCGGACTCGGACATGGATGCGATGACGGCAGAGGAGGAGGAGGGGGAGGAGGGGGAGGGGGAGGGGGAGGGGGCTGACAAGCTTGGTGGTACGGCAGTTGGAGGCAGCAGCAGGGATGCGCCCGGCGGCGCGGCGGCGGCGGCGGCGGGGGCGGCGGGGGCGTCGCAGGCCGCGGCGGCGCGGCGGGGCCCTGCCCTTGAGTACTGCTGGCCGTACGGCAGGTCGGCGGTGACCCAATTCAGCTTCACATGCAGGTGGGTCTGTCGCATGTGGTACGGCTTTGAGATCCGCTTCAACCACCAACCGCTGTGACATTCATATTGGCTGGACGGTGGGCCGTCTCCATTCCGTCAACTGCAAACAGAAGCGGGAGCAATACCAAGCACCGCGCTCGCGCACCTCGCATATGCGTCGGGCTACCTAACAAACGTTGCTCAACGGACTGCTCCGGAACCTCCACCGCCGACGGTCCGCAACGACCAAGCGATCACACCGGTCCCGGCACACCGACCCATGGGTCCCCGTCGCAACACCCACCCCTGCCCAGCCCTGGGTCATCCACAATCCACACTTCCTTCTGCGGCCTGCAGACCTCCTCCGAGTTTTAGCCGTGTGGTTGTAGCTGGATGGGTTTTAGCCTTATGGGTTTGGCTGGATGGGTTTTAGCCGTATGGTTGTAGCTGGGTCTCCTCATTCCTCTGTCCCTCGCCGCACTATACCTCCCGTGTGCCGCCACTGACCCTTGGGTCGCCGTCACCCTCCCTCCCCCGCGCGCCAGTGGCGGCTGTCGCCATGCCGAGGTGGAGGCAGTTGGCCGTTGGGCGCCCGCGGGCGTAATCGCCCTGCCCAGCACCGGCGTGGCGCCGCCGGAAGCAGGCGGCGGCGGCAGTGTGTCCGGAGCAGGTAAGCAGTTGGGAGTTGGGGCGGTTGAGAGTTGGGGCGGTTGGCGACGTCGGGAACGTGAGTGAGAGGGCGATGAGAGGAGGTACCTGTTTTAGCTTGGAGAATCGCCAGGCCACGACAAGATGCGCTGACTGGCAGTGCAGGACGATCCACAGGGGGTCGTATTACCGTATTACCGTATTCCGCGCGGGTAGGCAGCCGCCGTTGTGATTGCATTGGGGAATCTCGGGAGCGTGGGCGCGTTGGGAGGTCTTTAGGTCTCTCTGGGCGCCATCGCCCTGCTTCGTACGTACGGCATGGTACGACCTGTACGTCATCATGTACGTTGAACCTGGAGCTGCAGCCGCTTTCCATTCTCCGTCCGGAGGGGGTGGGCGCCGCACGGACCCATGGGTCTCGGCCTGCCGGGAGGATGCTGTGTCGGGTTGTCGATGCCGTGCTGACCCATGGGACCCCCAAACCACAGGGCCACCACCTCCATCATCAGCAGCAGCGCCACCATCAGCACGGAAAGGAACAGCAGCGGCCGCAATGGTGATGGCAGCAGGCGCAGCAGCAGCGGCGGCGGGAGTCAGCGCCGCCGCCGCCGCCGGCGGAGGCCCGCCCAGCGCACCCCCCCACCCGCCCGCACATGCCGGCACAGACCTTGCGGCCCTCACGACGCAGTCGTCGTCCACGCATCGCGGCCGCGTCGGCGGCGCAACCAGAGGGGGGGCCTCCGCCCCCAGCCACGGCCCCGCATCCGGATCCGGATCCAGCGACCCTGGCGGCGGCGCCGGGTATGGCGGCGGCGACGTTCTTATCGACCTGGACGTGCTGTCTACCTTCCCACTTGGGGTGCGGGCGCAGCGGGTGGCGATGACGCTACACAGTCTGGTGGACCGGCACTGGGGCGGGCCGGTGTCGTACAGGTGCGTACGGCGGGAGGGAGGTGGGCTGTGGGCTTGAGAAGGGGCTCTAGGTGGGGGGGCGGCGGCTTTGCACCGTGCACAAACCCACGGTCAGCGAGGGGGAGGGCGGCGGAGGGGTCAGGTTGGCCCGCTCCTCCACCCGTCCACCCCACATCCGCCCGTGGCGGGGGCGCCGGCTGCCCCGTCGCCGGTAGGTGTAGCGAAGGCGCGCGCAGTCATGGAGTGCTGACAGCGGGTGGCGAGTTTTGCAGAACTAGGCCGACCGAGACGGGGATGGGAGGGGGTGGGACCGGACCGCCCAATCCTATCGGTGGTGGTCGGCCTCAGTGGCGGGTCGCTGCGCGTAGCCCAACCCTCGCCCGCTCCATGGCCGTCAGTGCCCCCAGGGCAACGGTGTCCCAAACATCTTGCTGTACCCCCTGTGGCTCGACCAGCCACACGTTGGCTCGGCACGTGTGCCCCGATCTGTGTGCCCTGTGTGCACTTGCAAAGCAGCGTACCGTCTCCCCTACCCGACACACCACGCAGTGAGTTTCTCATCTGTCCGTTGATGCGGCCCCTCCGCAGGCGGCTGCAGAGGGAGGTACCTGCCGGGGATGCCGTACATAAGCCGCCGCCAGCTCAAGTCACAGCCCCAGCTGGCCCTGCGGAGGCGGAGGCGGCGGAGGCGGCGGAGGCGGCGGAGGCTGAGGCGGCGGAGGCGGCGGAGGCGGAGGCGGGTGGGGATGAGAGTGGGTCAGGGGCGGCAGCTCCTCCTACGGAGTCCGAAATGCTGGCTGACAGCGCTCAAGGGGGCGCGGCGAGGGAGGCGGAGGGGGAGGACGCGGCGGCCGCAGCAGATGCCGCCGCCGCCGCCGCGGCGGCGGCGGCGGTGGTGGTGGCCGGGATGCCCCGGCCGCCCGCCGCCGCGGCGGCGCCGCCTGGCCCCCACCCGCTGCTGGGCGTGTGGCGCGGCACGTACGGCGGACACGGCATGGAGTTCGTACAGATCACGTGGGCGGGTCCCAACCTCCTGGAGGCGCGCAAGCTGACTGGTGAGACCTCGTGAGACACTGAGAGGGGGGCCCGGCGGGTCGGACAGCTCAGAGGTTGCCACGATGCGTCTACATGCCACATCACCGGGTACGGTGCCGAACACCCCACGTAGCGAACCGTCCAAACCGAATCATCCAAACCCTCACCCCCGAAAGTCCGAATCCAAGCCATCGCCGATGCCCGAGTCTCCTCTGATACCAACTTACAATACGGTACTAACCAATAACGACCGCGAACTCCCAACCAACACGACCGCAGGCGACGACAACGTGCCCGCCGGCAACGCCTCCTTCCGTTTCTTCGCGGACCGCCCGGGGCCCCACGCGGCCCGGCGGGGGACGCCCTTCCGCCTGCCGCCAGACTACGCCTCCCGCGCCGACGTGACGGGCCTCACGCGCGACCGCGCCGCCGCCGCCGCCGCGGCGGGGCCGGGGGCCGGGGCGGAGGCGGCGGGGGGGTCGCGGCCTCTGAACGGGGGCCTCCTCGGCCCCAGCGGCCCCCCCGCGACCCTGGTGGTGGACTCGTTCGAGGCGGAGGGCCAGGTGGCGGGCAGCGAATTCCACGACCCGCAGTGGATATCCGCGGAGGTGCTGGTGCTGGGCCGGGTGACGCTGGGGGTGCTGTGGCACGACATCCGGAGCTTCTCCGCGTTCCGGAGGGTGCAGCTGCCGCGGGGGTATGGGTTGGGCGGGTAAGGGGTTCGCTGTCGCCAGCTGTGTATTCGTTGACAGGAGAGGGGCGGCATGGGGTTAGGGGATGGGGGATGGCGGGCGGAGGCCACCAGGAGGGTTCGGCCAGGGGCGGGGAGGAGGTCCGAGGTCCGCCTGCCTTCTGTCTGCCCCGGGGCCTTCGGTCGTCCATCCCGCATGACGTTAGTGAGGTCTGGTCTGTTGTAACGCTGGTTCGCGTTTCGTTTGGTTGCCATGTTGACACAGATTTTATTTTTTCAACATTTCCTGCACGATGTACTGTGTTCATCGTCTCCCGCGGGCGCCGGGAGGCGAAGGAGGAAGCAAGGACTGTGAGAATCAAGACTTTCCGATGTGGGTTTTGAGTTTCGACGTGCAAGTTGAAATTGTGTCTTTAAGGGTGATGCATCGTTCGAGGTTTGGATGGGCACGGATGGGCGCTTGACGGGCCCGTGGGTCAGCGGGGGCGGCACTCGATTGCTGGAACCGTCAGCAGAGCTTGAGGTCCCTTGGCAACATCCGTGAGATGGATGTTGAGCTATTGTTGTAGCCGGATGTTCTCGTTTTGTCATGGGGTCTCCCGATAATCACGTCAACCAACCCAAGTGCAAACGTACCGGCTTGCGCAAAAAACTGAACGGTTGCAAACCTGACATATGCTATACAGCGAAATTACGAATGTTCTCCGCCATGTGTGGTAGGACACGCAAGGGCAAATACTGGAGTAGCGAAAAAGAACAACGATGGTTCACACTTGATCGCAAGGACTAGGTTAAAGGAATAGGTGTAACTTGGTCGAGCTCGTTTTATATGACCCGTTTCGCGATACGTATGCATGAAAGATGGATGGCACGCATGAAGGCCTGACAAGCACGTCGACCTTGGAGAGCTGCCGTGTAACTGATCGGCAAAATTTCACACCAGTCGGGTTTAAGTGGCTCAGCCTATACCAGCTCAAGGTGAGACAGCGCGTGACCACGGCACGGTACGCGAGCTGATGGTCGCCCTTTTTTAACGAGTTGCATTTTGTGAACGGCGATTCATCGAAGGTGCTATTACACCTGTTACTCGAAGCTACCTGCACAGTTTATTTGCTGTGTGCTGTTCCTTTTCAGTATCGGCAGTGCGCCGTGCGTGCTGTGCATGCTGTGTTGCACAGTTTGCCCGGATACCCGACCCCGACTCCTCCTAAATTCATCTCGCCGATGTGCTGTCTACCCCTCCATACCTTTCCTTCCTCCCTTCCCTCTTATACGGACACAATCTGGAAACCGCTCAGTACGAAGACCACCTCGGAAGGTGCGTGTCCCCCGACCGGCGTCGCGGACCTGCACAGGTCCTCACACCCACACCCACACCCTTCCCGTCCCCCGCGGACACCTCGCCTTGACCTTCCTCTCTCTCCCGGGCGGGGGGGTTCCTCCCGGGCGGGGGGGTTCCTCCCGGGCGGGGCCCCTATTGCGTCTGTCAAGTGCCGCGGACATCTCGACATCCATCCGTAGTGGCGTTTCCCGCCCCCTGCGCCTCCGTGCCCCGTGCCCCGTGTCCCGCTCCTCTCGCCCGTTTGGGGGGGGCGGTGTCCCAGGTGCTACAGCTGGGAGGCGGTGGAGCGCCAGAACCAGAACCGGAACCAGAGCCAGAACTTCACGGGCCGTGCGGATGGCGTGGCGGTGCTGGGCAAGGTAACCAGGCTAGTCTTACCCCGCCCCACCCCACCCTGCCGTTCCTTTTAAGAGGAGCTGCGTTGCCGATACATCGGTCAAGGCAGGGGTGCTGACTTACGGTGACCAAGGGCGCGGGCAAGGACGAGTCAATGTAGCGTCCAGGAGCTGTTTCTGTCCATGTCCGATTGTGGGCCCGATCCAGTCCTGGCGTCCTCCCCCGACATGTCTGGCGGGTGGTAGCCCTGACAGCTCTGGTTTCCCGTCGACAACCTCGCGCGCCAACAAACCCCCCTCGCCCAACCACGTGTGTGACCGGTTCCAGATCCGCTCCGGAACCGGGCCGCCGCTCGTCCCAGTGGTCGTACAATTTCGACCGCCTATGGCCGGCCTGACGATTGAGGTACGGTAGGGCTGCGGGCGGGTTTATTTAAATGTCGAAAGGGGCCCTGCATGCTTCGCTCTCTAGTCTCAACGGATGAGTTGTCGCGGCCGATGTTTAGCGGGCGCGCCAGGATAGGATATGCCATATGGGTCGCCATATGGGTCGCCATGTGGGTCGCCATATGGGTCGCCATATGGGTCGCCATGTGGGTCGCCATGTGGGTCGCCATGTGGGTCGCCATATGCAGGTTGCTAAAGAGGTGGCCACAAGGGCTTGGAGGCGCTCAACTCCACCTGGCCCACTGGCCCACCGGCCCACCAAGTGTCTGTGTTTTGGGCTGCTCTCGCGGGTGTGGGGTGTGGGGTGTGTGGGTGTGGGGTGTGGGGTGTGGGGTGTGTGGGTGTGGGGTGTGGGGTGTGTGGGTATGGGGTGTGGGGTGTGTGGGTGTGGGGTGGTCACTCCGCTGCCATGCAACATGCCGACCCCTGCCCACACACCCACACACCCACACACCCACACACACCCACACACCCACACACACCCACACACACCCACACACACCCACACACACCCACACACCCACACACCCACACACCCACACACCCACACACCCACACACCTAGCTACAAACCCACAAACCCACAAACCACCCCTCGCACCCTCTCACCCCGCTCACCCCTTTCACCCCTGTCACACGGCAGCTGCCCGCGGGTCTCGTGGAGCCGGGTCAGAGTGCTGAGGAGACGGCTGTTCGCGAGCTGAGGGAGGAAACCGGTGGGGAGGCAGGGCACGGCCGCTATAGGGGGGCGGTTCGGGCTTAGGGGGCGTGTTGGTACTGAGGGGGGGGTGACAGCCGCGCAGGTTGGGCGGCCAACCCGACCGCAAACCACGCTACCTGCCGTACCGTCCCACTTTGGGGGGTTGCCTCCAGGGGGCCCGATAAATGACATGTCCGCACATGTCTTCGCAGCAGCAGCAGCAGGTGGTGCTTCGTAGCTGCCGGTCACTTCGCCGCCATCTCTTTCCAGGTGCACCGTGTACTGCACCCGGAGGCAGCGCATGCCAGGGTCTGCGGCTCGTCATGATGGGTCCCGTGCGGGCCTGTACGGTGCCACCGCCGTACACATACGACATGGTTGGGGATGACGTAATACCGATGTAACACTGCCAACACCCGAAACACCTCGTCCGTGTCGAATATGTTGCCGACTCTCGGCCCCCTCCCCTCGCCTCGCCCCTCTTTGTCAATAAAGACAGCGAAATCGCGAAATCACCTCCCCCCTCCCCCGTCGTCCCTCCCCTCCCGCCGCCAGGGTACACCGGGGTGGTCAGCTCCATGTCGGCGCCGCTGGCGGAGAGCGCGGGCATCACCAACAGCTGCTGCCGGGTAGGGCTAATCACGTCATCCAGGAGGGTCCAGGTCCTATGATCGTCCAGGAGGGCTCTGATCGCACCGGATATGCCCAAGGCCCCTGACCTCTATGCTCCCATCCAACCAGCACTACCACGTGCAGGTCTTGCACCCACCACTCGCGCCCCTGACCCCCCCCCTCCACCCCGCAGCTCGCCGTGGTGGAGGTGGAGGTGGACTCGGCCGCCCCCGACAACCTCCTCACGCCGCGGCCCCGCCCCGAAGCGGGGGAGCTGCTGCACTGCGAGCTACTGCCGTACGACAACCTGCTGGACAGCTTGCTCGCGCTGCGCGACCGCTACAGCCCCCCGGCGTACGGCAGTAGCACCCCTTGCGTCATCGACTCACGACTGTACGGCCTGGCGCTGGGTCTCAGCCTCCTCCAGGCCCCGGGCGGGGACCCTCCTCCTCCGCCCCACCACCACCACGCCCCCCCTGGAGCCCTCAGCGCCCCGGGGGGCCCGCACCAGACCCCTCCGCAGCCCGGCGTTCCGCACGCACCCGTGGACACAACCACCTCAACCACCACAACCGCCACAACTACCGGCCGGGGCGGCTCCGAGACCAGACGCAGTGGCAGCAGCAGCAGCAACGTGGGGGAGAAAGCTTGTTTCGGAGCGGGGGAGCTACAGCCCTCCGCAGGAGACGCAGTAGCAGCATCGACATCAGCACCAGCAGCACCAGCAGAAGCGGCAGCACCAACGGCACCAGCAGCACCAGCAGAAGCGGCAGGCAGTCGTGAATGCGAGGCAGGTGCCTTGGCACTACCTGCACGCAAGCGCACTGCTGGGGTTCCGGAGCCGCTGAGCCAGGGGGAGGCGGACGCGGCGCACGGGGCGCCCGAGGCGGGTGCCGCCCCTGGACCCCTCCTGGACAGTCCGGAGGGGACCCCTGCCCCGGGGGCCTCCTCCCCGGGGCCCTCCTCCCCGGGGCCTCCTCCCCGGGGCCTCCTCCCGGGGGTCCCCGGAGGAGCTCACAGGGATTGGCGGGTGGCCTTCCGGGAGCAGCTGGCCGGACTAAGCGAGGGCGAGATCCAGGCGATTCTGTCGGATCGAGATCCGGATCCTGATTTTGAGGAAGTGGCGGGGACGTGGCGGCCCCCGGGGCCGGATTGGACGGACCGGGATCTGGCTCCGGATCTGGTTCCGGATCTGGTTCCGGATCTGGTTCCGGAGCGGACGGCGGCGGGTGCCGTCGGTGCAGCAGCGTTGGACTCGGCGCCTGGCTCGTCCCAAATGGCGGATGGTGCTGCTGGTGTTGGTGTTGTTGGTGGTGGTGGCGGCGGCGGCCCAAGGGGCCGTCAAACGGAGAGCTACGGAGCTGTATCCGACGCCGCCGACGCCGCAGCGGCAGTAGCAGCAGCTGCAGCAGGGGCCCCCCGGGAGCGACGCGGTGGACGAGGACGGGGACGGCGCGGCAGGTCCCACGGCAAGGGGGAGTCCCGGGGCAGCGGCAGCGGCGGCGGCGGCGCCGGCGACGGCTCGGCACAGGACGCGGGAACGGGAGCGGCTGCGCCGCTGGCCCCTAAACGCCGGGGTCGGAGCACCGTTGGCGGCGGCGGCGGCCGGAAGGGCTTCGCGGGGGGCGCCGCGCGGCCGCCGCCGCCGGGTCCGGCTCGGAGCTACCGACCGGGTCAGCTGCGGACGGTGTACGGCCTGGCCGCGGCCGCCGCCACCGGCGGGCGGCTGTTGGACGCGGGGTCCTGGTGGCGGTGGGCGAGCTCCGATCCCGTGGCGCTGTCCTGCGCGGCGGTGGTGGGAGGTCTGTCGCTGTCGGCGGGGGCCCTGGCGCTGCGGGCCTGGCTGAGGACGTGACGGCAGCGGAAGTACGGAACGCGATGCGGCGTCTGGACCTGTCTTGGCTTTAGTTAGCCGCCTAGCTCACCGTAGGGGGGTGGTGGCATCCGGATCATAGCCTCGATGATCAACGTGTGGATTTGGCTGGAAACGTGTGTCAGCGATGCCGGGACATGTTTTCGCATGTGCAAAGACGCGGGGGTTTGAGGGCGGCACGGTGCAGGAGGGGAACACGAAACGAAACGAAACGCCGGGAGCCAGCTCTGGGTTGCAGGGGCACTGGCTTGCGATGCCGTACCTGGGGCAGTGGTGGTGGCGGGGCGGGAAGGACGTCTGCTCGGCCATCGTCAACCGGCCGTCAGCTGCCGCCGATGACCCGGGGGCAAGGGAGGGGGGCCAGTGTGAAACCCGCACGTACGATAGTGTTTGGCGCGCGTGGCGGTGGGGGACAGCTAGCCACGGCTTTGCTGGGCGCTCTGTCCACCGTGGTGTCGTGCATCGGTCTGAGCGCTTTGGTCAGCCGCGGGGCTGGCACTGGGCACTGGGCATCGGTGCCGGAGGTCCTGAGAGGACCGGCACATCGTGGATGATCGTGGTGCGACAGTTGGCTTTGTACAGTCGTTGTTGAAGGGATGTGGATGTGGAGAAGTATCCGCGCCGCTCCTCAACCGCGAGACATGGATCTGGAGCTGTCACTGCCCTGTACAACACAGTCGTACAACGGAAAGGGTACATATAATATGGATTTGTTTACAATTTATCAATCAGAGGTTGCGTGGCCGAGTGGTCTAAGGCGTAGGATTAAGGCTCCTATCCGAAAGGGCGCAGGTTCGAACCCTGCCGCAGCCATATTGTCACTTGTACGGTTTGTAGCATTTTGATGACATTATAGTTGTGAGGAAGCTTTGCATTAAAACCAAACCATTATTGTTGCACGCGTTGTAGGTACTTTGAGCGGCCCGGCACCCGATGCATATGTATCTATCTATCAGCGAAGGACAGACGGGCCATCCCCCGCCCAGTCCGAACCCAGAGCGCTTCTTGCCAGGGTTTATCAGGGTTTGATCCCCTCTGGAACTGATATACGGTAGGAGTTAGTATCATCGTTACAGTGTGAGTGGGACTCCCGGCCCTGTCGAACGACTGATATTAAATAGTAGTAAGACGCACTTGACCACTCGCGGCACCGACGGGGACTGAGTGCCAGCCGGTGACCATTCCCGCAGTGACCTCGCTCCAAGCGCACTCGTTAACGGTATATATGCAGTCGCTAGAAGATATGTGAATGATCGCCGTCCAACGACACCGAGTTTTGTCCGGCTTGCGAGGTGCCGTAAGCCGCGACGCTCGGCAGTCGTGAAGGGCGCCGAGGGCGGTTCGGGCATCTAGGGTTCGCAGTTGGCGGGTGGCGGGGGCGGCGCCGGGTCCAGCCAACCCGCCGTGAAACACGGTTGCGTGAGGATGCGCGCATGCACGAGACCCCGAACCACGACCGTACGGCAGCCGTACGGCAATAGATTGTACGGCTGTACTGCCAGGGCGAAGGCATGCGTGGGGGTATAGGTATATATGCGTGTCGTACGTTAACGTCTAATGGACGCACGCAGTGTGTCGTACTCGAAGTGGTGCCACGTCACCCCACCACGGTCACGTCGCCCCGTCGCCTCACCGGAGATGTAACCGTAACCGTAACCGTTACCGTATCACGCCCGCACATGACACACCTGTGCGGCTTTCTCTTCTAGACCCACATGTACATCCCCCCCCCCACCACCAACAAATGCATGTACACCCATACACCCTCTCGCCTCCCCGCCCCGCTCCGCTCATTCTCACTCACTCTCATAGGCACCGGCACACACGCACCGGCCGGCTGGATAGGGTTCGAAATTAAGGCATCGAAAGCGATGTAAAGGTCTCAACCACCCAGCCCACGTCCTCTGTAACCCACGTCCCTCCCTCCCTCCCACCTTTCCAGCTTCCCACCTTCCCGCCCTGTCTGCCTGGGGGTGGGTGGGGGCCGACCCCCCTCCGGTTGCGGATGAATCAAGGGCCTCCCCTCCAAGCCTCCCTGCCACCGAGCCAACAGAGGATGGTTGCATTCCCTAACCTCCTTCCCCACTCCCCTTCTAGAGGCTGGGAGGGAGGATCAAAAGAAAAGCCTTCATCGACCAGAAAAAACAAACACGACGAATCGTTCGCAGCACGAGCCAACGCCGCGTCGATGCACACAATTGCCATACGACCGCAGATAGCAACACTTCCCGTACAACGGCCTTGCACAGTTCCAATACGACGACAATGCAACACTTTCTGTACGACGACTGCACCAAGCGAGCGCATTGTTTCCATGTCGGCTGTCTCCATGAGAGATGCCCGGGGGGGCGGGAAAAGGGTCTCACCGCCGCACGTCCCACATCTCACAAAACACAAAACCGCGCACACGTGTGGATGAGTAAAGCGAGTGTGTTTGTGTCGTACCCAACAAAGGCCAACCGGGGCCACACGAGCATGAGCAGAACAGGGGGTGGCTGTGATGTTTTCGGAATGAAACAAGACCTAGAGGCATCAAAGAAGTACGGCGGGGGTGGGGTGGGATTGATGTTGATCACACCGGTTGTCATCTCGCGGCTCAGATTAACTACATGTACACAATCGCACATGTACATAATCACACACGCGCGCAAGCGCACGCGCATCAATGACCCCCCCCCCACACACACACACACCGCCGCCGCGACGCACCCCCAACCCCAGCCGGATTATACCGCCTCCGCCTCCGCCTCCGCCTCCGCCTCCGCCTCCGCCTCCGCCTCCGCCTCCGCCTCCGCCTCCGCCTCCGCCTCCGCCTCCGCCTCCGCCTCCGCCTCCGCCTCCGCCTCCGCCTCCGCCTCCACCACCACCGCCACCACCACCACCGCCTCCCTCCCTCCCCTCATCCTGTCCCCTAGCCCCCCTTGTTGCGGTTCCGGTCCACGTAGTAGTCGTCATCACTGTCGCTGTACCTCGCCCCCAGGTCCGCGCCCTGCAGCACCCGCTCCGCCCGCCGCACCAGCCGCGCCATGAACAGCCGCATCTCGTCCGCCGGGTTGAGCAGCCGCCGCGCCGCCAGCTCCGAAATCAGCTGCGTGGACACCACCGGCAGCCCCAGCGCGTTACCCAGGGCCACGTCCGCCTCGGTGGCCTCTAGGGTCTTGTAATCCTCGCTCCTCTTGTCGTCCGCCTCGACGTCCTTCTTGCCGCCGTCGCCGTCGCCGTCACCGTCGCCGTCACCGTCACCGTCACCGTCGCCGTCGCTGCCGCTGCCGGCGGCGGCGCCGCCGCCCTTGCCCTTCCCGTCGGGTTGTTGACCTGCCGTCACGCCGTCGTCGTCGTCGTCGCCGCCGGCGGCGGCGGTGGCGGCGCCGCCGCTGCTGAGCATCAACATCTCGCCGCTGACGTCGCTGCCGTTGCTGGCTCTGTAATCCTCCGTACCCGTACTGCTGGCCGTGGCCCGCGGACCGCCGCCGTTGCCGCTGGCGCCGCCGCTGGCGGCCGCTCCCGACGGCCCGGGCGGCGCCGCGCCCTCCCCTGGCGGCGGCGGCGGTGGCGGCGGCCTCTGCAGCTGCGCCGCCGAGGCGGAGGAGGGCCCGGAGGCCTGGGGGCCCCCGCCGGCGGGTGACTCGGTGAGGGCGGGGGCGGGGGGCAGGGTGTAGTTGAAGGGGCTGGTCTTGAGAGAGAAGCGGATGGCGTTGGAGTCGCGGATGCGGAGGTGGCGCCGCAGCAGCCAGTAGCCAACTGCGGGGGGGTGGGTGGGCGAAGGGGTTGGTTGGGCGAGGGGCCACCAGCACGACTGGGCCCTCCTTTCCTCCTCCCCCCGGTCTGGATTCCAAACCTCAACTCAAGCGCACACCACACCCATACACTCATACACCCCGCACACCACACTCATACACCCCGCACACCACACCCATACACCCAAATCCCCCGCCTTCCTCGCCCCTCCCCCATCCCCTTTTGCCCGCCCCCCCAAATCCCCCTCCCCCCCTCCCATCCCCCTTCCCCTCCTTCCCCCTCCCCTCCAATCCCCCCCTGCCCCCCCTTTTCGACCTACCCGCCGCGATGACCGCCCACCCCACCACCAGTATGTACACGTAGCGCCAGTCGTTGGTGTACCACTGCCGGTTGTTCGGGTCCACGAAGACGTTGGGGGTCAGCTGCAGCGCGACCACCGACACGAACTGGGGGGGCGGGACGGGAGGGGAGGGGAGGGGGGAGGGAGGGGGAGGGGAGGGGGAGGGGGAGGGGGCGGAGAGGAAGGGGGGCGGGGGCAAATCGGGGGAAGGTGTTGGGGGGAAGGTGAAGGGGAGGGAGGAGAAAATCGGCAACACACATACAAGGACAGCGGCATGGGGTGAATGCCCAGGAGGCGGCCCCACCCCACCCCACCCCACCCCAAGACACACCTCACCCCCACCCCCGATCACTTACCCCCCCTTTCGCCCCACACCCCGACCCCCAACCCCCAACCTCGCCACGTAAGTATTCTGAGTATTTCTGGGTGTACCCGGGTTCGTTTCGGGTTATCTCTCTTTCATTCAATTTACCCCCCCACACACGCCCTTCCACCCCCAACCACCCACGCACCCCCAACCCCAACCCCCACGCCCCCAAACCCCACACACTCCCCTCCCCACACACTCCGCCCCCCCCCCCCCACACACACACACCCCACCCACCTGCGACCAGGTAGCCAGCATGAACCCCGTCCCCCGCCCGATGTTGACCGCCCCTATGCAGCACGGCTTCATGATGGCCGTCATCACCACCAGCAGCAAGCACACGCAGCCGTTGGCGCCCATCACCGCCAGTGGGTAGGTCTCAGAGAAGAACAGGTTGTAGCCCGCCATGCCCAGCCGCAGCAGCTGCACAACGCGGACGTACAGCCCGCGGTACTTGATGTCCAGGTTCTCGCTGGGGAAGAACACCTAAGGGGGGGGAGGGGGGGGAGGGGAAGGGGGGGAGGTAAAGGGGGGGAGAGGAGGGAGGGAGGGGGTTGGAAGAGGTTGGGAGGGGAAGGGAGGTGTGTGTGGAGGGGGCGAGGGGAAGGGGGTGTGGAAGGGGGGGAGCGGGGGATGGGGAGGGGAGGTGCGGGAGAGCAGGGAGGTGGGGTAAAGGGGGCTCGGTTCGTCGGGGGAGCCACTCCTGGAGCAACCGCCCCACAGCCCCATAAGCACACCTTCACCCGGCCCCCCTCCGCCCCCTTTCTTCCCCTCCCACCATCCCAACCCAACCCAACCCCAGTCGCCTCCTCCCCTTCCTTCCCCCTCTTCCCCTCTCCTCTCCCTCCTCGCCGCCGCCGCCGCACCTCGAAGGGCGTGAGGGTGGCTCGCGGCACGTACAGCCCCAGCGCCAGCATGGCCGCCACTGCGCCGTACAGGTGCTTGGGCTCCGTCCAGCACTTGATGTCCGGGTTGCGGACCAGCAGCCCGTCGTCCAGCCGGCAGTCCAGTTGGCTGGTCAGGTCGGGTTGGGGGGTTTTAGGGGGGTTGGGGGTTTGGAGGGGGTTGGGGGGTTTTGGGGGTTGGGGAGTTTTGGGGTTTTGGAGGGGGCTGGGGGGTTTTGGGGAGGAGAGGAAAGATGGGGTCGGGGCACGATGGGGGTAGCGATGGGGGAGGGAGGGTGGGGGGTGTTGTGGGAACCGTGAAGTACGGCAGCACGCCATGGATGTTGTCGCACAGGTGACATGAAACCATCCCCCGCTTACCTCGCTCGCTCACACCCCCCCTCCCCGACCCCCACCCTCTCACCACCTCCCATTTCCCACAATTACCTCCAACCCCCACCCCCGGCCTCCCTCGCCTCCCGTCGGCCCCCTCCCCCAAGCCCCTCCCCCGCATAAATACGCCGTTCCCCCGTTTCGGAAACTCTAAGCCCCTTCCCCCCACCTCACCCCACCCCCGCATCAGAGCTTAGCCCGGGCAGCAGCGCAGCTCCAATCTGTCCACCAATGTACTAACGTATACAGCACCTGCCTTCACCTCCCCCCTCCCCTCCCCCTCCCCTCCCCTCCCCCTCCCCTCCCCCTCCCCTCCCCCTCCCCCTCCCCCTCCCCCTCCCCCTCCCCCTCCCCCTCCCCTCCCCCTCCCCCTCCCCCTCCCCCTCCCCCTCCCCCTCCCCTCCCCCTCCCCCCCTCCCCCACCCCCCTCCCCCACCCCCCACCTGAGCAGCCCCGACGTGATGGTCAGGTAGGCGGCCTGCCCCAGGAAGGGCATGATGACCCTCTTGAGGCCGGTGGGAGTCTGAGGGAAGAACACGGCGATCCACACGACCATGAAGGCCAGCAGCGCGAACACCTGCAGGGGGGAGGGGGAAGGGGAGGGGGTTAAATTTACAAAAGAAGGGGGGGTTGTGGGTAAGGGGAGGTGGTGAGCTGGGATGTCGCGGGAAGGCCGAGGGGGGCAGAGGGGGAGAGGCACATGCGGGGTGGGGGCCAGCAGCCGCGGGAGCAGGCAGGGAGGGGCGGAGTGGGAGAGGGAAGGTGAGGGGTTGGGGTGCCAGGGGGGGACTGGCCGAGCGAAAGGGGGGAGGGCGACGGCGTGTGTGTGTTTCGCGGGACGGGACACCGGCCGTGTGCCTTTTCCCCTCACCCCCCTCCGCGGCCCCCCGCGACCCTGCCCCACCTGCAGGAAGTAGGCGGCGGGCCCCAGGTCCAGCAGCGCCCAGGGGAAGATGCGCTTCAGGAAGGAGGCCTTGGGGTAGGGGATGCGGCGCTGGTAGCTGAAGGCGCACAGCTGCCAGAACTCCAGGAACAGCGTGAACAGCGCAAACACGTTCACCCAGTGCGCCTGGGGGCGGGGACGGGGGGGGAGGGGGAGGGGCGGGAACGAGGGGCGCGCAGGAGGGGCCGGGGGGGGGGGGGGTGTATAGGGAAAAGGTCGACAACTTAATACTGCGCTGCTGCCAGAGCAAATATCCGATAGAGACTGGACCTCCAGCGAAGTGACGATGCCCACCTTGTAGTGGGGGGGTGAGGGGGATATAGGACATTGGGGGGGAGGGGGAGGGGAACGGCTTCTGGGCCCGTTGGAACGCCCGCTCGGGACTAATTGTAACGGTTACACCACTGTGCCCCCCCCCCCACAAACACACACACGCACCCATCCCCATCCAACCATCCAACCACCCAACACCCCCCCCCCGCCACACACACACACACACACCGCCCCACCTTCCAGCTTGACAGCGCCGTGCCCTTCCTGAAGTTGGGGAAGCGGATGGTGTCCGAGGGGCGGTACACCTTAAGCTGGGAGGGGTCCCGCCGCAGCTGCGCCACCGCCGCCGCCATGGCTCCGAAACCCACGATCACGAAACAGCCCACCAGGCCGCCCATCAGCAGCCGCTGCTGCCGGGTGTCGGGTTGGATCTAAGGGGGTTGGGGGTTGGGGGTTGGGGGTTGATGGTTGGGGGTTGATGGTTGGGGGGTAATAGGAAATGGGTAGACACATTCAAACTTCTACGCTGCTGCCAGAGCACAGGTCCGGAGAATAATCAGGGGAAGGAGGAGTCGGGGGGGGGGATGGCGGGGGTATAGGACGTTGGTAGACCAATTTCACCAATATCAAATCTGCACGGCGGACTGCCACAGCAAATACATGATGTCCCCTGTAAAGGCAGGACGGAAGGACGGAAGGACGGAAGGACGGAAGGACGGAAGGAAGGTCGGCCGGCCCCGCGACTCACCCCCAGCGACTCACCCCCAGCGACTCACCCCCAGCGACTCAGCCCCCGCGACTCACCCCCAGCGACACGCCCATCACCGCGAAGGGGAAGAGCATCAGGAAGCCCGCCATACCCAGCGCGAAGGTGCGGCCCACGTCCCGGAACGCCACCTCCCCGAACACCATCAGCATGTCGTCCGCCGCCCCCCGCAGCTGCTTCCAGGCCAGCAGGGCGGCGGTGCGGCGCAGCTTGGTCACCTGGGTGGCGTGCTCCCGGGCCAGGACCTCCTCGTCCAGGGCGCCCGTCTGAGGGGGGGGGGAGGGGGGGGGCGGAGGGGGGATATAGGGAGAGGGTGGCCAGGAGGGGGGAATAGGGGGAAGCGGGCGAGTGAAAGGGGGGTAGGGAGGAGGGGTACAGGAGGACATGTTCCCGGGGGATGTTGGGGCAGCGACGGAGAGGATGCGTTGGTTGCAGCTAGAGGCTGCGCTGACGGTCAGCGCAAGGGGAGGGGGAGAGGAGGTGGACCCGGAGGGGGCGTGTGACCCACCCACAACACACACACACACACACACACACACACACCCGGCCCCCGCCCCCGCCCCCCGGCCCCCCCGGCTCCCCCGCACCTGCATCACGAGGAACAGCGTCTTGTCCCACCGCCGCCGCGCGTGCTCCCTCCGCCGCACCGCCCTCTTGGCGGCGTCAGCGAACCCGTGCACCTTCTGCGTCACCCCCACCGCCGCCGCCATGCCCGCCAGCGCGCCGCCCCACGCCGTCTTGGGGCCGCCGCCGCCGCCGCCGCCGTTTGCCCGCGCCTTGCCGCCGCCAAACAACCGCGCCAGCTGAAGCGCCCCTCCTCCTCCTCCTGCCGTACCCGCTGTCGTACCCGTTGCCGTACCAGCACCCGCTGCCGTACCCGAACCCGCCGCCGCACCCCCATTCGTCGACGCCGCGACGATGGCCTTGGAGGCAGGTGGCGGCTTCTTCTTATTCTTGGGCGGCGGTGGCGGCGGCGCTGCCTTCTTCTTCTTCTTGGGGTCATCCAGCGCGTCCAACACCGCCTCCGCGCCGTCGCTGTCGTCCGAATCGATGCCGCCCGCCTTGCCGCCCTTGCCGCCCTTACCGCCCTTGCCGGGGGCCCCGGGGTTGATGCGGGAGGCCAGGCGGGCGGCGCAGCGCCGGGCGTTGGAGAGCAGACGGGCACCTGGGAGGGGCGGGGGTTGGGGGTTGGGGGTGGGGGGTGGGGCCCGACGTTCGGTGGTCGGTTATCGGCGGTTATCGGTTATCGGTTTGGTGCTGTTTTGCGGTTTCGCTGTCCTTATTGACATAAGGAGGGAGCGTGCGGAGCAAAGGCGACTGTGCCGCGGTCCTGGGGGAAGATTGCCGTTGGGGTTGCGGTGGGGGGGGGTTTGCGGGGGGTTTGCGGGGGTTATAGTAAAATTGGTAGACATTTTCAAACTGCGCTGCTGCCAGAGCGACGGGTTTGCGGGGGGGGTGCGGCGGGTGGGGGGGTGTGCGGGGTGGGAGATGCGGGTGAGGGTACGGGGGATGCACCCGCCCACCCACCCACCCACCCACCCACCCACCCGCGAATGTGGAGTGCAGGGTCTTCTCCTCCGCCAACTTGATGGCCGCCCGCAGCCGGTCCGGCTCCTTCACCCGCTGCGGCCCCTTCCGCGTCCAGAACCCGGCGTCCAGGTTCATGGGGGACAGCTTGTCGGCGTCGCGCTCGCCGAAATCCGCCTCCTGGCCCGGGGGAGGGGGAAGGGGGACAAGGGGAGGGGGAGGGGGGATATACGGTATAGGAAATTGGTTAAACGATATTTATACTAGCGCTGCTGCTGCCAGAGCGAATATCCGATAGAGACTCGACTGTACCAGGATCTCCCCAGCAAAGTGACGACGGGGGAGGGGGGCGGGTAATAGGAAATCGGAACAGGAAATGGTTTCCCGGCAGTACGGTTCCCGAGACACGCCCTGCGGACTTTACGATCCCAACGTGCCGCCGTACATCGTACATTGTACTACAGTACATTCCCACACCGTGCCGCCGTACCCTTGACGCCGCGTCCATGGCCGCCTCTATGGCCTTGTGCAGCTCCGCCAGCTCCGCATCCAGGAACTCGTCGTCCTCGGGCCGTACATTGACGCCCCTCTCCAGCTGCCGTACCACCTAAAAGGGGGGGAGGAAGCCGGGGGGGGGGGGGGCGCGGGGGGCCGGGGAGGGGTAGAGGGAATCATAAGAGACACACGGCATCCGAACTGCGCGGGGTGCGAGAGAGCAAAGGGAGATGAGGGTTGTTAGCGCGGGGAATGGTTGGGGGGAGGGGGCAGGGGTGTAGGAAATTGGTAGGTGTTTGTATTTTCCCTTCCCTTCGCTTCCTGTCAATCAAGACAGCGAAGCCGCACAGGCCTCCCCCCCTTTTCCCCCCCCTTCCCCCTTCCCCCTTCCCCCCTCCCCCCCTTCCCCCTCCCTCACATGTCTGTGGTGCAGCAGGTTGTTGGCCACCCTCAGGTCCTCCAGGTACCTCCTCCGCTCCGCCAGCATGGGCACCACCCGCCAGGTGAGGCAGGTCAGGGCGGTGCACACCAGCAGCAGCACGCGGGAGGCCAGGTCGCCTGCGGGGGGGTGGGGGGGGAGGAGGGGGTATAGGAAATTGGTAGGGGGAGGAGGGGGGTATAGGAAATTGGTAGGGGAGGAGGGGGGTATAGGAAATTGGTAGGGGGAGGAGGGGGGGGCGAGGGCGGGGCGAGGGCGAGGGCGGGGAGGGGAGGGGAGGGGGTATAGGCAATGCTTGGTAGGGGGGAGGAGGGGGTATAGGAAATTGGTAGGGGGAGGAGGGGGGGGCGAGGGCGGGCGAGGGCGGGGAGGGGAGGGGAGGGGAGGGGTATAGGCAATGATTGGTAGGGGGAGGGGGCGAAGGGGGGTGGAGGGGAGCCGGAGGGGGTCCTCGGCCCGGTCAAGGGGAGGGGGCGGGCGGGTAGGGATGGTTAAGGGTGGTTGAGGGTGGTGTTAAGGTTTAAGGTTCGACCCCAGCTTGAAATCGACGACCCGACACCGATGTCGGGATCCCCATAGCCCCCCTACGTCCCCCCACCCCCAACCCCCCCCCCACACACACACCCCACACACCCCACCCCACACCCCACACCCCACCCCGCACCCCCCACCCCGCACCCCCACACCCCACCCGCATCCCCCCACCCCGCACCCCCCACCCGCACCCCCCTCCCACCCCCCCACGCCCCGCACCCACCCCTCAGCAGCCGCTGCTCCATCCACACGTCCAGCCGCTCCCCCAGCGAGGGCGTCATGCCCAGCTTGCCGCCGTGCCCCTCCGCCGCCAGCACCGCCGCCCCCACCCCCCGCACTGCCACCCGGTGCTCGGCGGTCATGGCGGCGGAGGCCCGGGGATACCGCCCGCACCGGGGGCAGGAGTCTTTGGGGGGGAAGGGAAGGGGGAGGAGGGGGGTAACAGGAAATTGATAGGGGGAGGGGGAGGGGGTAACAGGAATGTGGAGGGGGACAAGTGTGTGTATGTGTGTGTGTGTGTGTGTATTGGAGGGGGAGGGGGAGGGGGGGGGGGAAAGAGAAACCCACCAGGCCCAGAAACGAAGTGGCAGTAGTGTGTGTCCTCCTCCGTCCCCTATCCCCAATTACCCCCTCACACTCCCTCCTCCCCCCTGGGCTGTTTTGGTTTTAACTCCCTCCCCCCTCACCCCCCTCACCCCCCGCACACCCACACCCACCTGGAACAACGGGTGCAGGCTGGCCCCCAGCGGCAGCACCTTGCCCACCCCCGACCCCACCACCGCCTGCCACGCCCGCCGCAGCACGCCCAGCACGCCGCCACCCGGCCGCCCGCCGGCCCCCCTGGAGTTCCGCCGACCGCTCGCGGCGCCCGGACCGCTGGCCACCAGCGCGCGGGAACTGGCGGCGGCGGAGGTGGCGGCAGCGGAGGCGGCGGCAGCGGAGGCGGCGGAGGCGCCCTTGCCGCCCTTGCCCAGGCTGAATTGGAAGTTGACACGGTTGGGCGGCGCCCCTCGGTCCGCCGTCCCTGGAGTCTTGAGGGCGGGAGGGGGAAGGGGGCCCGAGGCGGCGGCAGCGGCGGCGGCGTCGACGGCGGCGGCGCCGCCGCCGGCTGCGGCCTCCGCCAGCCCTAGCTGTTCTTGAGCTTGGGAAATCGACCTGGTGTGAGCGTGGGTTTAGGGGTTTAGAGGTTTCGGGTTTGGGGTGAGTGTGGAGGGGAGAGAGAGGAAGAGGGAGGGGGAATGGGTGGGTGTGGAGGGGGAGAGGTGGTCTACGTGGGTCCCCTTGTGCGACGAAAACCCCCACCAATACCCCCACATTGTCCGCACCGTGCCGTGCCGTACTGTGCCGTACCATACCGTATCATGCAGTACCGTGTCGTACTGCAATGTATAATGCCGTACCTGCACACGGTGGCCAGGAAGGCCAGGGACGCCAGGTGGGTCGCCGGCTTGCGCAGGCAGGCCTCCAGCTCCGCGGCGGGGCCGTACCGCGCCATCTGCCGTACACTCAGCAGCGGCCGTACATGGTGTACGGCCGGGTGCGACAGCTTCAGCGGCTTCTTGTCCTTCTTCCGCTTCATCATCGCCGCCTCCTCCTCGATACTTCCGCCTCCGCGGCCGCCGCCTCCGCCGCCGCTGCTCCCGTTGGCGGCGGCGGCCGTTCCCGCCTTGCCGCCACGGCCGGAGTTGTCCTCGTCGCCGCTGCCGTCGGATCCCCCCTCCTTCTTCCCGTCCTTGCCGTCCTTGCCGTTCTCATCCACGTCATCATCGCCGTACCCACCATCGCTGGAGTCGTCGTCCGCCTCCTCCACCGCGTCGCCCTTGCCGGTGTTGGGGCCTGCCGGCAGCTCACTCTTCTCGGCTTCGGCGGCGGCGGCGGCTTCGGCGGCGGTCTGCTGCCGTACTTTGATCGGCCGGCTGAAGCGCTTGAGCAGCGCGGTCAGCGTGCCCTTCTCGTCCCGGTCCACACAGCTCAGCAGCTCCTGAGCATGTACGGCAGGTGTACGGAAGCGGTACGGCATGAGTATGGAAACAGTACGACAGGTGTACAGAACATGTACGGAAGGGGGTCGGAGAGAGAGGGATGGTACGTCGCGAGGGAGGGCGGAGAATGCGATACGACGGATGCTCAGAGCTGAGCAACGAGCGCCCAAATGAACTTCACACCACCGCCCCCGCCCCCACACTCCGCACCCCCGCCCCCGCCCCCACACTCCGCACCTGCAGCGCCGCGTCGATCTTGTCCAGGTAGTTCTGGTACGCAGTGGCCAGTCGGAGCAGCAGCTCCAGAACCTCCCCAGCGACCCCCGGGTCGGTCAGCACGGGCCGCAGCTGCACCCCCGCCGACAGACCGTCGAGACCCAACTGCGAGGGTGGGGGGGTGGGGGTTTGAGGGGGGTGGGAGGGAGGGAGGGAAAGGGGGGATGACGGGGGGTTGACACAGTGCCACCCACTTCCACCCAATCCCCCGCCCATCACCTTCATCAGCTTTCAATGTCCACAAATGTCCTACATCCCCCACTCCCCACCCCACCCTTCCACCCCACCTGCTCCGCTGACGGCGGGAACTCGCCGCTGTACGCCCTCAGCCGGGCCGCCGCCACCCGGCGCTGCGCACTTGCCACCAGGTACTGCGCCGGACCCGCCACCGAGGGCACCACCATGCCCGTGCGCGCGCCCACCCGCCACTGCACCGTCAGCAGCTTCAGGATCTCGATCTCGTACTCTGTCGTACAGTACGGGTTTGTGCATGTAAGGCGGTTGGAGGGCGGGGGGGACAGAGAGAAAGAGGCGGCGGGGGGGGGGCAGCGGGCGACGCAATCGCGGGTGGGGGGGGCGGGGCGCCGCCGTGTGGGGAGACCCCAGGTCAGGCCGGCGGTGAAACGGGGGGAGGGCGTGTCTGTTACATATCTGACCGGGCCTGGCACTGGCCGAGGGCTGCTAACCCAGCCCTAATGGGCAGACCGCCGAAGCATGTGCATGTGCCCCGCAAGCCCCTCAACCTGCCCCCAACCTCCCTCCATCAGATCGGACTGTTGCGCTGGCAGCGGCTCAGCTTCAACCTGTCGGAAACCTCCTGTACCCCACCCCCCTCCTCCCTCACGGCCCCCCTAGCCCCCGCTGCCCCCACGGCGGCCACTCACTCACCCACGATGATCTCTATGTTGGTGTTCCCGAAGATGGTCTGGATGGACTCGCGCTGGATGATGGGCACACTCTGGTCGGCAGCGGCCACCAGGGGGGCCAACACGTGGTCGACCACGGCCTGGGGGAGGGGTGGGCGCAGGGGGGGAGGGGAGGGCCGCGGGGAGGGGCGAGGGGAGGGATTAGGGAGAGGCGAGGGGAGGGAAAGGTGGAAGGGAGGGGTCGAACTGGGGTCCTCGCTGAGCACGCATTCACACGGTAATCGTAGTTGGTTGGGGTCGAACGGGGGTCCTCCCTACCACCCAGCCCACCTGCATGTCAACCACGAAGGCCCAGATGTCCTCCGCCGCCAGTCGGATGGCGCTGGCACAGAACAAGTCATCTAGACCCCCCACCGGCGGGGTAAGGCCCTCCCGTACGGCACCCTCCCTGGAGATGGACACCGCCAGGGCCCCCAGGGCGGTGGCCACCTCCTCAGCGCTGTCGGCGCCCAGCTGAGGGTCCGACACCGGGGTAGGGGGGGGGCGCAAAGGGGGGGCCGGGGAAGCGGCGGCAGGGGGGTAAAAAGGAAAACAGCCCAGACACAGGGGGCAGGGGGAAGGGGGGGGAGGAGGGGGATAATGTCGTGGAGTTTGGAGCGGGGCAAGGACGGGGCGGTGGCGGTGGCGGCGGCGGCGGCGGCGGCGGCCGTTTTGATCAGCCATGTACGATACGCCTCAAGAGGCCGACAGGAGGGACGCGCACCTCCACGCGGGCTGTCATTAGACAGGTGGAGCGGACCGGATACAACCACACACGCGGTTGCCTTGTTCGCCGCGGCAAGTACTTTCTTGCAGGTTGTAAGGTGGGAAGTATACCTGCGTCTGGGTTCGGTCGGTCGGTCGGTCGGGTTCCTTTTCTAGACACATGCACACACACACACACGCACACCTGCGCCGCCACCGACGCCAGCGTCTTCCCCATCAGCAGCGGCGAGTGCCCCGGCATAGGGCCCACCAGCACCTCATCCCCCTCCACCACCAGATCCCCCCGGGCGGCTGTACGGCTGGCGGCGGCCAGGTCCACCACCAGCTCCAACAGCACACTGTCCCGGAGCTGGGTCCTGCGGGGCCGGGGAGGTGGGGGGAAGGGAAGGGGCCGGGGAGGAGGAGGGGAGGGGGAGGAGGAGGGGGGGGAGGGGAGGGGGAGGGGAAATTGGTCGACAGGTAGGGGGAGGGGGGGACGGGGTTACAAGACAGAGCAAAGGTCCGGTCGGAACAAGGCACATGGGAGGGGGGAGGAGGGAGGAGGTTGGTAGGGAGGGGTGCTGGTAAATGCCCGCGCTCGCTGCCAGCAGGGCAAAGCCCCGATGGGTGCGGGAAAGGAAATGGACCCGCTTTGAAAAAAGGGGCAAGGGGGGAAGGGCTGCGATTGGCCCCCTGGGTCCCGTCGTACCTGCTTCCGCTCGCCGGCCCCTCCGCGCCAGCTCCCCCGCAGCCGCCGCCGCCGCCGCGCGGCGGCGGCGGCGGGCCGTACCGCCGGCACCGGCGGCGCCGCCGCCGGCGTGACCGCCCCCGACAGCGCCTGCAGCCAGGACCGCGGCCCCTGCGGCCCGAAGGACGCCAGCGGCTCCGCCCCCCGGGGCCGCTCCCCGAACAGCTCCCCCGGCTGCCTCAGACCCCGCATCACCGACTCGATGGCGGTCCGCTCCGCCGCCTGCCAGGGCGTCAGCCAGGGGGCGGCCCGGCTGGTGGTGGTGCTGGCGGCGCCGTCGCCGCCAGCGCCAGGGGTGGTGGTGGTAGTGGCCAGGGGCACGAAGCCGTCCGCCTGAACGGACTGAAGGTACCTGCGGAAACGGGGCGGGGAGGGGGGGGGGCAGGGGGGCGGGGAGAGGGGGGAATATAGGAAATTGGTTGGACATTTTGATATTTTGCGCTGATACTGTAGCCAGAGGTCCGGCGAAGGCTCGACTGATGTACCAGGACAGGGACAGGGACAGGGACAGGGACAGGGACAGGGACAGGGACAGGGACAGGGACAGGGACAGGGACAGGGACAGGGAGGAGGGAAGGCGGTCGCGGCAGTCGGGATCCTCCGGGGGGGGGAAACACGGCGGGAGTAAGGCTGGGGGGCCGCCCCCGTACCTGGCCGCCGTACGGAGGTTGCCGTACGCCACCCATGCGCATCTCTGCACCTCCGACAGCTCCTCCGGACTGACGCTGTCCAGCCCCGCCAGGGCCACCAGGGGCAGGGAGCCGCCGCCCGCACCACCCGCGCCGCCAAAACCTGGGGCAGGAAGGTGTGGGGTGGGGAAGGGGGGAGGGGAAAGAGGAAGGGGAATATAGGAAATTGGCGAAATGGGGTGGGGTGGGGACGGGAAGGGAAGGACGAGGGGGCAAGGGGATTGGCAGACATACGGTATTCAAGCGACCAGGGCAAGGGGTGAGAGGGGCCTAAGGGGCCTAAGGGGACAACGGGGGGGGGAGGGGCAGAAGGAGGAAGGGCCCTCCGCTCACCTCCCAGGGCCCCCAGGGCCCGGGCGCCGAACTGACGGACGGCAGCGATGCCGCCGCCGGCCCCGCCGCCGCCGCCGCCGCTGGCGGCTGCCGGCGCCTTCTTGTCAGCTCCGGAACCACCGGCCCGCTCCGTCCGCAGCATCTCGCTCTGGGAGGGAGGTGGCCCGGGGAAGGGGGGGCGGTGGGGGGTAAAAGGGGGTAGGGGGAGTGGTAACTTGTGGTGGACATGTTATGGGGTAGGGGGTTAGGGGGATGGGGGGATGGGGGTGGAATAAAGGAGAACCAAACCCAGACAAGAAGCCCGGCGCACCCAAAGCTGCTCAGAACGCATTGCATGGCGAGGTACCGGCGCATGGCCCATGGAAGAGGGGTAAGGCCAGGGTGGTGTGTGTGGGCGGCACTTTGGATGGATCCCGTTAACTGCGGACCCCCGCCGCGCCGTCGGCGGTGTGCGGCGGATGCGATGCGATACGTAGTGTGCGGCTGCCCGGGGGCGCCTCCCTCGCCTCCCTCGCCTCCCTCGCCGTGTGCACTCCCCTCCACCCTCCACCCTCCACCCTCCACACCACACCGGGCGCTCCTCCCCCCCCAAGGCCCCCCCCAGGGCCCCCCCAAGGCCCTCTCCGAAACCCCCTGTTCATGTACAGTACATCATCCTCCCGCTGCGGCCCCCCTCCCCTGCCCCCTGCCCCCTGCCCCCCTCCTGGAGCGCACCTTCCTCGCAGCGACCAGCGCCTCGCCATCTCGGTGCCTGAGGGGAAGAGGGGGGGAGGGGGGGAGGGGCGGAGAGGGGATTGGTAAGGACATATCTTCACTGCGCTGCTGCCAGAGCAAAGGTCCGGTGAAGGGAGAAGGGGGGAGGGGGTTATAGGAAATTGGTAGACATCTTCAAACTGCGCTGCTGCTGCCAGGGCGACGGTTCGGAACACGGGGGGGGGGGGGCGGGGAGGGGGGGGGCCGGGTCCAGGGGGGTGGGCAGGTTCAGCAGTGCCAGCACGGGCAGCCGCGCCGCGGGCATCGGTCAGCGGCGAAAGTCCGTCACAGTCAGAGGAGGAGGGCCTCCACTCCCCAACCCCCACCCCGAGGGAGAAAAGGGGAGGAGGAGGAGGAGGAGGAAGAGGAGGAGGGGGCTTACACAGCGGCGGCTGATCCTGCCCCTGTTGCTGCTGGCCCTGTTGCTGTCGTTGTTGTTGCTGCTGCCGGATCAGCCGGGCCGCGGACGTGGGGGCTGAGGAGCAGAGCCCATCGCCCGGCCGCCCTGCATGACACGCACCCCTGCCTGGGCGGTTTATTTTTAACCCCTGTTCTGCCCCGCCCATCAACACACACGCACACACCTGAGGCCGCGCAGCGCGTTGTTGCGGTCCCAGAACGCCTGCGACAGCAGCTCCTGCTCCAGCCCCGCCTTGGCCGCCCGCTGCCAGGCCCGGGACGCCGCGCCCTGGGGCAGCACCCGCCCGCCGCCGCCTCCGCCGCCGCCTCCGTCGCCGCCGCCGGGCCGACCGCCCACCGATCCCACACCCGCACCCGCGGCGGCCGCTGCTCCCGCAGGGCCCGCCGCGGAAAGCCCAGAGGGCTCCGCCTCCGCTGCCTCCGCCGCCTCCGGCCCTTGGGGGACCTGGCCGATGGCCGCCGCCGAGTCGTCCCGGGTGGGAGGTCCGCTGATGGTGCGGTCGGCGATGGAGGTGGCGGAGGCGGCGGCGGAGCGGCCCCCGGCGGTGGTGGTGCTGCGGTCCAGCAGCTGGATGCCGTCGGGGCCCGCCAGGTGGGGACCGAGGAAGTCGCCTGGGGTGAGGTGGGGGGGTTGGGGGGGGTGAGGTGGGGGGGTGGGGGTTTGGGGGTTGGGGTGGGGGGTCGGGTGGGGTGGGCAAGGGAGGTTGAGGAGGTTGAGCAGGTTGGGTAAGGGTGCGTGGAGGACATGTGTGGACTCCGGTATAGAAAGTGAATGGGGGGCTGAGGAGATTCAAGAGGGGGAGGCGGTTGGTAGTTTAGGAGGTGGGAGG